>CM038463.1:41821533-42421533 GCA_021464415.1 Lonicera japonica
CCTAACACAAATAAGGAAAATAATAATAAATAATAGGGGGGAAGAACTTATCAAAAAGGAAACTACTAATCTATTTCCTAATTGAATAATAAAAATAAGACGACTAAAATAAACTCCTAAATAATTAAGGAAATAATATAGAAGTCTTGAAATTCTATGGAATTCTTTTTGAATTTCCATGCTCTATCCTTGTAATTCATCAGGTATGGATCATCATTTAGAATGCCACAAACCACCATGGTTGAATAGAAATTGAAGCTAGACTGGATCATATCAGTGAATGTCATCCAAAATGAAGCCTTTTTCGGTAGAACGCCTAAAAAATACATTTTGGTCGTCAGGATCAACAACGGATGTTTAGACCGTCAAATGGTCAAAAACGACCATGGGCACAAGAAGCGCGTGTTTAACACATCATAGACGTTCAGAATTCGATTTCAAAATCTTAGAGTGAATGTCATTCAAAATTAAGCCTTTTGCGGTAGAACGCCTAAAAAATACATTTTCGTCGTCAGGATCAACAACGGATGTTTAGACCATCAAACGGTCAACAACGACCATGGGCACAAGAAGCGCGTGTTTAACCCATCATAGAGCTCAGAATTCGAATTCAAAATCTTAGAGTGAATGTCATTCAAAATGAAGCCTTTTGCGGTAGAACGCCTAAAAAAATAAATTGTTGTCGTCAGGATCAACAACGGATGTTTAGACCGTTAAATGGTCAACAACGACCATGGGCACAAGAAGCGCGTGTTTAACCCATCATAGACGTTCAGAATTCGATTTCAAAATCTTAGAGTGAATGTCAGTCAAAATGAAGCCTTTTGCGGTAGAACGCCTAAAAAATACATTTTGATCATCACGATCAACAACGGATGTTTAGACCGTCAAATGGTCAACAACGACCATGGGCACAAGAAGCGCGTGTTTTACCCATCATAGACGTCCAGAATTCGATTTCAAAATCTTAGAGTGAATGTCAGTCAAAATGAAGCCTTTTGCGGTAGAACGCCTAAAAAATACATTTTGGTCGTCACGATCAACAACGGATGTTTAGACCGTCAAATGGTCAACAACGACCATGGGCACAAGAAGCGCGTGTTTAACCCATCATAGACGTCCAGAATTCGATTTGAAAATGTTAGAGTGAATGCCAGTCAAAATGAAGCCTTTTGCGGTAGAACGCCTAAAAAATACATTTTAGTCGTCACGGTCAACAACGGATGTTTAGACCGTCAAATGGTCAAAAACGACCATGGGCACAAGAAGCGCGTGTTTAACCCATCATAGACGTTCAGAATTCGATTTCAAAATCTTAGAGTGAATGTCATTCAAAATGAAGCCTTTTGCGGTAGAACGCCTAAAAAATACATTTTCGTCGTCAGGATCAACAACGGATGTTTAGACCGTCAAATGGTCAACAACGACCATGGGCACAAGAAGCGCGTGTTTAACCCATCATAGACGTTCAGAATTCGAATTCAAAATCTTAGAGTGAATGTCATTCAAAATGAAGCCTTTTGCGGTAGAACGCCTAAAAAAATAAATTGTTGTCGTCAGGATCAACAACGGATGTTTAGACCGTTAAATGGTCAACAACGACCATGGGCACAAGAAGCGCGTGTTTAATCCATCATAGACGTCCAGAATTCAATTTCAAAATGTTAGAATGAATGTCATCCAAAATGAAGCCTTTTTCGGTAGAACGCCTAAAAAATACATTTTGGTCGTCAGGATCAACAACGGAGGTTTAGACCGTGAAATGGTCAAAAACGACCATGGGCACAAGAAGCGCGTGTTTAACCCATCATAGACGTTCAGAATTCGATTTCAAAATCTTAGAGTGAATGTTATTCTAAATGAAGCCTTTTGCGGTAGAACGTCTAAAAAAATACATTTTGGTCGTCAGGATCAACAACGGATGTTTACACCGTCAAATGGTCAAAAACGACCATGGGCACAAGAAGCGCGTGTTTAACCCATCATAGACGTTCAGAATTCGATTTCAAAATCTTAGAGTGAATCTCATTCAAAATGAAGCCTTTTGCGGTAGAACGCCTAAAAAATACATTTTGGTCGTCAAGATCAACAACGGATGTTTACACTGTCAAATGGTCAAAACGACCATGGGCACAAGAAGCGCGTGTTTAACCCATCATAGACGTTCAGAATTTGAATTCAAAATCTTAGAGTGAATGTCATTCAAAATGAAGCCTTTTGCGGTAGAACGCCTAAAAAAATACATTTTGGTCGTCAAGATCAACAACGGATGTTTAGACCGTCAAATGGTCTACAACGACCATGGGCACAAGAAGCGCGTGTTTAACCCATCATAGACGTTCAGAATTCGATTTCAAAATCTTAGAGTGAATGTCATTCAAAATGAAGCCTTTTGCGGTAGAACGCCTAAAAAATACATTTTGGTCGTCAGGATCAACAACGGATGTTTAGACCGTCAAATGGTCAACAACGACCATGGGCACAAGAAGCGCGTGTTTAACCCATCATAGACGTCCAGAATTCGATTTCAAAATGTTAGAGTGAATGTCATTCAAAATGAAGCCTTTTGCGGTAGAACGCCTAAAAAAATACATTTTGGTCGTCAGGATCAACAACGGATGTTTAGACCGTCAAATGGTCAACAACGACCATGGGCACAAGAAGCGCGTGTTTAACCCATCATAGACGTTCAGAATTCGATTTCAAAATCTTAGAGTGAATGTCATTCAAAATGAAGCCTTTTGCGGTAGAACGCCTAAAAAAATACATTTTGGTCGTCAAGATCAACAACGGATGTTTAGACCGTCAAATGGTCAACAACGACCATGGGCACAAGAAGCGCGTGTTTAACCCATCATAGACGTCCAGAATTCGATTTCAAAATGTTAGAGTGAATGTCATTCAAAATGAAGCCTTTTGCGGTAGAACGCCTAAAAAATACATTTTGGTCGTCAGGATCAACAACGGATGTTTAGACCGTCAAATGGTCAACAACGACCATGGGCACAACAAGCGCGTGTTTAACCCATCATAGACGTTCAGAATTTTAATTCAAAATCTTAGAGTGAATTTCAGTCAAAATGAAGCCTTTTGCGGTAGAACGCCTAAAAAAATACATTTTGGTCGTCAGGATCAACAACGGATGTTTAGACCGTCAAATGGTCAAAAACGACCATGGGCACAAGAAGCGCGTGTTTAACCCATCATAGACGTTCAGAATTCGATTTCAAAATGTTAGAGTGAATGTCATTCAAAATGAAGCCTTTTGCGGTAGAACGCCTAAAAAAAACATTTTGGTCGTCATGATCAACAACGGATGTTTAGACTGTCAAATGGTCAAAACGACCATGGGCACAAGAAGCGCGTGTTTAACCCATCATAGACGTTCAGAATTCGATTTCAAAATCTTAGAGTGAATGTCATTCAAAATGAAGCCTTTTGCGGTAGAACGCCTAAAAAAATACATTTTGGTCGTCAGGATCAACAACGGATGTTTAGACCGTCAAATGGTCAACAACGACATGGGCACAAAGAAGCGCGTGTTTAACCCATCATAGACGTCCAAAATTCGATTTCAAAATGTTAGAGTGAATGTCATTCAAAATGAAGCCTTTGGGGTAGGTAGAACGCCTAAAAAAATACATTTTTTGTCGTCAGGATCAAACAACGGATGTTTAGACCGTCAAATGGTCAACACGACCATGGGCACAAGAAGCGCGTGTTTAACCCATCATAGACGTTCAGAATTCGATTTCAAAATCTTAGAGTGAATGTCATTCAAAATGAAGCCTTTTGCGGTAGAACGCCTAAAAAAATACATTTTGGTCGTAAAGATCAACAACGGATGATTAGACCTTCAAACGGTCAAGAACGTCCATGGGCACAAGAAGCGCGCTTTTAACCCATCATAGACGTTCATAATTCGATTTCAAAATCTTGGAGTGAATGTCATTCAAAATGAAGCCTTTTGCGGTAGAACACCTAAAAAAATACATTTTGGTCGTCAGGATCAACAACGGATGTTTAGACGTCAAATGGTCAAAACGACCATGGGCACAAGAAGCACGTGTTTAACCCATCATAGAAGTTCAGAATTCGAATTCAAAACTTAGAGTGAATGTCATTCAAAATGAATCCTTTTGCGGTAGAACGCCTAAAAAATACATTTTGATCATCACGATCAACAACGGATGTTTAGGACCGTCAAATGGTCAACAACGACCATGGGCACAAGAAGCGCGTGTTTTACCCATCATAGACGTCCAGAATTCGATTTCAAAATCTTAGAGAGAATGTCAGTCAAAATGATGCCTTTAAGCCGTAGATAGAACGCCTAAAAAATTACATTTTGGTCGTACGATCAACAACGGATGTTTAGACCGTCAAATGGTCAACAACGATCATGGGCACAAGAAGCGCGTGTTTAACCCATCATAGACGTCCAGCATTCGAATTGAAAATGTTAGAGTGAATGCCAGTCAAAATGAAGCCTTTTGCAGTAGAACGCCTAAAAAATACATTTTAGTCGTCACGGTCAACAACGGATGTTTAGACCGTCAAATGGTCAACAACGACCATGGGCACAAGAAGCGCGTGTTTAACCCATCATAGACGTTCAGAATTCGATTTCAAAATCTTAGAGTGAATGTCATTCAAAATGAAGCCTTTTTCGGTGGAACGCCTAAAAAATACATTTTGGTCGTCAGGATCAACAACGGAGGTTTAGACCGTCAAATGGTCAAAAACGACCATGGGCACAAGAAGCGCGTGTTTAACCCATATTGACGTTCAGAAATTCGAATTTCAATTTCTTAGAGTGAATGTCATTGAAAATGAAGCCTTTTGCGTTGTTCTTAGAACGCCTAAAAAAATAAATTGTTGTTGTCAGGATCAACAACGGATGTTTAGACCGTTAAATGGTCAACAACGACATGGGCACAAGAAGCGGGTGTTTTAATCCATCATAGACGTCCAGAATTCAATTTCAAAATGTTAGAATGTTGTCATCCAAAATGAAGCCTTTTTCGGTAGAACGCCTCTAAAAATACATTTTTGGTCGTCAGGATCAACAACGGGAGGTTTAGATCGTCAAATGGTCAAAACGACCATGGGCACCAGAAGCGCGTGTTAAACCCATTATAGACGTTCAGAATTCGATTTCAAAATCTTAGAGTGAATGTTATTCAAAAATAAAGCCTTTGCGGTTGTGAACGTCTAAAAAAATACATTTTGGTCGTCAGGATCAACACGGATGTTTACACCGTCAAATGGTCAAAAACGACCATGGGCACAAGAAGCGCGTGTTTACCCATCATAGACGTTCAGAATTCGATTTCAAAATCTTAGAGTGAATGTCATTCAAAATGAAGCCTTTTGCGGTAGAAGAACGCCTAAAAAATACATTTTTGGTTCGTCAAGATCAAAACGGATGTTTACACTATCAAATGGTCAAAACGACCATGGGCACAAGAAGCGCGTGTTTAACCCATCATAGACGTTCAGAATTTGAATTCAAAATCTTAGAGTGAATGTCATTCAAAATGAAGCCTTTTGCGGTAGAACGCCTAAAGAAATACATTTTGGTCGTCAGGATCAACAACGGATGTTTAGACCGTCAAATGGTCAAAAACGACCAAGGGCACCAGAAGCAGTGTTTTAACCCATTATAGAGCTCAGAATTCGATTTCAAAATTTAGAGTGAATGTCATTCAAAATGAAGCCATTTGCGGTAGAACGCCTAAAAAAAAACATTTTGGTCGTCATGATCAACAACGGATGTTTACACTGTCAAATGGTCAAAACGACCATGGGCACAAGAAGCGCGTGTTTAACCCATCATAGACGTTCAGAATTTGAATTCAAAATCTTAGAGTGAATGTCATTCAAAATGAAGCCTTTTGCGGTAGAACGCCTAAAGAAATACATTTTGGTCGTCAGGATCAACAACGGATGTTTAGACCGTCAAATGGTCAACGACGACCATGGGCACAAGAAGCGCGTGTTTAACTCATCATAGACGTCCAGAATTCGATATCCAAATGTTAGAGTGAATGTCATTCAAAATGAAGCCTTTTGGGGTAGAACGCCTAAAAAAATACATTTTGGTCGTCAAGATCAACAATGGATGTTTAGACCGTCAAATGGTCAAAAACGACCAAGGGCACAAGAAGCACGTATAGAGCTCAGAATTCGATTTCAAAATCTTAGAGTGAATGTCATTCAAAATGAAGCCATTTGCGGTAGAACGCCTAAAAAAAACATTTTGGTCGTCATGATCAACAACGGATGTTTACACTGTCAAATGGTCAAAACGACCATGGGCACAAGAAGCGCGTGTTTAACCCATCATAGACGTTCAGAATTTGAATTCAAAATCTTAGAGTGAATGTCATTCAAAATGAAGCCTTTTGCGGTAGAACGCCTAAAAAATACATTTTGGTCGTCAGGATCAACAACGGATGTTTAGACCGTCAAATGGTCAACAACGACCTTGGGCCAAGAAGAAGCGCTGTTAAACCCATCATAGACGTCCAGAATTCGATATCCAAATGTTAGAGTGAATGT
Source organism: Lonicera japonica (assembly GCA_021464415.1). Lineage (NCBI taxonomy): Eukaryota > Viridiplantae > Streptophyta > Magnoliopsida > Dipsacales > Caprifoliaceae > Lonicera > Lonicera japonica. The sequence continues at coordinate 41,828,098 of CM038463.1, forward strand.
CATTCAAAATGAAGCCTTTTGGGGTAGAACGCCTAAAAAAATACATTTTGGTCGTCAGGATCAACAACGGATGTTTAGACCGTCAAATGGTCAACAACGACCTTGGGCACAAGAAGCACGTGTTTAATCCATCATAGACGTCCAGAATTCAATTTCAAAATGTTAGAGTGAATGTCATCCAAAATGAAGCCTTTTTCGATTGAACGCCTAAAAAATACATTTTGGTCGTCAGGATCAACAACGGATGTTTAGACCGTCAAATGGTCAAAAACGACCACGGGCACAAGAAGCGCGTGGTTTAACCCATCATAGACGTTCAGAATTCGATTTCAAAATCTTAGAGTGAATGTCATTCAAAATAAGCCTTTTGCGGTAGAACGCCCTAAAAATACATTTTCTGTGTCAGGATCAACAACGGATGTTTAGACCGTCAAATGGTCAACAACGACCATGGGCACAAGAAGCGCGTGTTTAACCCTCATAGACGTTCAGAATTCGATTTCAAATGTTTAGAGGAATGTCATTCAAAATTAAGCCTTTTTTTGCGGTAGAACGCCTAAAAATACATTTTCGTCGTCAGGATCAACAAGGATGATGTTTAGACCGTCAAATTGGTCAACAACGACATTGGCACAAGAAGCGGGGTTTAACCCATCATAGACGTTCAGAATTCGAATTCAAAATCTTAGAGTGAATGTCATTCAAACTGAAGCCTTTTGCGGTGTTGAACGCCTAAAAAAATAAATTGTTGTCGTCAGGATCAACAACGGATGTTTAGACCGTTAAATGGTCAACAATGACCATGGGCACAAGAAGCGGGTGTTTAATCCATCATAGACGTCCAGAATTCAATTCCAAAATGTTAGAATGAATGTCATCCAAAATGAAGCCTTTTTCGGTAGAACGCCTAAAAAATACATTTTGGTCGTCAAGATCAACAATGGATGTTTAGACCGTCAAATGGTCAAAAACGACCAAGGGCACAAGAAGCACGTGTTTAACCCATCATAGAGCTCAGAATTCGAATTCAAAATCTTAGAGTGAATGTCATTCAAAATGAAGCCTTTTGCGGTAGAACGCCTAAAAAAATAAATTGTTGTCGTCAGGATCAACAACGGATGTTTAGACCGTTAAATGGTCAACAACGACCATGGGCACAAGAAGCGCGTGTTTAATCCATCATAGACGTCCAGAATTCAATATCAAAATGTTAGAATGAATGTCATCCAAAATGAAGCCTTTTTCGGTAGAACGCCTAAAAAATACATTTTGGTCGTCAGGATCAACAACGGAGGTTTAGACCGTGAAATGGTCAAAAAACGACCATGGGCACAAGAAGCGCGTGTTTAACCCATCATAGACGTTCAGAATTCGATTTCAAAATCTTAGAGTGAATGTCATTCAAAATGAAGCCTTTTGCGGTAGAACGCCTAAAAAATACATTTTGGTCGTCAGGATCAACAACGGATGTTTAGACCGTCAAATGGTCAAAAACGACCAAGGGCACAAGAAGCACGTGTTTAACCCATCATAGAGCTCAGAATTCGATTTCAAAATCTTAGAGTGAATGTCATTCAAAATGAAGCCATTTGCGGTAGAACGCCTAAAAAAAACATTTTGGTCGTCATGATCAACAACGGATGTTTACACTGTCAAATGGTCAAAACGACCATGGGCACAAGAAGCGCGTGTTTAACCCATCATAGACGTTCAGAATTCGATTTCAAAATCTTAGAGTGAATGTCATTCAAAATGAATCCTTTTGCGGTAGAACGCCTAAAAAAATACATTTTGGTCGTCAAGATCAACAACGGATGTTTAGACCGTCAAATAGTCAACAACGACCATGGGCACAAGAAGCGCGTGTTTAACCCATCATAGACGTCCAAAATTCGATTTCAAAATGTTAGAGTGAATGTCATTCAAAATGAAGCCTTTTGGGGTAGAACGCCTAAAAAATACATTTTTGTCGTCAGGATCAACAACGGATGTTTAGACCGTCAAATGGTCAACAACGACCATGGGCACAAGAAGCGCGTGTTTAACCCATCATAGACGTTCAGAATTTAAATTCAAAATCTTAGAGTGAATTTCAGTCAAAATGAAGTCTTTTGCGATAGAACGCCTAAAAAAATACATTTTGGTCGTAAAGATCAACAACGGATGATTAGACCTTCAAATGGTCAAGAACGTCCATGGGCACAAGAAACGCGCTTTTAACCCATCATAGACGTTCATAATTCGATTTCAAAATCATGGAGTGAATGTCATTCAAAATGAAGCCTTTTGTGGTAGAACGCCTAAAAAAATACATTTTGCTCATCAGGATCAACAACGGATGTTTAGACCGTCAAATGGTCAAAAACGACCATGGGCACAAGAAGCACGTGTTTAACCCATCATAGACGTTCAGAATTCGAATTCAAAATCTTAGAGTGAATGTCATTCAAAATGAAGACTTTTGCGGTAGAACGCCTAAAAAAATACATTTTGGTCGTCAAGATCAACAACAGATGTTTAGACGATCAAATGGTAAAAAACGACCATGGGCACAAGAAGCGCGTGTTTAACCCATCATAGACGTTCAAAATTCGATTTCAAAATCTTAGACTGAAAGTCATTCAAAATGAAGCCTTTTGCGATAGAACGCCTAAAAAATACATTTTGGTCGTCAGGATCAACAACGGATGTTTAGACCGTCAGATGGTCAACAAGGACCATGGGCACAATGATGTGATTCACGACCGTATTTCTATCCGATATGACGAATCCGCGACCCTTAACGTTGAATACGTAAGAACCTTGGAATCACGCGAAGATGATGGAGGTGGAACCTCGACCCAATCCCTAAAACGAGAATGAACCTTGGTATAATCGAAGACAAACAATCAATTGATGGGTTAATTGATTGATAAGTCGAAGAACAACAAGAATTAAATTCCGGCTGCTCGAAGTGTTCTTAGAACACAAGAGGTGAAAACAACACTCTCAATTTCGTATTATCAAATAAGCTGCCTCCAAACATAAGAGTTGCCTCCTTTAAATAGGAGGAGAATAAGAAACCCTAATCAAACCTTAAGGAAACCCTAAAAACGAAAATAACAAAACAAGCCCAATTCTAAGGCAACAAAAATAATAGAACACTCTAAATAAGCCCAAAAACACTCTTAGTAGGCCCATCACCCTAGATACTAATTATACATAACCCATGGGCTGCAAATAAATAAAAACAATAATTAAACGTCCTAATTATTCTACGTCTTCTTGGCTAAGCATTATTCTCCATTCTCGTTCTCCATCTCCTTGAATACTTCTCCAAGCTCCAGCTTTATTTATCTTGAACTTCCATGCTCTATCCTTGAATCCATGTGTATTCAAGAATTCATAATACTCCTGGATTGAATTGAATGGAGGGTTAGGCTGGATCACATCACACAAGAAGCGCGTGTTTAACCCATCATAGACGTCCAGAATTCGAATTCAAAATCTTAAAGTGAATGTCATTCAAAATGAAGCCTTTTGCGGTAGAACGCCTAAAAAAATAAATTGTTGTCGTCAGGATCAACAACGGATGTTTAGACCGTTACATGGTCAACAACGACCATGGGCACAAGAAACGCGTGTTTAATCCATCATAGACGTCCAGAATTCGATTTCAAAATGTTAGAGTGAATGTCAACCAAAATGAAGCCTTTTGCGGTAGAACGTCTAAAAAATACATTTTGGTCATCAGGATCAACAACGGATGTTTAGACCGTCAAATGGTCAAAAACAACCATGGCCACAAGAAGCGCGTGTTTAACCCATCATTGACGTTCAAAAATCGATTTCAAAATCTTAGAGTGAATGTCATTCAAAATGAAGCCTTTTGCAGTAGAACGCCTAAAAAATACATTTTGGTCGTCAGGATCAACAACGGATGTTTAGACCGTCAAATGGCAAAAAACGACCATGGGCACAAGAAGCGCGTGTTTAACCCATCATAGACGTTCAGAATTCGATTTCAAAATGTTAGAGTGAATGTCAACCAAAATGAAGCCTTTTGCGGTAGAACGCCTAAAAAATACATTTTGGTCGTCAGGATCAACAACGGATGTTTAGACCGTCAAATGGCCAAAAACGACCATTGGCACAAGAAGCGCGTGTTTAACCCATCATAGACGTTCAGAATTCGATTTCAAAATCTTAGAGTGAATGTCATTCAAAATGAAGCCTTTTGCGGTAGAACGCCTAAAAAATACATTTTGGTCGTCAGGATCAACAACGGATGTTTAGACCGTCAAATGGTCTACAACGACAATGGGCACAAGAAGCGCGTGTTTAACCCATCATAGACGTCCAGAATTCGATTTCAATATCTTAGAGTGAATGTCATTCAAAATGAAGCCTTTTGCGGTAGAACGCCTAAAAAATACATTTTGGTCGTCAGGATCAACAACGGATGTTTAGACCGTCAAATGGCAAAAAACGACCATGGGCACAAGAAGCGCGTGTTTAACCCATCATAGACGTTCAGAATTCGATTTCAAAATCTTAGAGTGAATGTCATTCAAAATGAAGCCTTTTGCGGTAGAACATCTAAAAAAAATACATTTTGGTCGTCAGGATCAACAACGGATGTTTAGACCGTCAAATGGTCAAAAACGACCATGGGCACAAGAAGCGCGTGTTTAACCCATCATAGACGTTCAGAATTTGAATTCAAAATCTTAGAGTGAATGTCATTCAAAATGAAGCCTTTTGCGGTAGAACGGGTAAAAAATACATTTTGGTCGTCAAGATCAACAATGGATGTTTAGACCGTCAAATGGTCAAAAACGACCAAGGGCACAAGAAGCACGTGTTTAACCCATCATAGAGCTCAGAATTCGATTTCAAAATCTTAGAGTGAATGTCATTCAAAATGAAGCCATTTGCGGTAGAACGCCTAAAAAAAAACATTTTGGTCGTCATGATCAACAACGGATGTTTACACTGTCAAATGGTCAAAACGACCATGGGCACAAGAAGCGCGTGTTTAACCCATCATAGACGTTCAGAATTTGAATTCAAAATCTTAGAGTGAATGTCATTCAAAATGAAGCCTTTTGCGGTAGAACGCCTAAAAACATACAGTTTGGTCGTCAGGATCAACAACGGATGTTTAGACCGTCAAATGGTCAGCAACGACCATGGGCACAAGAAGCGCGTGTTTAACCCATCATAGACGTCCAGAATTCGATTTCAAAATGTTAGAGTGAATGTCATTCTAAATGAAGCCTTTTGGGGTAGAACGCCTAAAAAAATACATTTTTGTCGTCAGGATCAAGAACGGATGTTTAGACCGTCAAATGGTCAACAACGACCATGGGCACAAGAAGCGCGTGTTTAACCCATCATAGACGTTCAGAATTTAAATTCAAAATCATAGAGTGAATTTCAGTCAAAATGAAGTCTTTTGCGATAGAACGCCTAAAAAAATACATTTTGGTCGTAAAGATCAACAACGGATGATTAGACCTTCAAATGGTCAAGAACGTCCATGGGCACAAGAAACGCGCTTTTAACCCATCATAGACGTTCATAATTCGATTTCAAAATCATGGAGTGAATGTCATTCAAAATGAAGCCTTTTGTGGTAGAACGCCTAAAAAAATACATTTTGCTCATCAGGATCAACAACGGATGTTTAGACCGTCAAATGGTCAAAAACGACCAAGGGCACAAGAAGCACGTGTTTAACCCATCATAGAGTTCAGAATTCGATTTCAAAATCTTAGAGTGAATGTCATTCAAAATGAAGCCTTTTGCGGTAGAACGCCTAAAAAATACATTTTGGTCGTCAAGATCAACAACGGATGTTTACACTGTCAAATGGTCAAAACGACCATGGGCACAAGAAGCGCGTGTTTAACCCATCATAGACGTTCAGAATTTGAATTCAAAATCTTAGAGTGAATGTCATTCAAAATGAAGCCTTTTGCGGTAGAACGGGTAAAAAATACATTTTGGTCGTCAAGATCAACAATGGATGTTTAGACCGTCAAATGGTCAAAAACGACCAAGGGCACAAGAAGTGATGAGCCTGAGGATAGCACAAGAGCTGGATCATGGAGTGAAGACTATGCAGATCCCATCCGGGTTTCAAGTGGTCCAATCACCCGAGCTAGAGCCAAGAAGATCAAGGAAGCACTCATGATCGTTGTCCAAGAGTTGATGAATAAAGCTGGAGCTTGGAGAAGTATTAATGGAGATGGAGAACAAGAATGGAGAATAATACTTAGCCAAGAAGACGCAGAATAATTAGGTCGTTTTATTATTGTTTTTATTTATTTGCAGCCCAAGGAATATGTATAATTATTATTTAGAGTGATGGGCCTGCTAAGAGTGTTTTTGGGCTTATTTAGAGTGTTCCATTATTTTTGTTGCCTTCAAATTGGGCTTGTTTTATTATTCACGTTTTTAGGGTTTGTTTAGGGTTGCATTAGGGTTTTCTTCTCCTCCTCCTATTTAAAGGAGGCAACTCTCTTGTATGAGGCAGCCTTTGTTTTCGAATACGAAATTTGAGTGTGTTTTCACCTCTTGTGTTCTAAGAACACCTCGAACAGCCAGAATTTAATTCTTGTTGTTCTTCGACTTATCAATCAATTAATCCATCAATTGATTGTTTGTCTTCGACTATACCAAGGTTCATTCTCATTTTAGGGATTGGGTCGAGGTTCCACCTCCATCATCCTCGCGTGATTCAAAGGTTCTTACGTATTCAACGTCAAGGGTCGCGGATTCGTCATATCGGATAGAAATACGGTCGTGATTCACATCATTGGTATCAGAGCGATTCTTTTTATCCAGGTTTATCTTATCGTGTTCTTGCTATTACGAATCTATTCCTATTATTGCAGATCTGTTCTTGCTATTTTCGGATCTGTTCTTGTTCTTAAAAAAATCGGTTCCTACCTTTGATAATCTATTCTTGCTATTTACGGATCTGTTTTCTGTTCTTTAAAAAAAAAAAAAAAATTTCTGTTCCTACCTTTGATAATCTGTTCTTGCTCTTACAAATCTGTTCTTGTGGTTACGAATCTGTTCTTGCTCTTACAATTCTGTTCTTGTTGTTACGAATCTGTTTTAGAGATCTACAAATCTGTTCTTGTTGTTACGAATCTGCTCTTGCTAAACTTTTGAATCTGCTTATCACGGATCTGCTTATTCTGTTTCATCTGTGTTATTCAAAGTCGAAAATCTTCAATTTCGTTGCTGAACCATATTCGCAAATCTGTCCAGATTAAAGTAGTGCTCGATTTGTTGTTTGCAAAAATCTCTAGTTGCGATTCTCTTGAATTCCTAGTTAACTTGATATTGAGGCGGCTTTTGATAGTCGTGGCGGCTATATTGCAAACATCATAAAACCCTAGACTTGTAATTCTTGGTCAAAAACCCTAGTTGTGGCGGCTAGTATTTTCAAACACCATAAAACCCTAGACTTAACTTTATTTCCAGGTTTTGAAAGTTGTGGCGGCTAGTATTGATATAAAACCCTAGACTTGACTTTTATTTCTAGGTTTTGATAGTTGTGGCGGCTGGTTCATAAAACCCTAGACCTGTTATTCTAGTACTCAAAAAAAAAAAAAAAAAAGGGTTCCAAAAAAATGTTATTCAAAATTGTGGCGGCTGGTTCATAAAACGCGCTTTTAAACCATCATAGACGTTTATAATTCGATTTCAAAATCATGGAGTGAATGTCATTCAAAATGAAGCCTTTTGTGGTAGAACGCCTAAAACAATACATTTTGCTCGTCAGGATCAACAACGGATGTTTAGACCGTCAATGGTCAAAAACGACCATGGGCACAAGAAGCGCGTGTTTAACCCATCATAGACGTTCAGAATTCGATTTCAAAATCTTAGAGTGAATGTCATTCAAAATGAAGCCTTTTGCGGTAGAACGTCTAAAAAAAATACATTTTGGTCGTCAGGATCAACAACGGATGTTTAGACCGTCAAATGGTCAAAAACGACCATGGGCACAAGAAGCGCGTGTTTAACCCATCATAGACGTTCAGAATTCGATTTCAAAATCTTAGAGTGAATGTCATTCAAAATGAAGCCTTTTGCGGTAGAACGCCTAAAAAAATACATTTTGGTCGTCAAGATCAACAACGGATGATTAGACCTTCAAATGGTCAAAACGACCATGGGCACAAGAAGCGCGTGTTTAACCCATCATAGACGTTCAGAATTCGATTTCAAAATCTTAGAGTGAATGTCATTCAAAATGAAGCCTTTTGTGGTAGAACGCCTAAAAAATACATTTTGGTCGTCAGGATCAACAACGGATGTTTAGACCGTCAAATGGTCAAAAACGACCATGGGCACAAGAAGCGCGTGTTTAACCCATCATAGACGTTCAGAATTCGATTTCAAAATCTTAGAGTGAATGTCATTCAAAATGAAGCCTTTTGCGGTAGAACGTCTAAAAAAATACATTTTGGTCGTCAGGATCAACAACGGATGTTTAGACCGTCAAATGGTCAAAAACGACCATGGGCACAAGAAGCGCGTGTTTAACCCATCATAGACGTTCAGAATTCGATTTCAAAATCTTAGAGTGAATGTCATTCAAAATGAAGCCTTTTGCGGTAGAACGCCTAAAAAATACATTTTGGTCGTCAAGATCAACAACGGATGTTTAGACCGTCAAATGGTCAACAACGACCATGGGCACAAGAAGCGCGTGTTTAACCCATCACAGACGTGCATAATTCGATTTCAAAATGTTAGAGTGAATGTCATTCAAAATGAAGCCTTTTGCGGTAGAACGCCTAAAAAAATACCTTTTGGTCGTCAAGATCAACAACGGATGTTTAGACCGTCAAATGGTCAAAACGACCATGGGCACAAGAAGCGCGTGTTTAACCCATCATAGACGTTCAGAATTCGAATTCAAAATCTTAGAGTGAATGTCATTCAAAATGAAGCCTTTTGCGGTAGAACGCCTAAAAAAATACATTTTGGTCGTCAAGATCAACAACGGATGTTTAGACGGTCAAATGGTCAAAAACGACCATGGGCACAAGAAGTGCGTGTTTAACCCATCATAGACGTTCAGAATTCGATTTCAAAATCTTAGAGTGAATGTCATTCAAAATGAAGCCTTTTGCGGTAGAACGGATAAAAAAATACATTTTTGTCGTCAGGATCAACAACGGATGTTTAGACCGTCAAATGGTCAAAACGACCATGGGCACAAGAAGCGCGTGTTTAACCCATCATAGACGTTCAGAATTCGAATTCAAAATCTTAGAGTGAATGTCATTCAAAATGAAGCCTTTTGCGATAGAACACCTAAAAAAATACATTTTGGTCGTCAAGATCAACAACGGATGTTTAGACCGTCAAATGGTGAAAAACGACCATGGGCACAAGAAGCGCGTGTTTAACCCATCATAGACGTTCAGAATTCGATTTCAAAATCTTAGAGTGAATGTCATTCAAAATGAAGCCTTTTGCGGTAGAACGCCTAAAAAATACATTTTGGTCGTCAGGATCAACAACGGATGTTTGGGAAACAGGAACCAAATCTAGAATGTCAAATTCTACAAATTACAGTTACTCCCCCAAACTTTAAGAAAATTACAAAATAATCCATAAAATTATCACGATCGATCAATCAATCAATCTTGCAAAACAAAAAATACATGCAGAATAACTGAAAAATCAAATGAATGAGTAATGATAAAAAAATATTAGCAAAACAACCAAAAAATTAAAGAAAAAATAAAAAGAAGAAACCGTAAATTCTTCTACAAAATAATAAAAAAAAGGCATCTACAATGAAGTAATATAAACATCCACATAATAAACATAAATGACATAGAAGACTTGACAAAATCTGATCTGCTTAATTACCTGATACGAACCACGCCAACAACGTGACGAAATCCGTAGCAAAGACGGACGAAAGATCGTTTCTACAATCAGATTTGGATGGCACCGCGACCCGTTGCTTATAAAGAAGCAAGAACCTTGGTATATAGGGTAGATGGATTGATGGACACCGCGACCCAACACCTATAAAGAGATGCGAACCTTGGTATATGCGAATGACGCCACAATTGATGATGATGAATCAATTGATAAGTCGAATGAACATTACGGACAAACCGGATTTGTTTAACATGTTCTTGAAGAACAAAAGAGAAAAACTCTCTCAATTTTATTAATCCATAACTCTCTTCATTATGTCTCTTTTAAATGGAATGGGATGGGGAGGTATTTATAGTTGTTACAAAATACATCCAATGGTTTACATTCAATTCCGCCAACTATGATCTAAGGGCTCATATTTATTCTCACCTACTACAAGTGACATAAGCAATGACATCACTAAAGACCTATGTAAGCGATGACATCACTAAAGACTTATGTAAGCGAGGACATCATCGATGCATGATGTAAGCAATGACATCATCGATGCACGATGTAAGCAATGACATCATCAAGTACATGACAAGATACTAATTTTAAAACAAAATAAAATAAAATAATAAACAAGCCCTATAATTAAAATAAATTTTTTTTTTGAATTTTCTTGCAAGTGCTCTTGTAATCGGACCCATGAGAACTTGAATTAGGCATGTGTACGCTTCAATCCACGTGCTTGAGCATGTGCTAGCCTTGTTCACATCATTCCCCTCCTCTTGAAAATGATTTGTCCTCAAATCCTGTTGATGAATTTGCCCATACCAATAGATATCTTTTGAAAATTCATGCACTTTTAGGATTCATGAATTTTTTTTTTCTTTTTTTGAACAATAATTTTTTTTTTAAATCAAATTGAAATTCAAACAAGAACAAAAAATAAAAGATAGATAAATCTGAATATATAAGCTCTCCTCTGATACCAACTGATACGAACCACGCCAACAACGTGATGAAACCCGTAGCAAATACGGATGAAAGATCGTTTCTACAATCAGATTCGGATGGCACCGCGACCCATTGCTTATATGGAAGCAAGAACCTTGGTATATGAGGGTAGATGGATTGATGGACACCGCGATCCAACACCTATAAAGAGATGCGAACCTTGGTATACGCGAATGACACCACAATTGATGATGATGAATCAATTGATAAGTCGAATGAACATTACGGACAAACCGAATTTGTTCAACATGTTCTTGAAGAACAAAAGAGAAAAACTCTCAATTTTATTAATCCATAACTCTCTTCATTATATTTCAAATGGAATGGGATGGAGAGGTATTTATAGTTGTTACAAAATACATCCAATGGTCTACATTTAATCCCACCAACTATGATCTAAAGGCTCACATTTATTCTCACCTACTACAAATGACGTAAGCCATGACATCACTAAAAACTTATGTAAGCGATGACATCATCGATGCATGATGTATGCGATGACATCATCGATGCATGATGTAAGCAATGACATCATCAAGTACATGACAAGATACTAATTTTAAAACAACCTAACATAAAATAATAAACAAGTCCTATAATTAAAATACAATCTCTTTTTGAATTTTCTTGCAAGAGCTCTTTTAATCGGACCCATGAGAACTTGAATTAGGCAAGTGTACGCTTCAATCCACGTGCTTAAGCATGTGTTAGCCTTGTCCACATCATTACCACTATTCCCCGAAAAAGTCACCACTGCAGACTTACTAACCACCCTAGAAATTTAAGAATTTACATTTAAAGAGGATATCTAATTTCGTATGTGGGTGTTATTTACTTAATTTCTTAAAAAAAACAAGTGCAATTTGATAATTACCAATCCGCCCCAAAAACTTTGAAAATTGCACAATTAAAATCCCAAACTTTAGAAAATTTTAAAATGACACCAAAAAGGTATATTTGACTTTTTTGGGTGATGGTAACTGAGGAGTGAAGCCCCAAACTTTAAAAAAATTGCTAAATAATCCCTAAAATTATCACGATCAATCAATCAACCAATCACGCAAAACTTAAATAAATAGTACAAAATACATAGGCAGAACCATCGAAAAATGAAATGAATGAATAGAGACAAAAAACACTGACCAAACAACTCGAAAACTAACGAATAAATAAACTGAAGAAAACATAAATATATCCGCGCAGCAATAAAAAAAAGCATTCATAATGCAGTAATATAAACTTGCACATAATAAACATAAATGCCATAAAAAACTTGACAGAATTTGATTTTCTTAATTACCAAAAGTCTCCAAAAAAGTAAGGGTGTTCTTAAATGCACCTACAAAATCAATCTTCTCACCCCAATGTGAGAATACTTTCTTCTCACCCCATTAAATCTTTAAAAAATCTTGCACTTCACCCAGCAGTGGGGTGAGTTTACTGAAATAATATAGGGACGATAAAATTTCGTCGCTAAAAGTAAAAATATTATATAATATTAAATTTTTCATTAAGATAAAGCATAATAATAAAATTTACATCGTTCTTAATAAATTTGATTAAAAATTTCATCTAAATAGTACCTCCAAGATTCAAAATATTAATTGTCATAAATAAGTTTTAGTAATTATATGATATTTTATATAATCTTTTCTTAAATGTTTATTATTCATATTTCAAATTTATTTAAAAATTTTATTTTTATCTTTATCAAATAAGTAAATATAATACTTAATTCACTACTTCAAAAATATTAAAAGATCAATTTGTTGTTTGAAAATATATGTTATCTTTTGTGAAAATGGAAAAAATTAATTGGAAAAATAAAATAGTTTTCATAAAAATAAATCGTTTATTAACATATTTTGTTACTTTCGATTTCTATGATATTTAATTTTTCGGAGATTCAAGAAAACGATTTCTTTACAAAATATTAAAATGATAGAGATTTTCTCACCAAACTATTTCCTTTTTCAATATTTTTTTACGATTAATTTTAAGAAATTAAATATTGAAACAATAAAAACACAACATACAATACATATTATATATATATATATGACATATTAGACACGCGTTAACACTACATTTTTTTTAACTTTAACATTAGATAACTTAACATGAGTTTTATTGAATTTTACTTGCATGCATGCTCAAATAAAAGGATTGAATAAATTAAGAAAAACATCATTGGAAATGTTATTGTGCCGGTGCAAATAAAAATAAAAATAAAAGTCTTATGAGATGTATGTAATTAAGTGAAAATAGTAGATATTTGTTTGTTGGAAATAATGTAATTTTTTATTAATTTTTAAAACTTTAAATAGGTGAGAAGATAAATTAGTGGCGATTTTTTCAAAGTATAGAAAGCGGGGTGAGAAGAAAGGGTTTTACGCTATTTTTTAGGCTAAGATTAACATAACTTTGACTTTTAGTGGGGTGAGAAGACGGATTATGTGGGTGCATTTAAGAACACCCAAAAGTAACCACTGCTAGCTAACTAACCACCGAGGTGGAGGATTTGCCCCAGGCCAAATTATTGTTTGACGCTTTAATGATACGTCCCCAAGCGTGTGTGCAGTAAATGCATAAAAGATAAAGGATTCGGTTGATGACAGCGGTTCACCAGTCAAGTATTGGTCTACGAAATCAATTGACTGAACTGAATGATTAAGTTACGAATAAGGAATGAATTATGCCATCCCATTTGCCCCTTCAAGTTTAATCTCGTATGTGTAGTTGTAGATGGGATGCATGTACAAAAAGTGTGTGATTGCGTGAGTTAAGTACACTTTTAGTCCTTTTCACTATCTATCAAGTGGTGCATGTGAAAGTAAGTGAAATACAATTAATTTTGAAAGAGTGCACCTCAAAGTTTGGACAAATTTTAATTTAACCCTTGAACTTTAAAAATTTACATTTAAGCCCCCAATGTCTTTTATTTATGGGTGTAATTTACATAATTTCATGGGAGTAAATTACATAATTTCATGGATAACAAGTGTAATTTGATAACCACCAATCCACCATATAAACTTTAAAAATTACAAAATGTCACCAGAAAAGTTAATTTTACTTTTTTGAGTCAACTGTGGAGCGAGCACGAAACCCAGAATGTGAGATTCTATAAATTATCGTTGCACAAACTTTAAGAAAATTACGAAATAATCTCTAAACTTAACGCGATCAATCAATCGCCCAACCACGCAAAACAAAAATAAATTAAATCAAATACACTGGCAGAACAACTAGGAAATCAAATGAATAAATAAAAACAAAAAAAGACCAAGAAAATAACCAGAAGACTTAACAAAATCTGATCTACTAAATTACCACTAGTCCCTTAAAAAGTCACCACTATAAGCTCATTGACCCCTGAGGTGGAGGATTTACCCCGTCCGAGGATGTTGACGTTTTATTAATATATCCCTCAGTGTGTGTACTTAATTGTTGTTGGTATGCATGTATGAAAAGTGTGTGACTGCGTAAATTATGTTCACTTTTAGTCCTTTTTGAAATCTATCAAGCGTCAAGTGTGAAGGTTTGTGAAAGCATAAATAATTTTTAAAAGGTGCACTTTACTCCTCGAAGTTTGGAAATTTTTTATTTAGCACCTGAACTGTAAAAATTTACATTTAAACCCTCAATATCCAATTATGTATGTGGGTGTTATTTACTTGATTTTATGAAAAACAAGGGTAATTCGATAATTATTAATCCACCCTAGAAATTATGAAAATTATACATTAAACCACCAAACTTTTGAAAAATACAAAATGACACCAAAAAAAATAAATATGACTTTTTGTGGCGCGGGTCAAATGGGGAACCGGCACCAAACCCAGAATGTCAAATTCTATAAATTACAGTTACTCCCCCAAACTTTAAAAAAATTACAAAATAATACCTAAAATTATCGCGATCGATCAATCTATCAATCATACAAAACAAAAAATATCGGCAGAACAACCGAAAAATCAAATGAATGAGTAATGACGAAAAATATTGACAAAACAAACAGAAAATTAATTAATAAATAAAAAGAAGAAAACATAAATACTTCTGCGTAATAATAATAAAAGAATGGCATCTACAATGAAATAAAATAAACATCCACACAATAAAAATAAATGATATAGAAGAGTTGACATAATCTGATCTACTTAATTACCATTAGTGCCCGAAAACATCAACACTACAAACTCACTAACCCCCCTAGAAATTAAGAATTTACATTTAAAGCGGATGTCTAATTTTGTATGTGGGTCTTATTTACTTAATTTAATAAACAAAGAAGTGATTGACCCCCGAGGTGGAGGGTTTACCCCGGCCAAAGCATAGAGGTTAACGTTTTATTAATATATCCCTAAGCGTGTGTGCCTAGTTGTTGTTATGCATGTTCGAAAAGTGTACGACTGTGTAAATTATACTCGCTTTTAGTCCTTTTTGCATTCTATCAACAGTCAATTGTGAAGGTTTATGAGAGCATAAATAATTTTTAAAAGGCTCAGTTTACTCCTCGAAGTTTGAAAATTTTTAATTTAGCCCCTGAGCCTTAAAAATTTACATTTAAACCATCATTGTATGTGGGTGTTATTTACTTGATTTTATGAAAAACAAGTGTAATTTGATAATTATCAATCCGCCCTAGAAATTTTGAAAATTACATATTTAAACCCCCAAACTTTAGAAAAATACAAAATGACACTAAAAAGGTAAATCTGACTTTTTGCGGAGCAGGCCAAATGGGGAAAGGGCACCAAACCCAGTACGTCAAATTCCCAAACTTTTAAAAAGCTGCTAGATAATTCTTTAATTTATCACGATCGATTAATCAATTAATCACACAAAACATAAATAAATAGTACAAAATACACGGGTAGAACCATCGAAAAATCAAATGAATGAATAGAGACAAAAAACACTGACAAAACAAACCCGAAAACTAACGAATAAATAAACAGAAGGAAACATAAATACATCCACGCGTCAATAAAAAAAAGCATTCATAATGCAGTAATATAAATATGCACATAATAAACATAAATGCCATAAAAAACTTGACATAATTTGATCTTCTTAATTACCACTAGCCCTAAAAAAGTGACCACTGCAAGCTCACTAACCACCAAGGTGGATGGTTTGCCCTCAGCCAAGTGTTCAGCGCTTTAATGATACGTTTCCAAGGGTGTGTGCTATAAATACATAAAAGAGAAAGGATTCGGTTGACAACAGCAATTCACCAATCAAGTATTGGTTTACGAAATCAATGAACTAAACTCAACGATTAAGTTACAAATACGAAAGGAATTATGCCATCCCATTTGCCCTTTCAAGTCTCATCTCATATGCGTAGTTGTTGATGGGATGCATGTACAAAAAGTTTGTTACTGCATGAGTTATTTACGCTTTTAGTCCTTTTCACAATCAAGTGGTGCGTGTGAAGGTATGTGAAAATATAATTAATTTTGAAAAAATGCATCTCAAAGTTTGGACAAATTTTAATTTAGACCCTAAACTTTAAAAATTTACATATAAGCCCCCAATGTCCAATTTTGTTTATGGGTGTAATTTACATAATTTCATGGATAACTTTAATTTAATAACTACCAATCTGCCACAGAAACTTTAAAAATTACAAAATGTCAGTAGAAAAGTAAATTTTACTTTTTGGGGTCAACTGTGTAACGAGCCCCAAACCCAGAATGTGAGATTCTATAAATTATCGTTTCACCCCCAAACTTGAAGAAAATTACGAAATAATCCCTAAACTTATTACGATCGATAAATTAACCAATCACGCAAAACATATATAAATATTACAAAATACACGGGCAGTACCATCAAAAAATCAAATGAATGAATAGAGACAAAAAACACTGACAAAATAACACGAAAACTAACTAATAAATAAACACTCACTAGTCCTAAAAAAAGTTACCACCGCAGACTCAGTAACCCCCTTAGAAATTCAAAAATTTACAATTAAAGCGGATATAAATTTCATATGTGTGTTATTTACTTAATTTAATAAAAAAATCAAGTGCAATTTGATAATTATCAATTTGTCCCAAAAACTTTGAAAATTACACAATTAAAACCCCGAACTTTATAAAATTTTAAAATGACAACAAAAAAGTAAATCTCACTTTTTCGGGCGCTAGTAACTAGGGAGTGAGCACCAAACCCAAATTTTTTGATTCTATAGTTGAACCCCCAAATTTTAAAAAAACTGTAAAATAATCCATAAACATGGGCAGAACCATCAAAAAATCAAATGAATGAATAGAGACAAAAAACACTGACAAAACAACCCGAAAACTAACGAATAAATAAACAGAATAAAATATAAATACATCCGCGCAACAACAAATGTCGAAGAAGACTTGACATAATATGATCTACTAAATTACCACTAGTCCCTTCAAAAATTAACACTGCAAGCTCACTAACTCACGAGGTGGAGGTTTGCCCTCGCCAAAGAATATTGGCCGACGCTTTATTAATGTCCCTAAGCGTGTGTGCGGTAAATGCGTCAAAGAGAACAAATCCTAATCCATTTGGTAACATGGGAAGTGCCGTAAATATTACGGAGATGCATGAATGAATGATGTAATGAATGAAATGATGCCGCTATGGACTCTCAGAGTTCCCAGGAATTTCCAATGACAAAAATGCATCGATGGACTACCGGATGAAGTGTTATGCATGAAATGACAATGGATATCCCTTGGATATCCTGGAGGCCTTTGAGATTCCTGGGAAGGCTATTTAGGTTTGGCAGACAAGTTCGAAAAGGTGAGGGTCGTAGAAATGGATTTTCTACACAAACAAATAGTGCAGCCAGAAGGAAACAACTAAAGGCAAAGAATCACCTACTTGCTCAGATACGCCTAATGTCATTTCATATACCAAAGCCTACAGAGAATCACCACTTACATACCTTTGGATAGTTAACTAGCAATATTCTTCAAAATCGTAGTATGTATATCACGAAGGACATACGCAACTGCAACAAAATAAAATACCACATTACTAAAAATAGGAATATGTCAATATATGATTGTAATACAACAAGAGAAAACAAATGGAAAGCAGCAACTAAATTAATCCGGCATACCTGAATTCAATGAATTGAAGGATTTAATCACACATCCATACAATTTCTAGTTCATATTGGACACTTTTCTTTATGCCATAGTTGTAGACAATGGTTTACTTTTTGGCAGTTTCAATTGATTCTAGAGTAAAATGAAACTTGGAGGCTATATTTTCTAACATACATTAGCATATATCCAAAAACACACTGGGTTTTGCATGCATGTATACACATCGAGATACAAAACAAATGAGTACAATGTGCTGCAGAGAAATTAACAAAATAACTCAAGCTTCAATAGGTAATATTAAAGGAGTAGAGGGGTGTTCACCAAATCTGCGAATTATGTCTCTTAGGAAATACTACAACTAAAGAATCGGCTAATGTTGAGTCTATGCACATGCTTTTAGAGGGTGTTCACCAAAGCAGCGTATTATGTCTCATAAGCAAATACTACAATTATAGAATCAGTTAAAACTGGGGTCAATGCACATGCCTTTCGTTTTTGCATGCACCTTTTCCTTAAATTTGATCACTAGAATTGATTAAATTAGATTGCTTCAGCTAGCAATTGCACAGGCAGAAAAAGTTAAAACGTACCTCTTTAGCATCAACCTGAAATTGAGTTTGCACTTTATATCGACCAACGCATAGGTTACATTTGATCTGCAGACCCAAGATAAAATAAGTATTGCGGCAAAAGAACATCCTTTCTACATTGTAATAACTAATTTCCCTGGCAGAGGGAGGGAAATTTGAAACAGTTACCCGTAGTATCGGAACCCTTTTAAGCAAACATTGCAACCCCAAGAAAGCCTTCAAACAGGAAAGAAAAAGTTTCACTAGTTAAGAGCTTCTGGACAAAATTTAAAGGAGCCCCACTCGTGCAGGATAATATAACCTCCCCCCAATTTATGTCCTACTTTTTAATAGCATTAGCATGATGTCTAATCACGTAACTAATTACACCGACACTTCACCCTGGCCCAATTTCCAGTTTGATTTCGGGGTACAGCAATCAATTTAGGAAAATGAGATAACCTTTGCAGAGGGCGCTGAAAGTTATATTTTAGATTATTTCAATTATATGGTATCTACAGAAGGTTATAGCAAAGAACGAGAATTGAATCGAAAGATTGCGATCTAGTTATAAACATGGATATTTTTTTATTTTTACCGCAGAAGCTCAATCTTGAAATATTTAAAAATTAAAACGGTATTCAATTAATAAAATGCCGAAATCGTTTTTGTCTTTGAAACTTGAATAATTCCTTGAAACACGGAAACCTTCAACATCAATAAAGGATATACATCAGCCCCACTACCCACCGCTAACCATCCCTGTCTTTGTTTTTGCACTTTATGGCTCCTAATATTCAAATCTCATCTCTTAACACATCTTTACAAAAATTTCATATGTATCTATCAAAGATAAGATTCTAAAGTGGCTTACTCTTTGAACAAGATCCAGTGAACCAAATTGTTGGTCATGAATGTCGCCCACGTCCTTCAGAATAGATCTGGAACAGCGGCTAAGTGAAAGGTGAAAAGGTCCGCTTTAAAAGCCACGCTCTTGAAGTATTGATTTGTTGTTTTCCATTCAGTTTCCAGACTTCAAACCTCCTAACAATATACCACTTGTCAGCAAATGATAGTATAGGTTGCCCAAGAGCCATCAACTTGATTGGTTGGTTTTGAACTGATCCTATATATATAGGCAACCATAATATAAATGTCAAATATAACATCTTACAAGTACCAATGAATGATCTTGATTGGTAAAGGCCTGTTATGTATGGGACGAAAGTATTTTCACTTGTCATGGAAGTTCATAGTTTTTCTTCTCAACTTCATAGCAAAAGAAAACAGCATTTGACTACTTTTCGTGAGTTTATACAAAGAAGAATTTACTCAAAATATGTTAGGCCACTTTTCACTATTTTGATTTTCAACTACATGAAAAATATTTCACACTGCACCAAACTAGTCCTAAAAAATCAAAAAGGGTAGCTTCGAATAAAGGTCTATTGTATTGAAGAATAAAGCAAAAAAGGTTAAAAGTTAAATCTAATACCTCCAAGAATGAATACATATGCTTAGACAACCCCCCACTGGTATTGAGCTTAAGAAGGTTAGATTTTCACACTTCTTATGGAATTTACTGTATATGTTTCCAATTGCAGAGTAGGACAAAACTATTTTTTACTATTTTCAGGAGTTTACACCGAACGGAATTTAATGAAAATTGCCAAGGCTATTCGCTATTTTTTCCAGCCACGTGAAAAATATTTTAAACCAAACCGATCTAGCAGTCAAGAGTCGAGGTATTGATTGGAATAAGGGCTGAAAGATAGTCACTACCTTCACTTCAAGAATACAGATCTACATGCTTAGGCAACCCACGGGTATCTAACAGCTTAAGATTCCCTCCTAGCTCATTGTTTCCAATAATCTGAATCTCCCCAATAATAAACTTCAGTTCTGCTTATCTTTTCAATTGTATACCACACTTGATTCATTTCTTCCGGGTATACTAGACAAAAAGACGAGGAAGCATGGGCACTGATATGCTTGAACCCTCCGCAATATTTCCAGGTTTTGTTGCTTGAGAATTCATGGACGTCCGAGAATCAGTTCAAACCACACTAACAGTGTTGGACACAACCTGAACAGAATTCTAGGTTAACCTGAAAGTGTACCGGAGTAACATTATCAGCACCAAATAAAAAAATAAACTGAAACAAAAACAGAACATACGAACGAATGGTAACTGAAATTCAATACACAGAAATAGAAATTTAAATAGAACATTCACGAGCACAAACACTATTACAATCACTGTTTGGCTGTGGGTGTTGGCATAAAACAACAATGCTATGCAACCTTGAATAAACCAAAAAAAAAGGCAAATAACAATACTGCAGAAAGAACTTCACCTCTGAAAACTTTTTGCTTGGTGGACGATACCAGAACTAGGAGGAACAACGAAAATATAGTGGAATTCAGTTGATGCCCCAATCTAACAAAAGTTGAAATCTCATTGTTTCTTTGAAATTCAATATCCGTGTTTGCCTGCACTTCATTCTCACTTCTTGCCACATCAACCTGAACCAAGTTTGATAAATAACAAGGCCCGCAAGCAAGAGCTTTTGGGAAACTGTGGTCCAACAAATAAACAAAGAGGTCCATCTAAAAAGAGTCAAAAATTTAGACATAAATGTCTCGCAAGTAGTGTAACTCATAAAGAATAATTTCCATAATACATGGTACCCGAACTAAACACATTATCAGCATGCAGTTCAAGTAGCATGTTGGTGGTTGGGAGTTGTGGGCTAGTAGGAATACATGGAGGTTTGAGAGTAAACCAGTATCTGCTGTGCATCATTCCTAATGTTATGGATGCTTTTAGGAGTGTTTGCTATGCTAGTTCTGCATTGTCAAAAAGAAAGGACGCTCATTATCAGATTTTGTAGCAACTGAGGAGTCACAGAACTGGGATGCAGAGCAGTCAATTTCTGATTACTAAGTGGATCAAGCCAGTTGAGGGGAGTTTAGATTGAACACTGGTGGTTACTCAAAAGGGAATCTGTGCTCTAGTGGAGTTGGAAGTGTTCTAAGAAACTGAAAAGGATAGGTGCTTTGGGCTCTGGCTGACTTTTATGACAGTACTACTTACATGGTTGCCGAGTCTGTGGCATTACTGCAGGGTCTTCAGTTGTGTGTAGAGAGAGGATATCTAGCTGTGGACATTGAAGTGGACACCTTATATTTGTTGCAGATCATAAAATGATGGTTCCTACTCCATGGGTGATATATCCTATGAGGTGAGATCCATTGCCCAGCTGCGGACAAGGATGGATCTCTATTTCACACTTAAAACGGAGAATAATAGAGCTGCTGATAATGTTGATAACTTGTGTTGTAAACATGCCAAGTATTTTCCTTTTTGAAGGGACCTATATCCCTAAGTTGTTGAGAGGGATTGTTAGGGTAGATTAGTGTTACATGGAAGAAGTTTTGATGTTTAAAAATTGGGGTGTTGTGGCCCCCTCTTTACACCAGAAAAAAAATAAATAGCACATTGATGCAGCCAGAAGGAAATCACAGAAGGCAAAACAATTACTCACCTGCTCTGATTACTTTTTCTGATACTGCATTCACCAACTGTTTTACCCTCAGCGTGCTATCCTGAATAAACCAATATAAAAAAAATCACATAAACAACATGCTATCAAATATCTTGACAGGTTCAGCTGACACGGAGATGCGTAGAAAATTTTTAGAGGAAAACACTTTGAAACCATACATATTGGGCTTGAAATGAATACCATAAATTTTATATTGATCATCTAGGTAACAGAATGGCATCTTTACCTTCAATCGACCAAATGATATACTGAGGTTCATTTGATCAAGCCCAACAACTTTTTTCTAATCCATTTCCAAAGGACAACCTAGATAAGCAAGTCACAGGGTTAAGATAACAACAAAAACAACAGTCGCAATGGAAAACAAGGTAGATAATTCAAGAGATTTAAAGCACAAAATTAAGATCTTAACATACTCGGGCATATGATATTTGCTTTTAGTTCAATGTTAAATATTTGCACGTGAATTGAAGTAGTTCCTGGAAGTTGAGCTTCAAAAAGGTGGAACCATTCATTAGCCCAAGTCTAAAAATGCTTTACGAGTTTCAAGAAAAAGTTACATACATGTTCACCTTGAAGTACAAGACTAAATGAAATAAAGAGAAATGGGGGGTGGATTGAGTGAACTCACTTGAAGATTAACCAAGCAAATTTATATCTATCTTTCCTATATGCGTAGCCGTAGGGAACTCAGCGTCACAGGAAGAAATGTTGAACTGCCAGCAGGCAACTATAGGCAAGACAGCTTGACCAACTTGCTTGTGGGATCTACTCGGTGTATCATCCTTTTCAAGTGAAATAGTAAGGATTATTTGGGCGAACTCTAGGAGATTGAGCGTCTTAGGGCGGGATCTAAAGGCTCCCTCCAGAAAAGATTTAAGTTCAATTCTATTTTTTTCTCTCCACTCGTACCGACCCGGCTGCGTCCTAACCCGTAGCAGTAATCTCTCTTGGAAGAATTGCCTCCAGGAAGTCATACCCTTCCAAGCTGCACGCTTTTAGAATTAGACAACCGGCCTAAAACACAATAATTCATTAGCTATGGATCGGGATACAAACAAATACGTCCGTACCTTAGTATTATTAACATGCTATATTCAACACAATCGGTATATGTTGAAGAACCTACACAACTGCAAAAGAAAAAAAATCATTAAAAAGGAATTATTTCGAGATAATTGTAGTCCAACAAGAGAAAACAAAAACAAAGAAGCAACTAAATTAATTCCACAAAGTCCAGATTTAAAATATAGGGCATATTCGAAGTTGAAAATCAGTCAAAATATTGTTGGTACGCCAAAAGTGGCGCAATATTTTGAGTAAACCCAAAAGGTGGAATGATTTCATCTTATTATACACGAATAAACTGATCCTTGTATTCATTTGATCGTCAAATGAATATTCAGACAACACTAGCAGTTCAAATACCAGAATCAATGTGAACCAGCACGAAAACCCAAATATGTGCAACTTTTGTGGAGGCCACTTTGACACACAGGGATGAACCTAGTTTACGTGAAAGATCGCAGAAAAGTACACACTTCTGCTGCGTTATTTCCGTTACATGAAATCTAACAAGAATACTGGAACCTAATTGGTTTTCCAGACTGCCAACAGTAACCTACATGTGATGGACTCACTTTGAGTAGAGAAGCACTTGGACAAGGAATATCATAAACAAGTCAGAGCTGAGAATAATTGGTAAGACAGAACTAATTACAAGGTTTTCAACCTTCTGTTGCCACAAGCAGTTCAAGCGGCACGGTGGTGGATGGGAGTTGTGGACTAGTAGGAATACATGGAGGTTTGAGAGTAAACCGGTATCTGTTGTTGGAGTGTTCTCAATGCTAGTTATGCATTGTCCAAAAGAAAGGATGTTGATTATCAGATTTTGTAGCAACTGAAGAGTCACAGAACTGGGATGCAGTGCAGTCAATTTCTGATTACTAAGTGGATCAAGCCAGTTGAGGGGAGGTTTAGATTGAACATTGATGGTTATTCAAAACGGAATATGTGCTCTAGTGGAGTTGGAAGTGTTCTAAGAAATTGAAAAGGATAGGTGCTTTGGGCTCGCTGACTTTTATGACATTACTACTAACATGGTTGCTGAGTCTGGCATTACTGCAGGGTCTTCAGTTGTGTGTAGAGAGAGGATATCTAGCTGGGGACATTGAAGTGGACACCTTATATTTGTTGCAGATCATAAAATGATGGTTCCTACTCCATGGGTGAGATATCCTATGAGGTGAGATCCATTGCCCAGCTGTTGAGAAGGATGGATCTCTACTTCACACTTATAACGTAGAATAATAAAGCTGCTGATAATCTTGATAACTTTTGTTGTAAGCATGCCAAGTATTTTCCTTTTTGAAGGGACTTATATCCCTTAGTTGTTGAGAGGGATTGTTAGGGTAGATAGATAAACAGAGAACTTGTTTTAGTTTAATTTTCCTTCTCTTTTAGTGGAAACTAATTTGTTACCTTCATCAGTAGATTATTAAGTTGCGGAACTAGAGCAAACATGCAACGCCTGGTGCACCGAAGCCATGCATGCTCCTTTAACAAGTATTGATTTGTTGTTTTCCATTCAGTTTCTAGACTTCCAACCAACTCCTTACTCCCCTGAGGATGGATGAAATAGCCATGGCTGGTTTTGAAGTGCTCCTACATAAAGGAGCAACCAAAATATAAACGTTAAAAGCAACATCTTTCAAGTATGAAAGAATGATCTTAAAGGACCCTTTGGTTCGGGGTGGTGGGGGGAATAGATTTTCACTCATTTCTTATGGAATTTACTGTTTACTTTTCAATTGCAAAGTTGGATAAAACTGTTATGTCTACTTTCCATGAGTTTACACCAAAAGGAATTTAAGGAAAATAGGTGAGGCTACTTCTCACTATTTTTTTCAGCTACGTGAAAAATATTTTAAACCGAATCGAACTAGCAGTCAAAAGTCGAGGGATTGCTTGGAATAAGGGTCACGAGCATAAATCTGAAACGGCTGAATGATAAAAGTCACTACCTTCACTTCAAGAATGCAGATCTATTACGCTTAGACAACCCATGGGTATCTAACAGCTTAAGATTCCCTCCTAGCTCATCGTTTCCAATAATCCAAATCTCTCCAACAATAAATTTCTGTTCTGCTTATCATTTCAATTGCATACCACACTTGATTCATTTATTCTTGGTATACAAGACAAAAAGACGAGGAAGCCACGCGGGCACTGACGATACTTGAATCCTCTGCAATATTTCCAGGTTTTGTTACTTGAGAATTCATAGACGTACGAGAATCAGTTCCAAGCACACTATCAGCGTTGAAAACAACCCGACCACGGAATTCCAGGTTAACCTGAAAGTGTATCGGAGTAACATGATCAACATCAAATAAAAAAAAATATACTGAAACTAAAACAGAACATAAGAATGAATGGAAACTGAAATGCGATACACAGAAATGGAAATTTAAATAGAACATTCACAAGCACAAACATAAATACAATCACTGTCAGGCTCTGGGTGTTAGCATAATACAACAATGCTATGCAACATTAAATAAACCAAAATAGGGAAATAACAACACTGCAGAATGATCCTCACCTCTCAAACTTTCTTCTTGGTGGACGATACCAGGAACAACGAGGAGATTATGGAATTCAATTGATGCTCCAATTTAACGCAAGTAGGCACGTGGACAAATTATCCTAGTCACATGGTGAGAAACATTAAGCTTTCATTCTAATGGCACGTTAGGTCCAAATTCAACTCTCACATCTAAAACATAGCTTACATAATAATAGGGTTGGTCTGCAAAAATAAGGTTAACTCTCTTCCTTATTACAACTTTATATGGCAGTGGGGGATGGAACCCACAACCTCCCAAGTGGAACGAAGGGTCAATGCCACTTGAGCAACAGCTTTTGGGAAACGGTGGTCCAACAAATGAACTTGCCAATTTCAAATGACTATAAAAGTACCAATGAGCAAATAAACAAATGTTCATGTCAAAAGTTTCAAAATTTCAGACATAAATGTCAGGCAAGTTGTGTAACTCATAAATAATAATTTGCCAGAACACGTGGTACGCGAACTATACACATTATCAACAAATCACATATAAATGGGGAAATAACATACCAAGGGATTAATTTTCTTAGAGTTACTGCTGAGTTTGTTCGCCACATCCAGCATACACGCAAGGTCAATCACAGGTCGAAATCCAGTAATATTGCTACCAAATTTGTTGCGCTATCAAACATCTTGATAGGTTCAGAATCACTGACACAAAGATGCATAGAAAACCTTTTTAGAGGAAAACACTTCGAAACCATATATATTGTGTTTGAAATGAAAACCAATAAATCTTATATTGATCATGTAGGTAACAGAACTGCATCTTTACCTTGAATTGACCAATGATATACTGAGATTCATGTGACCAAGCCCAACAATTTTTTTTCTAATCCATTTCCAAAGGACAACCTAGATAAACAGGTCACGGGTTAAGTTAACAACAAAAACAACAGTCACAATGGAAAACAAGGTAAGTTCAGAATGAACGAATTCAAGAGATTTAAAGTGCAAAATTAATATCTTAACCTGCTCGGGCATACAATGTGACTTCATTTTTGCTTTTAGTTCAATGTTAAATATTTGCACGTGATCTGAAGTAGTTCCCTGAAGTTGAGCTTCAAAAAGGTGAAACCATTCATTAGCCCCCAGGTATTAAAATGCTTCGAGAGTTTTCAAGAAAAAATTACATACATATTCACCTTGAAGTACAAGACTAAATGAAATAAAGACAAAAGAGGGGTGGATCAAGTGAACTCACTTGAAAATTAACCAAGCAAATTTTTATCTATCCTTCCTATATTTGTAGGGAACTCAGTGTCACAGGAAGAAATATTGTTTGACTGCCAGCTGGCAACTATAGGTAAGACAGCTTGACAAACTTGCTTGTGGGATCTACTCAGTGTATCATCCTTTTCAAGTGAAATAGTAAGGATTATTTGAGGCGAACTCTAGGAGATTGAGCGTTTTAGGGCGAGATCTAAAAGCTCTCTCCGGAAAAGATTTAAGTTCAATTATATATTTTTTTCTCTCCACTCCAACCAACGCGGCTGCAGTTGAAATTGCCTCGAAGAAGTCATATAAATGAATAGATATTGATCCCTGTCCAGGAAAAGAACCTATGATCAGCCTAATTTCATTTCACACGCTGCAGCTTGACTGGTTTCGAATATAAGAACATATGCAGAGTATCCCTTTGATAACTGGTCAATAAAAATAGCATGTTCTCTCCTGATTAACCAAGTTGGTTATGGTTAGCACACATACGTATACTGAAAAGATGGCAGATGACTGTATATTGAAAGCATAATGATGGTGATCGCAGTTTGAACATGTGTGAACAGCTACAGTCCAAAAACCACTGTTGGTAAAGCTGTTTTACATCTCTGCCACTAGCCGATGCACGCATTCTTCGAACACAAATGACTGAGACAAAAGAACGTAGCTCGCAGATTGAACTCCCAGGGGGTGCCATTTCCACCGAATTTGTGGTATATAACAGTGTCTTCCTGCAGTCGCTTTCATTTTTCACAAGTACTTTATTTTTTTTCCCTCTCTTTCTTCTTGCTTTTCTCTCTTCTTTTCATTCATTCTGTTTCTTTCTGAACAATCTGTTTTTAAGGCCCGCTTATGGTCTGTTTAGCAACATACACTTGCTTCATTTCCGAAGAGTGGAAACTCTTTTTTGCACCCAGAGATTAGATCCTTCCATGGAACCCTATTTTTCGGTGGGACCATCTACCTAACAAACTTCTTCTTTTGAGACACAAGTCCACCTCTCTCTCTCTGATGGCCATAGCCTGTCGAAAGATTGTTGTACTGATTGGAGAATATATTCTTTGGCCGATTCTTGAAAGCATTAGTTATGCGTGACCAAGCCCAACAACTTTGCTGTAGTGCACTTCAAAAGGACAACCCAGATAAAAATAAACAGTCACGTTAAGCTCACCACAAAAAAATCAATCGCAATGAAAAACTAGATAGATTTTGAATGAATGAATTCAAGAATTTTAAAGAAAAGAATTAAGACCAAAACCTGCTCGGGCATCTGATATGACTTCTTTTTGCTTTCAGTTCAGTGTTAAATATATGCAAGTGATCCTAAGGGAAGCTACAATTAAAATGCCTCAAGAGTTTAAGAAAAAAGTAATACATAGAAAAAGTTAAATGCATATTCACCTTAAAGTACAACGCAAACTCTATATCTCCAAATCCTGCTCTCATTATCTAATCTACTTCCAGATCCTGGGGAACGTCGAAGCCTGTCGTTCATTGTCAATATTGTTGCCTTCATTAACCCAACCATAGAATCCTCTCTCTTCCCATGCACATCTACCCTGAACATAATTTCTACTACCAAAACTCTCATTCCATCATGTAAATTACGACCATGCCATATGTCCTCACCATCTGCATCTTGCCTCGTAGTTGTCACTCCTCACTATGCAACAAGCCTTTTAAACCCTTACGTGTACCTCCATCCCCACCACACCCCAAAGGTTGAGTGAAGTCTCTTGAGGGTAATGTACCCACATATGTCCAAAATAATGGTTCTTTCCGAAAGTGATTCGCCTTTCATTACTAATGAAAATAACTCAACAAAGACATCAAAATTCCCACATGTCAAAGCAATGTGACACATATACACATCAAAGTTCTCAAACTAGCAAGATTAAGAAGAAAATTTCATTCTCGCCAATCCTCATCGTGAGTATGTGCAATGACAACAGCATGACATCATTGATATCTAAGTAGGCAAACACTTTCAAATTCTATCCAAACTATGCTTTGACTCAATTCTCTCACGGCATACACTCAAGAATATGGTGTATGTTTGCCCTCATTACATGGGGGCTATAAAGAGTAAATATAATCAAGCTCAAATGCCTCTCCCATGTATATATGAAAAACGCTATCAATGAAAGAACATTAGTCTCATGAAAGGATATATCCCACTAGTAAGGCGAAATGCATAATTGGATCCTCTCCACTACTCTCACTTTTAAACCATAATCCAAAGGATCATTAGGAAAATTTTGGTTGTAATGTACGGCTCAGGGTAGGGGCTGTGAACTAAAGGACATTTAATGGATTCAAAGATCTAAGGAATATATTGAGATATAAAATAAATACGAGGGCCTTACTTTTGACTTCGCGTGAGCTTCTTCTGTTTTCCCTCTATTCTTTTTTCTCAATTCCCAACCTTTTTTTTCCTTCTCCATACATAATTTCTTCTTTTTACTTTCCTTTCTCCTTTTTTTTTTCTTCTCCATACATATTTTCTTCTTTTTGCTTTCCTTTCTCCTTTTGTTTTTTTTTTTTTCTCTTTTTTTTAGGAGATTTGGTTACTTCTTTTTTTTTTCCTCCTTTTTTTTTCACAATGTTTTTTTAGCTCAATTCTTGCAATTGCCCCATTCACATAAATAATATCTCAACATATCCTTAGACAAAAGGGTAGGCTATTAATATGGGCTAGGCTCCTAATTGGAGCTCTCGGTTAGGACATCGGGCTAACAACAAAAGGCTATATATAAAAAGGCTCAAAAGGGTGACTAGTGGAATAATTATAAAGGTGGGATAAGGCTCAAATGTAGGCTAGCAAAGATGGCCTAAATCATTTCCTATGATATATATAGCTCTTTGGTTCAAGCAATTTCAAGGATCTTTTACAACGCCGCATTTCATGGACGTACCTTTCTAGTGTTCAATCAAGCAAAGAAAATGAGACTACTCAACAAAAGAGTAAAGACGCTTTTCAAAAATTAGAGTTGATGTAAAATCCCTCAAATAGGAAGATTGGCTCAATTACTCACGGGCTAGTCAGTCTCCGCATTTACGTTCTTCAAGAATTTTAAGTCATTCGTCCTTATCCATCTAGGCATGCAAAAGTTGTCATATGTGCTCAAATTTAGTGAGGATCAAAAATCATGAAATTTCTCTTCATATAGATAGTAGGAAAACTAAGCATGCATATGTAAAGTATTAAGATGAATGCGTCATTGTTACCATACTAGCTAGAAAGGGAACCTCAATCAAATTGAAAAAATCCACCACAAAATACTTTTCTAGGCATGTATACCAATCCCCTTGTCCAGGTTTACACCACCACTTGATTACCAGATGCCTGCAAAACCAACTCAAAAGTAAGTAAATGAGATATACTAACAGTATTCTACTATCTCCAATGATTCTTCACCAAGGTATTACACGGCTATACTTATTACTAGAAAAATATTAGGCCATACGAGCGCTCGATTAGAATGATAAAGGGTACTAATATTAGCATTTTGATGGGTATGCAGTGTATATTGAACCCTAAAGTACAAATGTACAACTAGTAGTTTTCCAATGTGAAACTTCTGTCCATCTCAATTAACTTAGACGACGGAAATCTGGTTCGGCGATCCATGTGGACCTTTGTTAGGCCATGTGGATCCTATGTAGACAAAAATTCACGAGGATTGTACGTTTGGGTGAAATGAATGTGAATTAAACAAATTAGGGTTTATTTCTTCATTTATTTCATTGTTTGAGCACTTAGCGTTCTAGAGCATGTATTTGAGAGAACTGAGTATTGCTTCAATGATCGATACAATGAGTTTGGAGGACAATGTGTAGGGATTTACAACTATAATGTAGTTGGATTGCAGTCTTAGAAGCACAAAACCTTCATAAATCGCTACTCAGTGGATCAATCGAGGAAGACCCTAAGTGCTTAAAAGATGGAATAGATGAACATATTAAGCCTTAATAATTTGTTTAATCACACCTATTTTGCTATCGCTTGCAATCCTCGTGAGTTTTTTATCCGCAAAGGATCCGCGTGACCTGACAAATATCTACATGGATTGCCCAATCATAGTTCTGTTAGGTTAAGATAACTGAGATGGACGGAAGATTCACATTAAAATGGTAATAGTACTTCAGGGTTCAAATTAAAAACAATTGAAACATCAAGGGAACAATTGAAATCCTTTACTAAACATTGAAATATCCAAACTTTAGGGTTTTTTGTTAGTTTCCCAAATATCAATTTAAATCACTTAAAATAAAGCAATTGACCATTACTAAATTTACTTTTAATGTTCCCTACCCGGAATAAATCCTTCTTAATCCCCTGTTCAACATTTCTTTTCCTTCCCTAAAAGCTTCCTCCATACAACCATTTGATTTTTCATGGTGTACACCAGATTAAAAGTATGGGTTGCCTTTGACTTCTGAAGTTTCATAGGCTTGAGAAGTAAAAAGTAAACACATTCCAAATCATGATCTCAACATCAATAATCAGTTTAAACCACTTACAAGAAAGCAATTGAGCTTTACTAAATTTACTTCTAATGTTTCCTACCCGAATAAACCCTTCTTAATCCCCAGTCAACATTTTTTTCCCTTCCCTAACAGCCTCCTCCATACAGCCATCTGATTTTTCATGTTGTACACCAAGTTACAAGTATGGGTTGCCTTTGACTTCTGAAGTTTCATTCCAAATCATGGTCTCAACATCAATAAATTCGTAATAACATTAAGTTAAGCAAAATACAGAACAAATAAAGCTCAAACTAACTTTGCCTCTGTTAAAATGGCCAAAGCATATGATTTAAGTAACAATTAAAAAAATAACAAAAATAACTAGTGCATGGGCAGCTTATAAATTATCTATGAATTCAAAGCAAAAATCATCACCTTAAAAGAAATTGAAAGTGTCTTAACATATCGTCACACCCTGCATTGTCTGGTTAACATCTTCACCAATCTTGTTAGCCTGGATGTTGCTGATTACATTTGCAACGTTACGCTACAGCAAATTAGTATAAAGATGGCGCACATTAGTTTAAATTCTCAATATAAAACTAAATAAATGAAATAGGAGGAATGTTGGGAATTTTATTTTACCCTCCATCTTGCCAACTTTGTTCGGACGGTCTGCCAATGATATCGCCCAAACACATGCTCTCCGCATTGGCTATACACATACCAACATATAGTATAACCGCTCAGAAATAAAGGCACGTGTGAGATTACTCTACTGGAATGGAGATGCGCAGTTGAGAGAGAGAAGAGTATTAGCAACTCACCTCACAATCACAACTTTGTCCCTGGTCGATCTTGCAATCAATTAACCTAGCCGTAATTGCCTTAACTACCCATAATATATCCTCGGCGTCTTCAAATTCTACATTCAAAGTAGAATTGATGAACAGAACAGGGTTAAGAAAAGGTTGCAACTTCCAAACATAATATGAACTAAACAGGGTTAATAGAATGCACAAATACCAGGTTTACAAAATACCGACAACCCAAAACCATTGGTTTTCAAGGGAGCCATTTAATTGCAAAAAGGAAATTATCTGGTTTGAGATCGCAATGCATTTGCACATGTATGGATATACATACATCGTCCATTTTAGTGAGTACTATAAAAGTGCTCAGATACAAGAGCTTAAAAACATGAACCCAAAAAATGGTGAAAGACTAGTAAACAAGAAGTCAACTCAGCCATCTCTTTATTTCTCATAAACATGAACAAAGATTTGAAATAACCCCAAAGAAATGAAAGAAAAAAAAATGCAAAATGAATAAGAGATAGCATTCTATTAAAGGTAAAATAATCCAAGATTTAGCCTTGAGGGGGAGGAGCAACAAGAGGAGCTGGAAAAAGAAAATCGGATTTTTTGTTGGTGTTTGGCCATGCATCTACATAGTCCATCTCAATCATTTCCCTTGATCCCCCCCCCCCCCCCCCCAAATTTTTTCGGGAAACAAACTGTACATTTTATAAAATTCTGGCTAGCAAAAGGCCCAAAACTAGTGATATAAATTCCATGAAGCATAGACGCGACACGCGTTTTGACACAATACGCAATTTTTCCAAAATGTAGGACACGACACATAGGGGGGACACATTCTTAATTAATTAATTATATACGCAATAAACATTCTAAATGTCAATTATCAAGTATTAAAGACTATAATTCAATTTCGAAAATGATTAAATGAATCAAGCATTTCGTTACTCAAATAATCTGTTTCCAGAATTACAAGGAGCCACAGTCCACTTATTACATAGATTTCACATATAGAAAAATTTCGTTGTCTCCTTTTCTTGGTCGCGATAAATGTCAACAGTACTGTTTCTTTAATTCAATTTCGAAAATGATTAAATGAATCAAGCTTTATCAATTACTAGACATATGCGGTTCCATTATTTATAAAAAAAATCCCCGAATTATGAGGTCATTCACAAAGGTAGCATAAACCTAACCAAAAATGGTTGAACGTTCTCTATAATATATATTTTTTGTCCAGATAATATTAAGATACACATGAAAAAAGAAAAAGAAATAGAATAATGTGTCAAATTTTAAAAAATTTAACCTGGTTGGATTTTTATATACATCTATATATATATATATAAAATATATTTCTAAAAGTAGTATTCCATGTATGAGTACTGACTTTCAAATGCAGAGATGCGAGGACTTACTACAATCGGATTATTACTGTAATTCTTCCTCAATACGTTCAATTCGAGATGAATGACAGACATTGATTGACTCTAGATCATCAACTGTAGGGAATTAGGGCAGCAAACATGCATCACATACAAAAATTTCTGCACTAATCATTAAACCCTAGGATCTATACAGTCCAATAAAATCGACAGAAGACATACCTTGTGGAGATTTTGAGTTTGTGAAACGAACACGATGGATCAGATCCTTCTGTTGTTGTCGTTCTAGCGTAGAAAATACGACGCCTCTACGGTATGCACACACGGACGAGATTAGATCCTTGCTTGGTGTACTAGCACCGTTTTTGGGTTCCTTTTGGGTTCTTAGGTTTTTTTTTTTTTTTTACACAAATGAACCCTCCACCTATTTATAGGGGAGGCTTTCCTTAATGGACGGTCATGATCAAATCAATCCAATGGTCTAGATTTACATTCCAGAACTTTCTATACAAATATCTTTAACTAGAATACTCTAGAATAATCTACCAAGATTATTTACAACTAGGTTATTCTAGAAAGTTCTACATCTAGGTCCTTTTAGAATACTCTAGAAGGTTGGAGACTCTTCTCCATAATTCCATAAGGTTCTAGAAAATTCCGTAAGATTCTAGAAAATTCCGTAAGCCTCCATAACGTTCCGTAAGGTTCTGGAAAATTCCTTAAGCCTCCATAACGTTCCGTAAGGTTCTGGAAAATTCCATAAGTGGTCAAGAAGAACAAAGGTTCCCTTTTAAAGGGGAATCCTAGTGAGAACCCTAGGCAACAAACGAATTAGGCCCAAGTCCAACTTGGCCTGTTTTCAATTCGTTTTTGATCCAACTCGTTTTGGTGTGCGACCCTGTAGGTTTATACTCTTTAGCAGTATAATTAAAAGCCCGTTTTATTATACAAATAGTAAGCGGTTTCTAGTAAAACATTACTATTACCCAAAAGGGTATAAAGGTCAAAACGATACAACCTTAAATTGATATACCACATATTAACTCCTTTTGTCAACCGATATCTAGATTGAAACCAAGACATAGGCAAGTGTCATTCTTGTATAGTTCAATCCTTATTTCTCTGGATCTCCTAAGTATAATTAATCTTTATACAAATGACACCTCATTTGTGCATGTCCATGCAAAATTATGATATGAAACCACGATCGTCGTTATTTTACCCAATATAAAGAATCCGCAACCCTTGACGCTGAAAAACGCAAGAACCTGGAACCACTGAAGTTAATGGAGGTGGAACCTCGACCCAATCCCGAAAACGAGAAAGAACCTTGGTATAGTCGTAGACAAAACAATCAATCGATGGGTTAATTGATTGCTAAGTCGAAGAACAACAAGAACCCTAATTCTGGGCTGTTCGAGACGTTCTTAGAATGCAAGAGGTGAAAAACACTCGAAAATTAATTAATCAAAGCTGCCTAAAAACAATAGCGTTAGCTCCTTTAAATAGGAGTAATTAAACCTACTAGGTCTAGGAAAATAAAGAAAACGAAATTAATGGTTTCCACATAACTTGGGCCCCAAGCGCAAAACTAAACATAAATTAAACTTAAAAAAACAAACAAAGCTAGCCCATTTATCTAATACATGCTTTTTAATCCCTTGGGCTGCTATTTTGAACATCTTCAATTGGGCCTTTAAGTAATGTCTTCCATTCTTTGAACCCGATCCCCTTCAATGATCCTCCATGCTTCAGCTTTGCTCATCATCTCTTGGACCATTGGTCATAAGTGCTCCTTGATCTTCTTGGTCTAGCTCGAGTGATTGGGCCACTTGGAACCGGATGGGATCTGCACAGCCTTCACTCCATGATCCAGTCCAGTGCTATTCTTGGCTCATCATATTATTTATACTTATCAAAGGGCCCAAAGATATCTCTCTCGTTATATGAGAGTGACAAATCCCATCTTGATCAATCAATACCTCTCCAATAGTTTATAGTATGCTTGTCATATCTCTTTATAATTACTCGGTCAAGAGCAATGTTGATGATGCCTGACATGCTATCCCTATGTTGGTAACCATGATGATCTCAGGTCTGAGGATGATACGATATCATTAATGGGGAACATCACTGATGACATTATAATAACACTCTCGTAGTGTCCCCAAAGCGGGTCGGTCCAATACTTTGTTCCCTAACAAGTATCAGTGTGTTCACTTGATATCTCCATATCCATGACTTGTGGAACATAGTCATCAGCTGACCCATACTCTAATCATTATATCAATGTGATCCTAGATTATTGACACATGATTAGGGACATCTAAATAATATTATTATAAACATTACTAGCATCCCACAATTCAAGTCACGTACTTGATAAATAGTATTAATATATATTATTTATTGAGAGAATATAAAGTAAAATCAAATAAACTTTATTAATGACAATAAGCATAAGATATCCAAGTACAAATCATAATCTATGAATAGTCCTAGGACATATCTCTTTCATCAACTTGCATGATTGAATTTGAATGGATGAATTTCTCACATATCCAAAGACACAGTTCACATATCAATTATTTCGACATAGTAATTTCGAAGTAAACCCAAGTGCTCTGATTAATTTTCGAAATAAACCAATTTCGAAAATGATTAGATGAATCAAGCTAGAAAGAGGATAGAGCAAGTCGACATAGCAAATAGAGATAGAGAGAGAGACGGAGATTGAGATTGAGATAGATAGATAGAGAAACGGAGATAGATAGAGAGAGAAGCGTACCTGTGAGAACTTGTCGATGCTGGTTAGAAGTTGTCGATGGCTGAGACGGGCTTGGGGCTGAGAAGTCGATGGCTGGGTGTTGCGGCGAGGGTTTTGTTTCGATGGTGTCTGGGGAATTGGGGGCTAGGTTTTACGGAGATGATATGTGTTATGTTTGTTTTATTATTAATAAGTTGTAGTTTTACTTTATATATATTTTTAGTTATTTATAATTTCTTTTTCAAAAGATAAACTTATTATCCTTTGGATAAAAGTTTCGGGAAATTAGTTTTAAGGATATGTTTTGTTTGGAGGACAAAATAAATTATTAGTTAAATATTTATTTGATAATTATTTTTTATGAAATTATTTTTATTGATAATAAATTAATAAATTTAATTAAATTCTTACAATTTTACGGATAATTATTTTAGAAATAATATAATTAATAAATTAAAAAACAATAAAAGATAAGAGAGCATTTGAAATCTAATAACTAATACTAATAACATAAGTTTTTATCGCAAAGCTGTCATGTATCTTACTAGGTATTGCTCGTGCCAGACAGCACGGCGATGTAATAAAACAAATAATTAAAAATAGTGAAATTGATTAAAATACTAATATTTAAATAGCATGCAATTCGAAACATATATTTGAAAAACTATATATGTAACCTATTTAATGGTTAAGCGTAGGGGAGGAGTTTGCTAAAGTCTAACTCGAGATACCAAAAGATATATTAGATCCGACCAGATTGAGGCAATTTTAATACCAGTTCATTAAGGTCGTTGAGTTAATTTATCATCAATAATTATTCACTAATATATACAAAAATTAATATCTCCCATTATTATTACAATGGCATTATATATTAATGTCATTGTAAAAGATTAAACATTTTCAGAGAAGGAACGGATGGGCCATTAGCCATCCATATTTATTCACCATATATATAACAACATTACATATTTTTAAATTTTAATTGTAAATATATGTTACTATTAATAGTAACATTGGTTTATAAAAGTAATATATATATTTTTTAAATAAAATAAAATAAAATATTTAAGTTTGTAAAAGATTAAATAAAAACATATATCTTTTTATATTTTTAAACTAAAAGAAGAATTAGGTTGGAATATTAAATAAGTAATATATATATATTTTAAACTAAAATTCATATATATTTAACATTAATTTTGAACAAAAATTAAATAAAATGCACTTACGGTTGGATTTTTTTATTTTTTTTTGTAACAGCTATGTGTAAAGTCAAATTCCATCTCATTATAAAGTTTTTTATTTCTTTATTATTATTAATCTAAATATGAAAAGGTGGATTTTTAACCCAAAACTATATTAGAATAAAAAAAAATAAAACACTCGTACTCACAGGTGGATTTTTTCTGGGTTTTTTTTTAACCGAAATTTGATAAGTTTTTATTTAATTTCAAATTTCAGATTTCAAGTTTTTATTTACACTATTCACTGCATCTTAATTTTCTACATCTATATTTAATTTAACATTAAACCGAAGTTTTCAAAAAAAAAATTTATAACATCTATATGTGAAGTTAAATGCCATCTCATTAAAACCCATATATACTTAACATTCAAAACATTAATGTTAACATCTATAGTGCACTTACTTTTTTTGTTTTTTTCAAGTTTGTCAAAAAAAATTTCCTCATGTTAATATTAACATTCAAAATATTACATGTGCACTTATGGTTGATTATAAAGTTATGAATACCCTAAGCCCTAATGCTAAAAGATATGATCCTAAGGGCAAAACTACACTTATTGAAACTAATTTGTTAAAATCTGATATAGCCGTACCTAGAACCATTAAATAGAATGAAATTGAATTACCTGAACAATGGCTTCTGGAGACTGCAGCTCCACCAACCCCTGTTGAAAATAAAAATATTGAGGAAATTCTTCAATTTGATGATGGAGATGTTATTGTTAGATTTGATAATAATAAGACTACTAGGTTATCTACCTCATCCAAAAGACCATCTTCGGCTTCTCATTCTGAAAGCCAAAGATTTTATACACCGGCCCCTACTATTAGCTCTAGTATTCCTATTTCTAGAAATCCCTTAGAAGCAGGAGTTTCTTGTACTAAAGATGGTGAGTTGCAATTTGAAGGAGTTATTAACTCTCAGCAAAATATTCCTCATGGTGTTTATTCTAAACCACCCTCAAAAAATGAACCTGATACTATGTCAGAATTAGGTTTTGCTATGAAACAAATTATGACAATTACTAAAAGTGAATTTTCTTATAAAAGAACAGATTGTAATACTGAATTTATGCAAGGAAAATATTCTGATTTTAGAAAATGGTTTTTTGCAGAATTTTCTGATGAACAAAAATTAATTTTTAAAAATAAATTTTATGAACATATTGACGAAAATAAGAAAGTAATTCCTTTTGTCACATGGTTTTATGGTAATTATGAAGGTGATTATCCTACAATTTGTACTATTGATAGCTTTTATAAAACCTGGAAAACAGCCTCTGGAAATATGGTCAAGTCTCTTTATCCTCCTACTGAAGCATTAAAAATAGAGGTGGGAGAAAATCAGGTTTTAGAAACTAATGTTTTCACCTCCAATATTAGGTTAGTTTCGCCTCATGTAGGCCTTGATGACCTTAATAAGGTCATTAAGCAGAACAACTATACTAATTTACATATACAAACCATGGCGAGTCAATTAACTCGTATTGAGGAGACATTAGAGAAGGTTCAAATCTTAGAAGAAAAGAAACAAATTTCTATTTTAGAAAAACCCAAGGTAGAAACTTCTTATATTAAACCGGTTATAGAAATCACTGAAAAGTTTAAAACTGCTGACAAGAATAAAGAAATTGTTGATGCTCTTACTGAAAAGTTGGAAAAACTCTGTTTATTTAATGGAAAACAGATACTCCCTATTACCCAAACTGAGGATGTCTCTGATTATGAGACTGAATTTTCCGATATTACTCAATTTAAAAATGAGTTACTAGCCATGGAAGGAGATCTTAATAAAATAACTTTTGGTAAAACCCATGTGGCTACCCAAATGGCTCCTACTAGGACTTATTACCAACGTCCTACCCCTCAAGATATGCTATTTGAGGAAGAAGCTATTTTTAATCCTACAGTCAATTTTAGTGCTAAAACTATATACGAATGGTATATTGATGGAATGTCCGAATACCAAATATTAACCCAGTTATAAAGAATGACTATGTATGGTACTGCTTGCAAAGCTAGTGGTAGTAGCGATAAAAGTGTTGCTGAATTTATGATTGCAGGTTTTTCTGGCCAACTAAGAAGTTAGTGGGATAACGTTCTGACTGATAGTCAGAGAAGTGAAATTAAAAACTCTGTAAAAATAGTTAATATTAATGTTACTATTAAAAATGAGCAAGGCCAGGATATTACCCAGGTTCAACCTAAAGCTGAAGAGAATGCTGTTTATTCTCTTCTCACTGCTATTGTACAACATTTTATAGGCCCTCACCCTACCATATTGGATAGAACTAAGGATTTATTAATAAATTTGAACTGTCCTACTTTGACCCATTTTAGATGGTATAAGGATGTTTTTCTCTCCAAAGTTATGACAAGAGAAGACGTTAATGCAAATTTTTGGAAAGAAAAATTTATAGCAGGTCTTCCTACTTTATTTGCTCAAAAGGTTAAAGACCGTATTAGTAAAAAACATGGTGGTACGTCCATTCCTTATAAGGATTATACTTATGGTTATCTTATTAGTGAATGTATTGCTGAAGGTTTATCCCTATGCAATGATATTAAGCTTAAAACTCAACTTAAAGCTCAAAATTTAACTGGTCGTAAAGAAATAGGAGAATTTTGTGATCAGTTTGCTTATGATATGAGTATTCATTATTCTACGATTAAGAAAACTACTGATAGTTCTAATAGAACTAGAAAACACCATAAAAGGCGTAAAAAATTACATAAGAAAACCCCTCAAACTTCCACCTCTATGACTCCTTATAGGAGGCCTGGGCCAAATAAAAAGCCCAATATGAGTCAAATTATTTGTAAAAAATGTGGTAAGGCTAGCCACTATGCTAATAAGTGTTGGACTAAGCAAAAGCTTAGTGAAATAGTTGATGAAGGCCTTAAAAGGCAACTTATGGCGGTTTTATTGAATCCTAGTGATGATGAGGAAGAAAATGAAGAAGAAGAGGTTAATAACATTAAATCTGAATCCCCTTCTGGCGCTTCTACCAATAATTCGGAGTCTGATTCTGATTGTAAGTGCAAATCACAGACTGATTATTACAAGGCTATATTAGAAACTAATGGTCTTAGTATTAATGTTTTAACTAAAGAAGAACAGTCTATCTTAGATCTTATAGATCAAGTTGAGGACAATAATGTTAAACGTAAACTTATAGAACAATATCTAACTACGTTTAAAACTGAAAAAAGTATATTACCTAGTACAGAACCATATTCTTTACATAATATCCTTGAAAGTTTTTATAAAATTCCGGAGAAAGAGGTTACTATTTCGGATCTAAAAACAAAAATTAATAGTTTAAAAATTGAGGTTAGAGATATCAAACTTCGTCTCTCTATTTTGGAAAAATCTCCTACTATTACTGAAAGTTCTTCTCAGACTATAGTCCTTAATACTAGTAACAATTTTCTTAATCTTATAGATCAGGTTATTGTTGAGAAATGGTACATAAATATTACTATTGTTGTGGATAAAGATTTTATCCTTAAAGACATAGCCCTTCTTGATACAGGGGCTGATATGAATTGTATTAGGGAAGGTTTAGTCCCTACTAAATATTTTGAGAAAACTTCAGAATCTATGACTAGTGCGGGAGGTAATAAGCTCAAAATCAATTTTAAATTATCCAATGCTTATGTTTGCAATGATGGTATGTGCATAAAAAGTACTTTTATCTTAATTAAAAATCTATCTCAACGTATTATATTAGGTACTCCTTTTCTAAATCTTATAGAACCTTTCACTAAAGATGAAAGAGGACTCGTCACACAATTTGACAATAGAGAAATTTTATTTAAATTTATCACTAAACCTCGTATTAAGGAAATTAATGAGGTTAAAGATAAACTTGTGTTTAAAGAAAAACATTTAGAATATTTACAGGAAGATATTAAAATCATGAATATAAATCTCCAAATTAATAATCCTAAAACAAAGCTTTCTATTAAAAAGCTACAAGAAAGAATTATTCGAGAAATTTGTAGTGATATCCCTATTGCTTTTTGGGAAAGAAAGAAACATATTGTTCCCCTTCTTTATGAGGAGGACTTTGATGAGAAAAATATTTCTACTAAGGCTAGGCCAGCCCAAATGAATTATGTTTTATTAGAGTACTGCAAAACTGAAATTTCTTCTCTTATAGAGAAAGATCTCATTAGGAAGAGTTATTCTCCTTGGAGTTGTACAGCCTTCTATGTTAATAAGGCTTCTGAAATTGAGAGAGGTGCTCCTAGGTTAGTTATTAATTATAAACCTTTAAATAAAGTTTTAAAATGGATAAGATATCCTCTTCCTAATAAAAAAGATTTATTGGCTCGCCTACAAGCTGCTGTTATATTTTCAAAATTTGATTTAAAATCCGGTTATTGGCAAATTCAAATTGCTGAAGTTGATAAATATAAAACTGCTTTTACAGTCCCGTTTGGACATTATGAGTGGAATGTCATGCCATTCGGATTAAAAAATGCCCCTTCAGAGTTTTAAAATATTATAAATGATATTTTTACTCCTTACAGTACTTTTTCTATTGTTTATATTGATGATATTCTTATCTTCTCTGATAGTATTGACCAACATATTAAGCACATTCAGATTTTTATAAAAATTATAAAAAATGCTGGTTTAGTTGTGTCTGCAAAAAAGATGAGTATATTCCAAACTAAAATAAGATTCTTAGGCCACGAAATTACTAAAGGAAATATTA
Organism: Lonicera japonica; assembly: GCA_021464415.1. Taxonomy (NCBI): domain Eukaryota; kingdom Viridiplantae; phylum Streptophyta; class Magnoliopsida; order Dipsacales; family Caprifoliaceae; genus Lonicera; species Lonicera japonica. The sequence continues at coordinate 41,870,521 of CM038463.1, forward strand.
TTCCTATTAATAAAGCTATTGAATTTGCAGATAAATTCCCTAATGAAATTAGAGATAAAACTCAGTTACAAAGATTTTTAGGATCTTTAAATTATATTCGCGATTATTACCAGAATCTGGCTACAGATTGTATTCCTTTGTATGAGAGACTAAGAAAAAACCCTCTTCCTTGGTCTGACAGACATACTAAAGCTGTAAAAATTATTAAATCAAAAGTTAAACAACTTCCTTACTTAGCCCTTATTTCACCCTATTCTTTTAAAATTGTTGAAACAGATGCTTCAGATATTGGTTTTGGTGGCATTCTTAAATAGAAATTTGAAAACTCTGATAAAGAAATCTTATCTAGATTTACTTCAGGAAAATGGAATGATGCTCAGAAAAATTATTCTACTATTAAAAAAGAAATTTTATCTGTTGTTGAATGTATTTCTAATTTCCAAGAAGATTTATTAAATCAAGAATTTTTATTACGTATTGATTGTCAAGCAGCCAAAGATGTGCTTGAAAAGGATGTAAAAAATATTGCTTCAAAACAAATATTTGCTAGATGGCAAGAAATATTATCAGTATTTGATTTCAAGATAGAATTTATAAAAGGAGAATTAAATTCTCTTCCTGATTTCCTAACCAGAGAATTTTTGCAGGGTAAGGTCTCATGAGTAGACCGCCAGGTTCCTCTTCCTCTTATAGAGGACAAAGAGGTAGAGGAGGCCCTCATCAGTCTCCTGCTCGAAATATTGGTTCATCTGGGATTAAATCCCAACCTTCTACTTCTCAGGTTAAACCTCCATCCCCTGGGACATTCAAAGAGGCTCTTAAAGAGGAAACACAGGTGGCTTTAAAAAAGTCACAACAAGATTTTGTTCTTTATTTGCAGAAGGGTGATCAAAAATATGCAATGAATCCTGGGACTATTGCCCAAAGGTATTTCGAAAATAAATTAGAATTTCCTCTTATCAGTGGAAAGACAAGAGAGTATTATGAAGCTATTTTGAAAGATACTGAGAGTGTAGTATTCACACATATGAACAGAAATGTGGGTTCATTTAACCCAGAAATTGCCTTCAGCAAAGCCTTTATTAAAGGAGTTATTAGTATTGAAGAATGGAGATTAAATCCCAATAAAGAACAAATGTTAAGGACTAATTATTCAGATAATAGAGCTGATCCCCGTACTTATAATTATTGGGACTATATTGACGCCTGGAAAAAGGCCTTTCTATATCAGAACCAGTACAATTCCCATACTTGGTTTTTCCGTATTGACAGCATTAAATGCGATGATTATTATTTAGAATCTCTTCCTCACTGGTTCTTTCAGTGGTTTATTTTAAATGGCACCGAAGATGATATTCTCCCAAATAATTTATATGAATTATTTATTGCTTATAGCAAAAACCATCCCAGGCTTCTTATTAAGGAGCAACATCCTATTTCAAATTTTGAATTATTACACTTTTTCACTAAATATAACCTTCCATGGATATTTCAGTGGAACTATAACACTACCACTCGAAGTAATGGATTATATTTATTAGTCCGTGACTACTATTATAAATGGTGGCAAAAGTTTGACACCACGGATCTTATAGTTCAAATTAAAAAAGACTTATTTGAATTTCTTGAGTTCAATAAAAAATCTGCGGATGATGATGCTTTCTTAAAGAAGCAAGTTATTGAAAAATCTGAGTTTAAAACTCCCTCTCTGGCTTCTCTTAAAGAGAAATTTCCAAACACTTCTATAAAAGAGCTTAAAGCTAAGATCCTTCAAAACTTAGCCTCTCAACTGTATATGGATGAGGATTTTATGTCAGTTTCCCAAGACTCTAAGTCTGAAGTAAAATCTGAACCGAGTAATCAACTGGTTAATATTGATGATGATGATTTTGCTGAGCCCAATGAAGACATGACAACACATATGGGAAGATGGCTCGCCAGTCTATATGAGGACTCAACAACTCCACCTGCCAAACAAAACAAAGGAAAAATTCAAGTGGAGTAAAATATCAAGAAATAATTATGATACCCAGACAGCTTTATTAAAGTAGAAGATTCTTGGCCGACCGACTGCAATCCTGAAGCACACGCAACCAAGAGTCAGCAATTAATTATTGCTCATTACTGTTTAAAACACTGTTTGTAATTATTTAAGTGTTACTGTTTGCTTTTTACTGTGCATTTTACTATTTGCTTTTACTTTTCCTCTCTATTTAAGACAAAGGTGTGTGTCTTAGAAAGGGGTCTTCTTTTTCTTTCTTTTCTCTCTTTCTCTATCTCTCCGCTGTTTCTCTTTTCTTTTCTTTCTTTGTATTAAAGTTTGTGTTATCAATAAAATTTAAAGTTCTGTTCTTCATTCGATCCTTATATCAATTTGGTATCAGAGGCAGGAATTAGTGGGACGTCACTTAAGTCGCGTTGCAGCCCTAACCCTTACAGCAAAGGTAATTCTTGATTGGGTATTTGTGTTTGCGTAAATCGTTGACAGGCGTGCTAATTTTATTGTTTCTGTTTATTAAATTTTTCTCTTGAAATGTTGAGAAGATCAATTTCTCGTTTAAAATATGTACCCAGTTCTTTTATAAAGAACACTGATGATGTTGAATTTTCTAATATAGAAAATAAATTATTAAACTGGCATTTAACTATGGTTAAACCAAACAAAATTTATAATTCTGGAATGTTTGATTTTATTTCTTCAATGTCTATTAAAACTATTGAACAAACCGTTCCTGTTGGTAATAATCTTGATCATATGCAATTATTACATGAAAATGAAATCTTACGCTATAAAGATAAGTATAAATATATGCATATTGGCTTAATACAAGTAGCTATTAAACCTTTAACTTCTCTTGGTTTAAATACCTCTTTATTAAATTGCTTTACGTGATTGTAGACATAATAAATTTAAAGATTCCTTATTAGGAATAATCCAGACTAGTTTATGTGATGGTCCAGTTTATTTTAACTGCTTCCTTGATTATTCTGTATCTTTATCTGATAAAAATTTATTAGATGTTTTGACTTTAAACATTCAAATGAGTGGTTATGATTTAAAAGAAGGTAGTGAACCTTTAAATGTCACTTATAGAGTCCATTATAAAGTTATGAATACCCTAAACCCTAATGCTAAAAGATATGATCCTAAGGGCAAAACTACACTTATTGAAACTAATTTGTTAAAATCTGATATAGCCGTACCTAGAACCATTAAATGGAATGAAATTGAATTACCTGAACAATGGCTTCTGGAGGCTGCAGCTCCACCAACCCCTGTTGAAAATAAAAAAATAGAGGAAATTATAATAAGTTGTAGTTTTACTTTATATATATTTTTAGTTATTTATAATTTCTTTTTCAAAAGATAAACTTATTATCCTTTGGATAAAAGTTTCGGGAAATTAGTTTTAAGGATATGTTTTGTTTGGAGGACAAAATAAATTATTAGTTAAATATTTATTTGATAATTATTTTTTACGAAATTATTTTTATTGATAATAAGTTAATAAATTTAATTAAATTCTTAAAATTTTGCGGATAATTATTTTAGAAATAATATAATTAATAAATTAAAAAACAATAAAAGATAAGAGAGCATTTGAAATCTAATAACTAATACTAATAACATAAGTTTTTACCGCAAAGCTGTCATGTATCTTACTAGGTATTGCCCGTGCCAAACAGCACGGTGATGTAATAAAACAAATAATTAAAAATAGTGAAATTGATTAAAAAGTACTAATATTTAAATAGCATGCAACTTGAAACATATATTTAGAAAACTGTATATGCCACCTATTTAACGGTTAAGCGTAGGGGGAGGAGTTTGCTAAAGTCTAACTCGAGATACCAAAAGATATATTAGATCCGACCAGATTGAGGCAATTTTTAATACCAGTTCATTAAGGTCGTGTTGAGTTAATTTATCATCAATAATTATTCACTAATATATACAAAAATTAATATCTCCCATTATTATTACAATGGCATTATATATTAATGTCATTGTAAAAGATTAAACATTTTCAGAGAAGGAAGGGATGGGCCATTAGCCATCCATATTTATTCACCATATATATAACAACATTACATATTTTTAAATTTTAATTGTAAATATATGTTACCATTAATAGTAACATTGGTTTACAAAAATAATATATATATATATATATTTTAAATAAAATAAAATAAAATAAAATATTTAAGTTTGTAAAAGATTAAATAAAAACATATATCTTTTTATATTTTTAAACTAAAAGAAGAATTAGGTTGGAATATTAAATAAGTAATATATATATTTTTTAAACTAAAATTCATATATATATAATATTAATTTTGAACAAAAATTAAATAAAATGGACTTACGGTTGGATTTTTTTATTTTTTTTGTAACATCTATGTGTAAAGTCAAATTCCATCTCATTATAAAGTTTTTTATTTCTTTATTATTAGTAATCTAAATATGAAAAGGTTTTTTTCAAGTTTTTAATTTTTTTTTCATCATGTTAACATTAAAACCCATATATATTTAACATTCATTTTGAACACCAATTAATTTTTTTGAACCCAAATTTCAGATTTTTTAACCCAAAACTATATTAGAATAAAAAAATTAAAACACTCATACTCACAGGTGGATTTTTTCTGGGTTTTTTTTAACCCAAATTTGATAAGTTTTTATTTAGTTTCAAATTTTAGATTTCAAGTTTTTATTTATACTATTCACTGCATCTTAATTTTCTACATCTATATTTAATTTAACATTAAACCGAAGTTTTCAAAAAAAAAAATTATAACATCTATATGTGAAGTCAAATTCCATCTCATTAACATTCAAAATATTAATGTTAACATCTATAGTGCACTTACTTTTTTTGTTTTTTTCAAGTTTGTCAAAAAAAATTTCCTCATGTTAACTTTAACATTCAAATTATTACATGTGCACTTATGGTTGGATTTTTTTTGGGTTTTTTCAGTTTTTTTTTTACCCCAAATTTCATTCTTTTGAACCCAAACATATATGAATAGTAACCCAATTTCCATCCCTTCTTTGAACCACTCGAATTTATACACTGCTTGTACTTAAAAAACTATATTTAGTCTTTTGGTTAAGAATAAATTATAAATTGCAAATTTTTTTTCCTTAGTTAAAATCGCACACATTATAATTATACAATATCTAGTCTTAAAAGCAATGTAATACATCAAATTTTATTGTGTATGGTCATAAAAGTGACGTTTCTTTCTTCTACTATTTTTTTTTGCCTCGTTTCATTGGGTATCTCTTCACAACTCCAATTTTCTTAACCCTATTTAAGTTCGGGTAGTTATGACCCTTTTCTCTAAATAAATAAAAATTCCACCTGACCTCTGCATCACCATACGTTTGATTATTATTTGTATTTATATAATGAAAAACTAAATTACTCATCTTCTTATTGCCAGAAAATCTCTATGCTTACGAACAACAGGGGAAAATACTTGATTTCTCTATGGGGATATTAATCTCAAGAATGAAATCCTATATGCTTATATATTTTATATCTAAATTGAAAAAATCTCTCGGTGACCAAATCAATGTCATTTTTCATTTTTTTTTACCCCAAATTTCATACTTTTGAACCTAAACTCCCCAAAACTATTATTATAATAAAAAATTAAAACATACATACATGAAGAGAGAGAGAGAGAGAGAGAGAGAGAGAGAGAGAGAGAGAGAGAGAGAGAGAGAGAGAGAGAGAGAGAGAGAGAAAGAGAGTATTGAAGAAGAAAAATTTAAAACATATATGAATAGTAGCCCAAAACTATATTAGAATAAAAATTGATTGACAATATTAATTTAAGAAGAATAAAACTCATATACATACGTGAAAAAAAATATATATGGAATAACATACATACATACATTCTTCAAAAAATGAAATAAAAGAGTATATTCTTCAAAAGAGTAAACAATAAAAAAAAGTAGAAGATGAGAAGTCTTAATAAAAGAGAGTATTTTTTTGTGAGGGAGAGAGAGAGAGTATTTATAAAAAAAATTGTGAGGGGGGAAAAGTTAGAAATTTTGAAATTTGAAATTCAAATTGTATTTTTTTTATCATTAAATTAAGGTGAAGAAAAATAAAGTAAAAAAATATGAATTAATTGGGTGATTTGATATCCTAAAAACACATCTAAGGGTTCATATTTCTTTTTGTGATTTATAAATAAATTTAGACCATTGATTAAATAAAAAAAAAGTGTGTCTTATAATATAAATATGCTCCGATTTTTTCATCGTTCTCACTAATTAATTGAGGCAGTTACAGCTCTAAATTGCCCCTGCTTTAGCCGGGGCTTTTCTTCTTTCCCTTATTTCAGGCCTCTAATTGTGGCTTTTCTTTCCTCCCCTATTTTAGGCATCAATTAATGTCTGAAATTCTTTAGTTTCCTTCTCCGTTTCGTCTTTACTCCTGTTCTTTCGTTCTTCCTCCCAATTAAAATGCACGTTTGGAACTCCTCCGCTCCCTATCATCTCCCCCTGCATTTCAAATACTTTCCCTCCCCATTATGCGATGAACACCGCAATAATTATTAATGATGGATAAGCCTTGATTAATGGCTTCCTTTGCTATAAACCAAACAGAAGGAATATTTACAATTCTTTGGCAGATTTTACAAGGTATATATTGATACGCACTTGCTTCTTTGTCTTCATAGTTGTACACGTTTGACTTCAATTTTATTGTTGATCATAATTTTAGGGCTTTTAAATCAAAGAGGCTTTTGGACCTCTAGTATTTTAGGACACAACTTAATTTGCTTTTCGTCCAAGGTATTTCTTTAAACTATTCAACTTTTCTGTTTTCTCCCCAGTCCTTAGTTTTCGTTGTAGTCCTTTATTAATTTCGGGCTCATCTATGTTTTTCGGTCTATGTTTTCAATTTTATCCTCCGTCAATTTTTGGGTTTTATCCTATTTTCTGTTATGTTTATAGGTTTGTTGGATCTGATTTCAGTCTATAAAGAGAAAATAGTTTTGATTTCATTGCAATTTCATGAACTGTCACCTTTTTTTTTTTTTTCGCTATGCTTATAGTTTGTTTTACTATGCTCATCTTCTATTTGATTCCAATAGAAACTACTAATGTTTTGAAGAAAAAATCCCTAAAATATTATGTTTGTTTAAGTGATAATAATAGCAGAGATAAAAAGATAAATAAATTAAGAAGTGATCATTACCAAGCGTTAAGAGTAATACTAAGGTATATTAAAGTCCACATAGAAATTAAGTGTGTAAAACCTTCTCTATTTCACTATCTTTTTATCGGATGGCCTCTTATGAATTTGGGGTCTTCGTGTATTTAATCATGAATCATGATTAATGTTTATTAATTTTATTCTTGAATGTATATATGCTCTTCATTCCTGTTTGGTTTTGATATTTTAACTTTATTTATCTTTTGAGATTGGAAGTAAAGATGGTGGAGCAAAGCTATAAAAAGTAAAATCGAATCATCATACTGTGAAAGTAATTCTTCATTCCCTTTTACTTTCAATGAATAATTCTGACTATGTTTATTATAGAAATGTAAGAGAAATTTTTAATGTTAGCAGCAACTTTGTGCAAGGTATTGGTTTGATAGAAAAAGATGGTATAATTCTATAAGTGATTTCCATTACAAATGGATTAAATTTAAATCGTGATTTTATTTTATTTTTTTAAAAATGTAAATCATTACTTAGGAAGAACATATATTTACGTGTTTTACTATTTGTCTATTTGTAACGTCTAAACACAATTACAATTACAAGTACTATTAATTGCTTTAATTTTAAATTGTTTGGTAGTTTATGTTTGAACAAATTACAGGCGTATATTAATTCGGTGGATTTTGAGAATGTTGAATGGTAAACAAAACAAGTTGTCAAGACTTTCCTAATTAGTACTTTTCATTAATTGCCCTTTAATTCAAAATTGTAAATTTAAATTTAATTTTATATTTTTAAGATCTAAACCATTATAAATATATATTTGCTCCATAAATATTTTGGTTTCCATATATCTAATTGTTTCGGTTTCCTCCTAAAATTTTCTCCTCATTAATTGCTCCAAATTTTCCTCATCAGCATTTGCATTTTACTTTCTTTTTTTCAGTGACGATTGGAAAAGGAAAGGCATCTTTTTCTTCTTAATTCTTTAGTTTTATTGAATTTGATACTCTATACAAGGGGTGAAACAAGAAACTATTAGGTAAAAATGGTTCGAGGCTAACTCATTTGTTATGGTGCTCATATGTTATATGTTTTCTTACTCTCAGCAGTATATATTTGTATCACAATATATAATATTGATATAGCATACAAGTTCTTTGTGCTTATGCTTGATTAATAGTTTAAGTGATAGCTTTTGTTTTCACCTCTTCTCATCTAACCAAGCTCTTCTATCATGAACACACAAATATCTACTTCTACTTAGTTTTTGTAATTGATTATTGTTGATGTAAGATTGAAACAAAGATAAGCACTTGGAAAGTAAATTATTTGGTCAAAAGAAATTATGTTATTATTAATCTTCTGGCAATAAGAAAGATTATAAGCATTTATATTAAGAAAAATTATATTTCCTTTCTAATATGTTATTTAATTTTCGAGATATTATTAATGGCATGCTTCTTTTCCGTAATTATGTTTCATCCAATTTTCATGTGCTATGAAGTCAACATTGAATAGTGAATTCATTTTGTCAAGGACACAGTAGCCATACATTCAAAATTAAAGCAATGTCTACATAATTATATTCATTTAATTTGGATAAAGATTTCTCTTAGTAATGCTTTCCAATAATGTTTTAAATTGTATTGTTGTAATGTTAAAGGATGTGCTATAGGAGATGAAGATACTTGCCCATGCAAAATTTGGAAATGGAAAGGGATTCTTGGCAGGTTTCAATGTCCATTAATATTTAGTTCTCATGGATATGATTGTACGTATATCTTTTTTTAGGCTTGATTTTGTGTATGCACAACCATCTTTATGAAAATTTCCGCATAATGTTCTATGCACTTCATGTAGATTTCCACATAATGGAATTATCTAAATTTCAATTTTTGAGGGATCATTGATATTTCTTTGACAAAATGCAATTCAGTTATAAAAGGAACATGGTAAGTTGATAATGCATTTTCACCTCGCACTTCTTTCTTCTCAAAATTATATTCTTAAATTATTTAACCATAAAACACTCTCTCAATGTATGTATGCCTTGCACTTTATCATTTTATAATATAGATTCATAACAATTTGAATCGCGTGATGTCAAGTTAACTATTTGCGTTAGCTTAAAAAGTTTTGTGTGATATTACAAGTATATGATTCCAGGAAAGCTCAAAACTTGAACTAAATAAGTACTTAAGATTTCATCTTCCATAATGCATTTGAAGCAACAAAGGTAATATTATTACCCTTTTCAAAAACTCTACTTTGTTACATCATCACTATTATTTTATGCTACTCACTCTATTTTTGCTTTATTTGATTGTTTTGCAGCTCACTCTCTAGGGAAATTCAGTTAACTTTGACAACGAAAGTAAATGTATATATATAGTTCTCTATTTTTCATGAAATATATGTTTCAAGGGAAAGTAAATCATGTAGTTATTTCACTACCTCTGGTGAGTTAATTGTGAGGGAAGTTCAAATTAGAAGACAATAAAGGTGTAGTACCATTTTGAGATTTAATTTGTTTTTGTTTTTGTTTCTTGACACGTAGGTGTACCCCTTACCAATATCTCCTTTCTTTTTTTCTCTCACTTGGATTCATCCACGTGTCTCCCTTTTTTTAAGAAAAAAACTACATCTAAAAACCTCTTTTAACCGTTTTAAAAATTGCTTACTATTATATAAAAACCATTTATCTTCGTGGGTTTGACAATTTTGTAAGTAATATAATATATGTACTACTCTCCTTACTTCGCTATTAGAATCTAACATAGGTAATAGCATATATAAATATGTACATTTCCAGTGGCGGAGCCAGGATTTCAATATGGTGGGGGCTTGACTACCACCAAGCGAAAAAATAAAAACTACAAGAAATAATAACACGACAATATATATACACACTTATATTAAAATATTAAACATCTATTACAAAAAGAGATGTCTAACAAAATCATCTATATTATTATACCTATAAAAAAAATAAAAATTCTTGTGGGGGCTTAAGCCCCCACTTGTCACACAGTCCCTCCGCCTCTGTACATTTCTATATATATACATAGAAAATTGACTGAGTTAGAGAATTAATATTTTTTTTAAAGCGGGTGAATTTATGTGGTTAGTAAATGGTGTGACTCTAATGTCTATATTGGGCATTGGTTATTGGTGACCCCTATGAAATGAATTAGTGACTTATCTTTTTTGGTAAATTATAATTTAATCTGAGAAAATATTTGGTTGGAAAAAAAAACATTTTCCCATGACAAAATAAAGCAATAGAATAATGAAAAATTTACAGTTTTACAATATATATACATATATGTGTGTATTTGTATAATAATTATAAAATGTATGCGCATCGCGCATGCTATAAAACTAGTTCAAATAAAAAATAAGCAACTAACATTTAAATTTGAACTTACTACTTCTGACGAACCTGTAACATATTTGAACCTTTGTAACAATATATCTGTAGGTGTATGTGAAGATCAATCGATTCGTAATTTACATATTGAGTAATTCCTTGCATCTCACATAGATATCAAGACACCTAAGAATGAAAAATTGATTAATATATCAACGTATGGGACAAACAAATATCTTTCAAAATGAAAATAGAAGAATAACACACAGCAACAAAGAGTTTTATTTCGCTAAACCATTAAACTGAACCCGGTCTTTTTGCTCCATTTCCTCCTCCTCCTCCTTGGGGTATTAACAAATAGGGGAGGGGCGATTTTGACAATCCGCCCCCCTTTTTTTTCATAAATAGGAAGTCGAAAAGGTCAAATCTTTGATGATTCCATCATCTATGATTGAGTTGCAAGAACTTCTGGAGAGTGATCCTCCATTTGAACCAAATGATGGTCTTACATCTGAACCAAATGATCCTATATATGAGCTAGAGGATCTGAATATCAAACTCTGTCAATGCAATGTAAATGGAGGACCCACGTACTTGGTAAAAGGATTTAAAAAAAATCAAGTATAAACATATATCAATATGTTAAATGATTCTCCAGGCCCATAAGAAAAATTGAGCAAAAAATTTAACAACAAATGATAACAATACCCTTAAGTTGTAACCATGCAATCATATGGTGGAATCTAATGGTGGTTAATGGTAGATAATTGAATGCAATACGCTGGTTAATTTTCGGAATCGCTAGATTGGTTGAATGTGAAAATTGAATATGGAGTGAGCGTAACGTCGGATTTTGACAGGAGAGATGTTCAAGAACTGAGAGAAACCCCAAAGTTGATTATTGTATAGAAGATGCACACTACTCACATAGGTTGATCTATGAAGGACATGATATTGGCCCACTATTTTATCATAGCGGTGTGATTTATTTGACAACACGAGCCATTTTACAAAATAGAAAATGGGTCAAATGGTTACGTAGCTCATACTGAATTAACCTGTATTTATCAAAGAACCTAAGTCAATACAACAGACTAACCCGACTCGTGAAAATTGTCCATAACCCAACCCCGTGATTCTAAATATGAAGCTAATCAAACATAAAGCTATTGGCAATTTAGTGTGAAAGCGAGTCCGCATAGTCGTTCCAACTAAAAGCTAATTCTTAGGCTTATTGGAAGCAAGTAGCCCACAAAAAATCATTTGCCATCGAAGGAATAAATCAAAACCGATTAGTTCAATATTCGATTTACTGCTAAAACTTTGCATAAAGACGTAACAAACAAGGGAGCGATAACATCAAGGGCGCCAAGAGAGTTAAAATTCAACCAGACTCTGCATAAAAAAGAAAAAAAAAAAGTTTTTTTAGTAACCTCCATAAAACTGAAAAAATAATTTTTATTCGTAAAATTACTTTCTTATTTGTTTACACTTTCCATTTTATTAAAATAAGTAAAATACTCTAAAAAATAAAAATATTTTAAGAACTATTTCCTTAGGTAAATCTCGTTTTGATTCTTAAAATTACTTTTTTATTTGCCTAGACTTTCCATTTTTTTAAACTAATAAGTAATGCTTGAATTAAAGCTTAATATGTTTGACATAAAATATGTCTGGCAGAAATTTGAGAAGATGCAACTTGACATCTCTGACAGAAAATTAAGAAAATACAGCTAGCTTAATATGTCTGCTATAAAATTAAATAAAAATATGTAATTTAATATGTCTGTTTGTTATTACGGGAGAAATGTGCCTCAGATATATTTGCATCTTTAGACTCATAGTAAGTCTTGTTAGTTTAAGACATTTTCTTCCTTTGACTTTTTTGAATAATTCTTACTATATCTTCTTTTTTGATTTTCTTGTGATATGTTGAATTAGTTTGAATTTATTTACATTGATTTAATTCCAAAATTAAGAATCAATAATTTTTATGTTTATCTTTTTAATTGATTTTGTTGTGATTTATATTTGAATTTATTTACATTGATTTAATTCTAAAATTAAGAATCAATAATTGTTATGTCTATCTTTTTGATTGATTTAGTTGTTATATATATATTTGAATTTGCTTGAATTTATTTTTATTGATTTAATTCTGAATTTAATTATCTATTAATTTTAATTATATTTATTTCTAAGAAGGGTAATATTAGAATTCAACTTAATTAATTAAAATAATTAAATAATTAATATTTTGTCCTTATTTGAAAAGTTTGTCTTTTAAACAAAAATTTGTCCTAGAAACTAATAGAAAAAAAAGAGTATCCTTTATTCTAAGGACATACCCATCTTTGTCATTTATAATTTGGGATATTAAAAAATAGGGTTTGTATGAAAAAAATTTATGTAAAAGAAACAGGAAATAACATTTTTTGAATTAAGTGACTATATTTGACCAAATTTCAAGGGGGTTGCAAAGTTAATTTTGCAGTAAATTTTTAAATTGTATTTTTTTATGGAATAGTGCAAAATCAAGTTTGCACTGCACGCTTTTTAACATATTATTATAAATAAGTATTTAATTGACAATGCTTTAGAATAATTTTAACAAATTACATATTCAAAACCTATTTATTAATAAAATACACATGATAATTTTTTTGGGGTTATGCAAAGTTTAGTTTGCACTTTTTATTTTCTAAAATATTACTATGTATTTGTGTTTATTTTATGTTGTTTTAAAGTTTTATGAATGAAACATAAGAATATACTTGTTACAAAATATAAATATATCAAGGAAAACAAATTTGCACTAAATATTTTTGATTGCAAAGTTAAGTTTGCACTCGGTCAAAATTATTATTTTAAAACACAATTGATAAACAACCCCTTATTTCATAATGATAATGATATATAGGCCCTTATTACTAAAAAAATATTATTTGTTGGTTTTTTTGCGAAAAATATTATCACACAAGCCCTTTTATCTTATTTCCAGAATAAATTATGGGACATTCACTGACACACGTTGTCACGATATGATTTTTGGGCCACGAGTAATAGAATTTAAATAAAATTGTGAGATTTTTTACATAAAAAGATGATAATTATTTAATTATCGAAATTTAAATCCACAATAATAAGAGTTCTTTTACAAAGTAAAAATAAAATATACAAAAAGTTTTCAAAATTATGGCTAAAGAATCTACACAACCCTATTTCTGAATACAATCAAACAACTCACATAAATTTTAATATACAAAGAATCTGCATATAATAATTTAAATCCCTACAAATTCATCACCCAAGTAGCGATTCCAATCATCATAAAACCTGCAAAATAAATCTAGTGGGGGTGAGCTACGAAGCCCAGTAGGTTCAACGTAATACATGAGCTCTATTCAATACATTTACAATAGGTACATAAAAGTAAATAAATATAAATATCAAAGTATAACAAATGATGAACACACAAATTATAAACAAATATGCACATAAATATAATTGGAACATGAATGAGGTTAAATAGACACCTAATAAAATATTCTCCCATACCTCAAACCAAAAATGAGTCGTCAAGCGTGTGCAATCCTTTTCTTCTTCTTATTGTCAAAGTGATGAGATTATGTTCACCATTGGGTTTAATGTACTCTTACAATACATGAGTGTACTTAATATTTTTTGTATAAGTGTAATTTTCAACTCAAAAAGATAGTAAATTAATAAATTTCAAAAAATTACTCAATCTTCGGAGATATACTGAACAAGATCTGTGACCAATATAGATTATGTAAATAATTTCTCAAAAAATATTAAACCTTCAATATAAATCCTCGAAATATCTAACCAAAAGTCGACTAAGGGCAGGTAAATTTGTGCCCGTAAACATAAGCAAAATGCTTACATTATTTACAATGGTTGTAGTCAAACTTTTGTTTCTATCATGAATGAGATTACATTTTATTCAATTTTGAGCTTTGCATCTAAATTTTATTGATTTTGGTTTAGTCCCACTATTTTCTTATATATTTAGCTTTATGTTAAATGAAATCTAGTCCTTATATATTTTAATTGGAATATTTATACAAAATTATCCTATATGAATTAACTTCAAAAGAAATAAATTATTTTCCTTCTCTTTCAAAATGGAGGATTAGAGGATTGGAGCGTAGAAATAACTACTCTCATTAAAAAACAATTTTATTTTCCTAAAGTAGACAGTGAAATATATTAAGCATTAGGAAATTAGCTGCCGCTGCTGCTTCTTTTTTTTCTTTTTTTGTACAACAAGTGTAGGTTTTTTCATCTCACTTCGCCATCAACAAACACCAACTATTAGGAAGCCATTTTGGCAAGTTACTTTTGAATATGTTAATAGATCCATAAATGGGGTTGCTCATAATTTATCATGTTTTGCACTATTTTTGTAATCATTCGGAACTTGAAGCTCCATATTCCCTGTGTATAGTTTTGTGATTTGGTTTTTAATGAAAGTGTTTAGAGTTTTAGCTCCTTAAAAAAAATAGGAAGCCATTTCAGTAGTAACATAAGTTGTGTCAAGTTTTTAATTTTTCAATTTTACCCTTACACTTTTATTTCACAAAAAAGATTTCCATACTATACATTTGGACTATTGCACTATCTATTTGTTATTTATTTTTTTAAAATTACGTAAATTAAAATAATGAACACGTCAATCTTCATAACTTACTCATAATTGCACAAAAATATAGTACACATATATGAGGTAACTATATTTCTAAAACAAAAAACCCTCTTAAAGTCTCAAAATTAATAACTCTCTCGTCAATTTCCATAAATTATAAGAATAACATCTAATAACTACGGATATTGTCAGAAAATCAAAAATCAAACGAAGGAACCAACCAATATTGTGATCTGAAATTTTCTGAAAAAAGAAAAATCAAAATCAAAATCAAAAGTGATTAATTTCGATCGATTCAAATTTGGGGTTTGGGTTACCGAATTGTACCCAAAAACCGAAACTTTTTTGTTTTTTTGAAAAAAATTGCTTACTTAAAGCTACGCTGAAACTTTGAAAGACAAAAACCCTATTCTTCTTGCTTCTTCTCCGCCGCGCACCCCCTTAGTGTTTCTTGATTTAATTAGTCTTATTGAAGTCTTATTGAAGTGTTTGGTTGTTTACCACTTGGGTTAATAGTTTTTGCTGTTTTAGTTGTCTCAAAGCCTACAATCTTTGACTCTTTTCTTTTTGTTCTTTGTGAACTCATTTTTCAGTGACTAATAATTATCTTGGAATGACCACATGCAGTATTATAATTTATGGGCAAAAGAAAGCTAGAATAATTTTAAGAAGAAACTGCCAATTACTATACTCGTATTAAGAATCAGCACCATCTTTACTAGGATGTTAAAATTGTGACATTGTGACCATTGACTGAAATGAATTGAACAACCATTTTGGGTTCCAAATCACAACTCTCTGACTGTTATGGATTGATGGTTATTAGA
Source organism: Lonicera japonica (assembly GCA_021464415.1). Classification (NCBI taxonomy): domain Eukaryota; kingdom Viridiplantae; phylum Streptophyta; class Magnoliopsida; order Dipsacales; family Caprifoliaceae; genus Lonicera; species Lonicera japonica. The sequence continues at coordinate 41,886,583 of CM038463.1, forward strand.
TAACCATTTTCTAAAGAAGGAAAAACGGGACTTAGGAACAGAGAGAGAGAAAGATTATTGATCAACCATTTTCAGAAGAACCAAGGGAACACACGAATTGGAATAGAGGAAGTACATGTGAGGAACAATTGAATAACATTGCACTTATAAGTACCTTTTGAGCTTTTTTTTTGCAATTTTAGTGCAATTTTTAAGCAGGTTATGAACTGTTTTGTAACTGTTTTAGTGCAGTTTTTTGAACAGTATAATGCAGAGTTAATTAGTGTTGTTTTTTGATTTTTCATGCAGTTTTTAACTAAAGTTTTAGCAATATAAAAAACCCGAATGAGACCGAACAAGTTCCAAATAATCAAGAAATAGGTTTGAGATGTTCCAAATAAGTCAAGAAACATGAGGCTATATTTTGAGAAGTTCTAAAAAGAGGAATGGAGCTCTTAATTTGAGACGGAGGGATTATATTTTTGTTCCTCATGGGTTATTGTGGCGTTACGTACTATTTTTTTGTTTTGGATAGAAAGAAGACTAATTTTTGACAATTTATTGGTGAATGTCATTGGCATTTTAGGAATTTGCTACAAGCATCTCTCTCACGTAAAAGCTTTGATTTTTTGAACTTACTACATACAACTCTCTCTACTTCTCTTCAAAATTTATTGCATCGACACTCTCTACACTTCTGATTTGTCATATTTGTGTAGTTTCTTTTTATGTATATAAGTTTTATGTCGAGTATTTTCCAAAAAGAACTTTTTAGCACTACTGGTTAATCAACCTACATACAATTAACCTGACTTTGGATGTAGAAAAGAACGGATTCTTAATTTGCGTACAGAGGGGAGATGGAGACCTTAGCACTACTACTCCTCTCCTCCCTCTTCTTCCCACACACATCCCTCTCTGCATACAATTAACCTGACTTTGGATTTAGAGTACTCTTGTGTAATTTACCTTTTCTTTTTAGGGAATGATTAAGATGATAAACATTATTTGCCAAGAGCATACTTGGTGCATACATATTCTCATTTATGTTCACCAAGAGGCCTTGTTCATTAGATATGGAGTTTGTATAATAATATGTTTCCTTAATTGTAATTACTGCGTCATGGGCTTCCAACACCAAGCCTTTCAAAAACTAGAGTGGAAGACATCGAGAACAATTGGAGAGCCTGGATATTTGAATATTGTTCCATTGTATAACCTATTCTAGGGGTGTGTTGTTGGCTGTGGTTTTCGGCTTTTTACTTTTCTTTTTCTTGGGTTACATTATTTGTTGGTGGATTACTTGTCCCCTCTCAGTTTGTACTTTTTTGATTTATTAATTATTAATGAAATCTTGTTTCTTATAAAAAAAATAATATAAATTGTAATTACTGCATGTCTCAAAGTGGCATCACGAATGGCACGAGTGTAGTTATTTTCTTCATTTCAACTTAATAGTTTAATTTTCATTAAATTCAATTCAACAGACTTCAATACTCCATTCAAGTATTGATCGTTAATATGTTTGTTTTTTAACAGGAATTATTCCTCTATTCTTCAAGCATTTGTTGCTTCAATAGCCTTTTTCACCATTCCTATAATTTCATTGTCATAAGGAGCCATTGATGCAAGTCCCATTTCTTGACACCAAAGGAATAGTACCAGAGGATGATGCTAGAATAGGACCACAAACGGTATTTATTGGATTTTTTTTGCAATTGAGCATGGAAATTTTTTGGAAACTGCGTAGGTCAGGTATTACCCCACTTTTATTATCTTATCATTGGACGCTTTCATTCCTTTATTTTAGAATAATAATGGGGGCAAGTTGGATTTTGTTTGAGGAAGTGGACCTTATGATCTAGTTTTCCCTTTCTAAACTCCTCTTGCATGCAAGTAGCTAAGTAGCCATTTTTGAATATTAATTCCAAAAATTCATTTTTTCAAAAAATTAAAAAAAATTGAGATTATAATACATTCAAATCCTTTGCCGTTTTAGTTTTTTGGCTCTGTTAGCAATGACGCATTCATATTTGTGGTGTAGCATTATATATATTTGTGTAATTTACATTATGTTTTAACCCGAAGGATATATACTAATGAACCTAGCTCTTGTGCCCTTTAAGCAATTAATTTTGAAAACCAAGAGACTAAGACGTAGCGAAACACTAAGCTCATAATATAAAAGTGGAGACTAATATAACCAGTGAGTTTAGAACCAATCCCATTGTGAGAGTTATACACGACCTCTTTAACTTTGAAAGCACCTTTTCGTTGTGAATCTTTAAATCGTTCATTTGGCTTGGCTTTTAAAAAGGTATGTCCATGAAATGCCCAAATTATGATACTTTGAGGCTTTCCGATCTTAGAAACTTATAAACTAAGGAAGTGACATAGGCCGTCTTTGTTTTACCCCAGAGCCTTGGCCTACCCAAAGCATTTACCCTTAGTTAGCCCTTTTGAGCCTTAGCCTTGTTCTTTGATTAAGCCACGTCAAACCCAACCCCTACAAAAGTTATGCCTGCCCTTAAATTCGTATGCGAAAGTTAGGTGAGCTAATTAAGGCTTAATTGTTGTTGAGTGAGCTTGAAAGAAAGAAGTGTTCTACTGTGCAAATAAAAAAATGAATGCAAAAAAAAGAAAAAAGAAAGAAAAAAGAAAGAAAGAGAAACAGAAGGGCAACCAACAAAAAAGAAGGAAAAAAGTGAAAAAAAAAAACAAAAAAAAACATAAGGGGTTGCCAAAAAAAAAGGAGAAAACAAATAGTGAAATAAAGGCAACCAATGAAAAGAATGAAAAATAAAGGAAAGGAAAATCAAGCTCAAGTGCATTTGGAAAGCCCGAATCTTGTGAGTCTAACTTGAGTATGCGAATCACTTTGAATCCCTCGTTTACCCTTTCATTTTGTAGCCACTACCCCTAGCCCCATTATAACCGAATTAAAGTCCTAATTGATCCTTAGTGACTAGGTGTCAAAGTGAGGATAGTGGAAGGGTATCCTATATTATTTTGCCTTTTTAAAACTTAGTATCCTATCTATGAGATTCTTGTTCGTTCATGTTAGTGTTTTTCATTATATGCATACGCGAGGTTTTTGAACTTGATTACACTTACTCTTTATAGCTCGTATGTTGAGTGATGCACCATATTCTGAGTGATTTTCTTGTTGATTGTCTGCCATGAGAGATTTTGAGTCAAGACTTAATATGAGCAAAGTGTGAAGCTATTATTAGTTTTGCAGTCAATCCTTACATTGTTGCTTTCACCCCACACACAAGGTTCATATAAGCATAATTTTCCTTAATGATTATTTAAAAATATGATTGCACCTTTATATCTCTTGCTAATGCAAATATAAGAATGCGTATGTCCTTGCCGAGCTTATAGAGGAAATATGCAAAATTGAGGATTGCCTTGGGACATTGTATTGTGTTGTAATTTGAACTGCCTTTTTGAAATTTCTAATTTTCTGGATTTGTCTTCAAAAAAGGCTAACTTAGCTTCTTAGCTGCATGAGTTCAGAATATATCGAAACTAAGTGTTCAAGTGATTTGAGACAAAGGGAGTATAATTTGCATAGGTTTATTATGCACTTACGACATAATGTATATGTATTTATGTTTTCCATGTGCCTCACTGATTTATATTTACTTTGAATTGCCGCGGGGCCATCCCGATACTAACATGTTTGTTCAAATGTCTTAGTATTATATCATCTAGTCATTTTTGTTTCATGGGTTGCTTTATTGCTTGGATTATTGAGTGTTTCTTCCTTGTCCAAGGTAAGTAACAATTCCCATTCTCATTGTATAAATATGATTGTGTCTTGCATGTTCAAAATATCCTATTGCTTGTAGATACTAAAAATCATTAAAGTGCCCAAGAACAATTCCTTCAAATATGGCTTTTAGTTTAATCTTGTGTCACACACACTTCTTCAAAAGCCAAGGCACCTCTTTTTGAAATCCCCTTTTCAAGGAATCTATTTTTAAATATATTTTTACTAAATAAAACAATTGTCTCTTTTGCTGCATCACAGTATGGACTATGAGCCCTCCCACATCACACCGAACTACTTAGATGTTGATTATATCTTTGGATGATACGTATGCCTGTTGAATTGAATACTTGAGATTGAAGTAGTATCTTAATGTCTTTCAAAAGTAATTACATGTCTTTCCATTGTGTTGAAATGCCCTTCATTTCCTGTTTAATTTTGAATAAGAATAATATTGATGCAGTATTGGGGATCAAGCTCAAGGCTTGGTGAGGCTTGATTAGCACTTTATAGGATATTGGGGATTAAGCTCAAGGCTTAGTGAGGCTTGATTAGTACTTTATAGGGTTCAGGTGACTTTACAAATGTGTGTGCTTTTGTGCCTAGGCGCAAGGCTAAAGGCACAGTTGAGATTCGACTTAGTGAAATTTTATAGGGAATATTGCCAGAAATTGTGTAGAATGGCAAAATAGAAATCATGTTGATGTAGGGATTGGGATGATTTGAGTTTCAAGTTTGTTATTATGTTTCCGTTTTTGGTGTTAGGTCCATTGATGTAAGAACAGGCTCATGCGAAATATTCTTTGTTGCTTTTTATGAGTAACTAGAGCAGTTTCTAGTTTATGTCAAATGTATTCCTTTCTCCTCTTGCCCATGGGAGTGTAGCTTGATTATTGAAGATATTAGAGCCCTTGCTATACATTTCGATATCTCATTCTCGCATGTCAAGAGAAATGCTAATAGGGCGACAGATTGGCTTGCACGCTTAGTGCTTCTGCATGGCAAGATGTATTATGTTCCTTCAGTTCTTCATCCGAAGTTTTTTTCCTTAATTGATCTTGATTGTAGGGGTTTTTAGTCTTGTTTTGTGGCCGCTTTGTGGGTTTCGTTTGGTCAAAATAAATAAATTATTCCTCTCTTCTTAAAAAAATTTGTACATGATACTATTTTAAGCAAAACATGTGCTTTAAGGTATTTGAAGAGAACTTACTTCGTTCTAATGTTCCTCTGCTGCCCTTTTAGTCAAAATAATGGATTGAAGCATCTGTTTTTTGATATGGTTTAACAATGTTCCTCACCAAAAGCTAATTGAGTACAAGGAGGACTAAAATTGGATGGACAAATCTGGTGACTATCTTATTGAAGGATGGAGTTCATCACTGCATTCACTATATTGAGTAGGTACATTTGGGTTTATCACCTCTATTTTTGGAATGTATTAACATTCAGTTAAGTTAATTTGCTAATGAAGTTAACATTATATCTCGCGGATGGGAACATAGTTGGGATAAATTTAGCAACAATTGTTCAGTAGGAAATTTCTTCTGGAGTTTTGTCATATATTAAGAACCTGCATAATTGTAATTGAAATCGGTAGAGGGTTGTCGTTTACTTATGTCGAATACATTCGAGCATCAATAAAAAAAAGGGAGCCACAATGTAGTAATATAAACGTTCATATAATAGACATAAATGACATAGAAGGCCTGACATAACATGATTTGTTTAATTACCACTATTCCCCAAAAAACATTACAAGCTCGCTGGACCCGAGGTGGAAGGTTTGCCCCTGCCAAAGAATAGTGGTCGACGCTTTATTGATACGTCCCTAAGCATGTGTGCAATAAATGTATAAAAAATAATAGATCCGGTCGACAATAGGGGTTCACCTGTCATGTATTGGTCTATGAAATAAATGAACATCCAAGGATTAATTTACAAATAGGGAAGGGATTATACCATCCCATTTGCCCCTTTCAAATCACATCTCGTATGTCTGTTGATGGGATGCATGTACAAAAAGTGTGTAACGGTGTAAGTTATGTATGCTTTTAATCCTTTTTGCAATATATCAAGTGGTGTGTGCGAAGGTATGTGAAAATATAATTAATTTTGAAAAAGTGCACCTTAAAGTTTGGACAAATATTAATTTAGCCCCTGCACTTTAAAAATTTACATTTAAGCCCCCAATGTCCAATTTTGTTTATGGGTGTAATTTAAATAATTTCATGGATAACAAGTGTAATTTGATAACTACCAATCCGCCACAAAAACTTTAAAAATTACAAAATGTCACCAGAAAAGTAAATTTGACTTTTTGGGTCAATTGTGGAGCGAGCACCTAACCCAAAATGTGAGATTCTATAAATTATCGTTACACCTCCAAACTTTAAGAAACTTACGAAATAATTTCTAAACTTAACATGATCGATCAATCAACCAACCACGCGAAAGAAAAATAAATAAAACCAAATACACCGGCAGAACAACTGAAAAATCAAATGAATAAATAAAAACAAAAAAGACTGACAAAACAATCAGAAGACTTGACAGAATCAGATCTACTAAATTACCACTAGTCCCTTAAAAAGTCACCATTATAAGCTCATTGACCCCCGAGGTGGAGGCTTTATCCCGGCGAAAGCATAGATGTTGACATTTTATTAATACCCTTAAGCGTGTGTGCCTAGTTCTTGTTGTATGCATGTACGGAAAGTGCATGACTGCGTGAATTATGTTCGCTTTTAGTCCTTTTTGCAATCTATCAAGTGTCAAGTGTGAAGGTTTGGGAAAGCATAATTAGTTTTTAAAAGGTACAATTTACTCCTCGAAGTTTGGAAAATTTTAATTTAGCTCCTCAGCTTTAAAAATTTACATTTAAACCCTCATTGTCCAATTATGTATGTGAGTGTTGTTTACTTGATTTTATGAAAAACAAGTATAATTTGATAATTATCAATCCGCCTTAGAAATTTTGGAAATTACATATTTAAACCCCCAAACTTTAAAAAAATACAAGATGACACCAAAAAAGTAAATTTGACTTTTTGGGGGGCGGGTGAAATGGGTAACGGTCACCGAACGCAGAATGTCAAATTCTATAAATTACAGTTACTGCCCCAAATTTTGAGAAAATTATAAAATAATTCCTAAAATTATCACGATCGATCAATCAATCAATCATGCAAAACAAAAAATACCAGCAGTACAACCGATAAATCAAATGAATGAGTAATGAGAAAAAATACCAGCAAAACAACCAGAAAATAAATGAATAAATAAAAAGATGAAAACATAAATTTATTAATTTACTATCTTTTTGAGTTGAAAATTACGCTTATACAAAAAATATTAAGTACACTCATGTATTGTAAGAATACATTAAACCCAATGGTGAACATAATCTCATCACTTTGACTTCTTAACTTTGTCTTGTCAAATACAATAGGTCATATTCAAATAAAATTTTATTATTAGATTTAACAACTTATTAAAGTGTTAGTAGTAAGGTCGTAATCTTTTACCTTATTAAAATCCAATTGATGCATAGTTTGAGCTAGCGTAAAGCTAACACTGAAATATCTACAATTATCATATTTTGAGCCAAAATACCGATGTCAATGTTAAATGAGAACATAGGCAAAAACTTGGAGGATGAAAGGGGGGGGGGGGTTTGGTATAAGCGTATTTTAACTTTTAAAGGAGGTGTTTGGTTACAAGGCCATTGTATAATTTACAACCTCCGCCCTTTCCTTGAGGTCAAGGGTTCGATTCATGGGGTGGGAGGGGAGGGTTTTTCTTTATTTGTAGGATTAAGGGAGGAATATGAAAAGCACCGTTGTGATGAAAATTAAGGGATCATATTGTCTAGGTTGATTTTAGTATTTTTATCAAAAACAATTTAAAATTTGATAAGCATAATTAAAACCCTAGATCTAATCAATTTTACTGTCGAAACATGTGTTGAGTTGTGTTGTGTTTTCTAGCAATTAAATCAATCAATCAATTAAAAAAAATCAATTCACAACACTAGAAATTTACGAGGTATCTTTAGTTGTGTAGAATTAATTCTCGGGACTAACCGACAGTACTTCACTATAATTAAAACGGAATTACAGACTCGATGACTTACAAAAATTACTTCCCTACAATTTACGCAACAATCACGTCAATTCATTGAACATAGAATCCAATCGCAACTGGTTTGACGTAGCGCTTCCCGCTGTTTCTGGCTTACCCGTCGCGTCCTTCTACTAATTTGATCACAATTCTTCACCTCCGTCTGTGATCTCCTTTATCGCGCGTTAACCACTTCGCTCATCCCGTCTTTAATCGCAAACCAAAGATACTCCCACAGGACCGTGAAAGTTTTGAACCCTAATTCTTAAAATTGAAGAACAATATGATCTCCTATGGCATGTAAACAAAACCTAGGTAGTGTTTCAAAACTCTCAAAAATTGATTCTAGTGTTTGGATATTTTCTCTCTCAAAAATCTCTCTAGAATTATATATTTTTGACTTAAACCATTGATTATATTTATAAAAAAATATAAAGTCAAAATCCTTTTTAAAATATGCTAAAAGTATTAAAAACAATTACAATAAAAATATGTGCTCAAAAAAATACACGCCAGACCAGTACACTCATAAAAATTGGACCGATCTAAAATTTTGACAAGCAAATTCAGAAAAATTCCCATTTGTCAGACCGGTCCAAAATTCCCACATATATACATCACTTATACAATTTTTATCCATCACAAATCCTCTAACGAGGTCATAGTCTTATAAAAGCTTACATCGGTATATTCAAGAATACATTATCAAATATACAAAGTACATTAATAATGTAATTGATCTTAAAAAGGTATGATACAAGTCGTTTCCCAACGACTTAGGTGGTCAGGGCATCAGAGTTAACCAAAATCCACTAGCCCGCCATCTCCACGAAATACCTGCAAAACTAGTTTGGAAAATGGGAGTGAGCCAAACACGGCCTCAATGGGAACTATAAGAGTTTTATATATATAAAAATACTTTTTTAAAACAATGCATGGTAATGCTTTCCCATCCCCAAAATATAATAAGATAGAGACCACTTGAAAATACAACTGAAATCACACTGATAACATAATATACATGTAAAACTAATGCGTACAGTAAAGTAAGTATCTTTGAGATACAAGTAATCTAAAGCAAGTAAGTATGTACTTCCAACTCATATATGTATATATAAAATTGTTGACTAGTTTGTAAAACTAGGCACTACAATTGCGTCATCTAGAAATGTCTCACACGAGACAATTATTCCAAATAACCCGCAACTATCCAATGGCCTTTTACCCACGCGGCAGCAGGGCCTCTCGTTCGTTTTTGTGCACGATTTTGGGTCTTTTATCCAGGGGCACTCGGTCCCAATTTTCAGCCTCAATCTTTAGAGACCAAACCTGGGATCTATCGTGGACGAGCGCAACCACATATGTATTTATCTCCAGGCAACCCAAGTATCAATCAACATATATGCAATTGTGCCCACAAAATAATATAATCATTCGTACTGATATCCATCAACTAACCATACCATATAAAGATAACAAAATACTATATTTGTTTCTTTATAAAATCTCTATACGCAAATATCATATATGGAATTGAAGAAAATATAAAATATCTTCCACATCATGGGATAAACTCAAATGTATATGTACCACGAAATCAGTAGTGGTATTATTGTTGTACTTAAAGCCAGTTCGCCAAGTCCGTCAATTTCTGATTAAATAAGTATATCAGGCATTTGGGAGGTTTAGTAGTTTTCTACAAGTTTGGCACCAAGCCAAGTAAAATATAGCATTTATATAATATACAAGTTTTATGTAAACCTCCCCTCATGATCATATTAATTTACTTGTTCAAAATGAACTTGTAACCTTAACTAGCGCAACTACGGACTGGCCTGCAAGTAACAAATCTCGTAAATGATGTACCGGTAGCTCAAGTACAAAAATGACACCAAATAGATATGTAATCATATCCCAATTATACTTTTAATTTCAAGTATAGTGTTGTGTATAAAGGGAGCGTAGAGTACTATTTAGAGTCGTGCACGTAAGTAAGGGTTTTATACCTATTTTATCCCAACAGTGTGTAAGAAGGTTGTATATATCATTTTAAAACATAATATGGCTCAACTTACGAATATCACTCCATATTTAGCACGTATCAAAATTTTATAGTACCCAAATAGTTTATACGCACTTGCGCGCTAGAGACCAAGAACAAGGATTTTTGGCAAATTAATGTAATACTTAATTTTCTTATAAAATCATGCAATACACACAATATCATACAGTAAGCAACCATTACAATTATAGAATACTAATCCAAAACCCCTAAATATGCAGAACCTATTTCGTAGAGACAAAATCTCACATTCGTAAGAAAATTGATGATTTAACACATAAACTTTGAAAATATAATTTAATACTAGTGTTCCCACCTATTGAGGGTTAATCCCTCGAAGATTTGCAATGGAATTGAGTTGAAAATGTGCTAAATCCAAAAATCCCCAATCCTCATTCCAACCATGCCCTGGCAATGGAGGATTTGGTGTGAGGAAGAAGATTAATAGTGATAAGAGAATTGTTTTGCTGTTAATTTGATGTTGTTCTTCTGTAGAGATGGTATAGAGATGAGTATCTCTCTCAAAGACTCCCTCTCCTTCCTCTCTTGGAAGCTCTCGGTGGTTTTGTGGAGAATGAGCAGAAAAGGAGAAGCACGTATATATATAAACTGCTGCTATAATTTATGGGTACTGTTCACGCGAGGGACTTGTAGCGCTGTACTTTGGATGGCCATAACTTCTCGCTCGGATGTCCAATTGAGGTGATCTTTATGTCCACGGAAAGCTTATTCGGAGCTCTACAACTTCCAAGAAGGAAGCTTTTCTAAATTCCAGACGGATTATTCCCAGAAATGCGTCGAAGTCAGCGCATTAATGATACCGAATGAACAACTGATAACGATTGACCTATTTTATGCTCAGTTTCGACCTAGTAGAAGTCCGAATTTGCCTTTTGCCGAAACACGAAAGTTGTAGATTGCCTAAAAATCTAGGGTCTCATATGAACGGAAACTCAATCTAATGAGGAGCGAAGGAGTTACGCTTTCTCAAGTTTAACAAAAAATTATAATGTCGAGTAAATTGAAAACTTGCAATCTACATCCCGATTTTGACTCGAACCACTCGAAATGACTTAAGGTTATTCTAACATGCTTAAATATATTAATGTAACTCGTTGGACGTCTTTGATCCATTCCAATCCTTTCGGAGCAAAATATGGCTATTTGAAATTCACGTTTGCCTTACACACGACTTGTATTGCAATTTTCGATAAATGGAGACACGGGGTGTTACACAAAGAATATGTTTAGTCCTCTCGGGTGGATCAATATCATGTCCTAGCAGGTGATCAAGAACCCTCATCACCCTTCCACTCCCCGAAGATCTTGTAAGGATTGCCATCATTCAAGGGTATACTCATCTCCATTTTGGTGCCGTTCGCATAGCCATCACTTTTCATGGTAGAAAGGGAATACTAGCAATCTCTCGCATAGCTCTATTTGATAGCCAATTTTCCCAATACCAACATGCCTATATCGATACGATTCAAACCACTTTGAATGCTAGAACAATTTCCTTTACCCTCTTCCCAAACTACAACAATTTTCTTCAATCTGCCTTAAAAGTCCAAATCCAAATCATTGGAGCCCCTAAGGTTGCAAATACCTTTGCTGGAACAATCCATCAACAAATGATTTATCGAATCCAAAACCATGCTTTTGATATTTCACTTCCCAATCCCCATTTAGATGATGCTTTATTTTTGAAAGCTGAAGCAAGTTAAGCCCCTAGCCATACTTATCTCCCTTGTCAAATACCCCGTGAAGAACTCATTAAGTTGTTGAATTGGAAAGTTGTTGCCCAAAGAAGCTTATGGGATTCAAAACTGAGCATGGATTGTTTGAATGGGTAACTAACTTTGTGAATTTGAATAATGCTTTTGTGAGTTTAAATAATCAAAATTTTGAGCCATTCTTGGGAAAAATTGTTTTGAAAGGCTTTGATCATTGGAATATCACATTGTCATGTAACAATAGTAGTTTGAATTGTTACATATCGATTAGTTGGAATAATCAATTGCTTATGATGAATTTTGATGCGCTAATCGCTAACCTCAAGAAGTGCACTCTTGGCACGAATGAGACTATGTTTCTTTGCTTTTATGAGAGTGTTGTAGGTAAGCCGGATTTAGCGGGGGAGTTGAATAGCATGGCAGCCATAGAGAGTGAAAGAAATATGGAGATTAGTTACAGAGGAGATCAAGGAATTTCCAAGGCAGCCATGGAAGCGAGGAGGATCTTTGCAAAGGGAAGAAAAGAGATTCTAGCCAAAGAACCAGAGTTGGAAGTTGATGAAGTGGAGCATGTAGACTTCATTGGCGTGGACAAGTATGATTTCCATCCGAATTATCAGCCGGGAAGTTTCTTCAATGAACTAAAGATGATCGAGTTGAAGCATAGCCTCAAGTTCGATGAATTCCGTTTGTCAAATAAGGCCAAGCTGCAAATTGGAAGATGTGGGTTGAATCAAACAAAGCTTAGCAAAGATTCGAGGACGAATCTTCTTGAAGAAGAGGGGTATGATATGATCCGGTCTAGCTTCAATTTCTATTCAACCATGGTGGTTTGTGGCATTCTAAATGATGATCCGCACATGATGAATCACAAGGATAGAGCATGGAAATTCAAATGGAATTTTATAGAATTTCACATGCTTGAAGCAAGGAGCTTAAATGATAATCATACATTTAATGGAGTTCCTAAGGACTGGGCGTGGAAGTTCAAGAGGTTAAAACGGCAAGGAGTCCCATTGGAATAATCTAGAAGATATTAATTTAAATTGTTTTTAAATTAATAGGGCTTCTTGAGTCTCATTATTCAATTAGGAATTAGAATTAGTAGTTTCCTTTTTGAATATTTTCCTTATTGTCTTATTATTAATTTCCTTATTGTGTTAGGATTATTCTAGAAGTTATTTTCCTTTTCTAAGTAGGAATTAGTTTCCTTTTTGAATTAGGATTCTAGTTTTGTTTCTCCTATTTAAAGGAGGCACATTATTGTTTTATTAATTAAGTTATGATGATTAATTAAATTGAGAGTTTTCTCTTTGTGTTCTTTAAGAACATGTTGAACATGTTGAATTGATTAATTCAATTGTTCTTGACTTATCAATCAATTATCCACCAATTGATTGTGGCGTCTTCGATTATACCGAGGTTCACGCTTCTTTAAGCGTTGGGTTGAGGTTTCCGCCTTCCATCTTTCGACGTATTCCAAGGTTCTTGCGTCTTCGACGTTAAGGGTTGCGGATCCATTAGCCTGGCTAGAAAAGACGATCCGGGTTCGCGTCAGTTGTTACCTTAATCTTAGGTTACTACTTATGAAAAACTTCATGAAAGAAACCATCCTGAACCCGTCCATTCTACTGAGCCAATTTTCATTCGCAAAAAAGATAGCTCAATTGAAATAAACTTCCCAAAAGCCTCTTCCACCATAAGTTCCCACCCCACAGGCCTGTTAGTAAATTATGGCAGTAATCATGCATCGCATACACTAATTTACGCACTAATCATTGAATCCTATGATCTATGCAGTTCAATAAAATCGACAGATGACATACCTTAATCGAGATTTGATGTCAATGAAACGAACATGATGGATCTGATCCTTCTGTTGTTGTCGTCCTTAGCGTAGAAAACACGACGCCTCTACGGTATGCACACACGAACGAGATGAGATCTTGCTTGGTGTACTAGCGCCCTCTAGGGTTCTCTCTGCTATTTCGAATTTTCTTGCCTCTCTCAATTTCATTGACGGCCAAGAAGAACAAAGGTTCCCTTTTATAAGGGAACCCTAGTGAGAACCCTAAGCAACAAACGAACTGGGCCCAAGTCCAACTTGGCCCGTTTTAATTCGTTTTGATCCAACTCGTTTTGGTGTGCGACCCTGTAGGTTTTACACTCTTTGGCCGTACAATTAAAAGCCCGTTTTATTATACGAACAGTAAGCGGTTTCTAGTAAAACATTACTATTATCCAAAGGGTATAAAGGTCAAAAACGACACAACCTTAAATTGATATTTCACACATTAACTCCTTTTGTCAATCGATATCTAGATTGAACACAAGACTAGGCAAGTGTCATTCTTGTATAGTTCAATCTTTATTTCTTGATCTCTAAGTATAATTAATCCAAAACAAATGACATCTCATTTGTGCATGGCCATGCAAATATTAATTACACTTATCAAGGGGCCCAACGATATCTCTCTCAATATATGAGAGTGACAAATCCCATCTTGATCAACCACATACCTCTACATAGTTCATAGTATGCTCGGTCATCATCTTTATAATTACTCGGTCAAGAGCAACGTTTGATAATGCCTGACATGCTAATCCCTATGTTGGTAACCATGGCGATCTCAGGTCTGAGGATAATACGATATCACAAATGGGGAACATCACTGATGACATTATGTAACACTCCTCGCAGTGTCCCCAAAGCGGGTCAGTCCAATACTTTGTTCCCTAACAAGTATCAGTATGTTCAGCTTGATATCTCCATATCCATGACTTGTGGAACATAGTCATCAGCTGACCCATACTCTAATCATTATATCAATGTGATCCTAGGTTATTGATACATGATTAGGGACATCTAAACAATATTATTATTACATTACTAGCATCCCACAATCTAGTCACGTACTTGATGAACTAGTATTAATAAATATTATTTACAAGAGATTATAAAGTAAAATAAATAAACTTTATTAATAACAATAAGCATAAGATATCCAAGTACAAATCATAATCTATGAATAGTCCTAGGACATATCTCTTTCAAGGCCTTTTCACCACTGATTTCCATATGATGAAACCATTACTCCTCCATCCTGATGATCCCATGTGATGCCCTGAATCCCGTTATGATATTTTCACTTCGGGACCCTATTAATCATCGATGCCGTGCATGACGGCGGGTTTAAAATATAAAAATCACGACTTTTAAAACTTTTCTTTAGTAAAATGTGGTTCATAGAAAAGCCCATTTTGGAATATTTCGGCATGTGGAGCTAGTTTAAACAACTATTCAACCTGTAAAATTTGAAATCATTTTCGTACAAATGAAATCCCATGCAACAACATTTAGATCCACTCCACATATAACATTACTCATACAAATTCACAGTAAAACCATTTACAAATTACAAACCTAAAACTATTTATGTATACAATAGTCCTTATCGAAAAAGACTAGGAAAGGTCATTGGACATTAGAGGCTTTCTACGAAAGAGTACCATGCTCCAATCCCCGAAGCTTGACCTGCAAAACTGGTGAAAGGAGGAAATGAGCCAAATCCGAGCTCAGTGGGAACTATATAGGTTTGTATAGAAAATAATTTACGTTAATGTAATAGTTTAAAAACCATTCAATGCAATGCAACCCCCTACACACGTGTATACCTAACCCCCCATTAGGTATCCTATCCTAGCGACTGAAAGGTAATTACCCAATTAACTGATCTAGCCACTAGGCTTCCCACAAAAAAAAACCCTTTTAGACTTCTATGCCACAAGAGAATCGTTAGTCTAAAGCCATCTCATTCTAAACTCTAACTTCCTAAGGTTCATCATGCTATGGGAGATTCATTCTAAGGAGTGTATGGACATAGTCTCTATCTATCTCGCAAAATAATCAAAATATATAACTGTAGGCCAAGTATTCATTATTTTTCCTTTAATGTTAATACATTATGAATTCCATACTTGGCCGACTACAAGGCTTCGTCGTTAACTTAACCATCGTAAGTGTCATGCCTCGATATTCTCATATCTAGCTATCACATTAGCTGTAATTTCCACTTCAATTATCAGTATCTTATGTTCATTATGATTTGAACAACTATTCTCATGAACTGCACATTTTCTCAAACCCGTATTATTAGGCCAAGCGCTAATAATACTTTTCACTTTGCACGTTAGTGTATTATGAATGGCCAAACACTTTTCCTATATATTTTATGATTCGCTAGATAAGTGTCCGCATTCATTAATCATCATACACAACACATCCGAGGCATTATATAATAAACAACACAGATATGATACAATAATGATAATAATGATAATAACATTCAACTACAATACATTATCTGTATCATATCTCTTGCATAATGCATCAGTTTCACCCCGCGGTAGCCTAGGCCCAGAACAACAGATCCCAAAGGGTCAAAAGCTCTTGTCCATGTCTCTTCCAAGTGAGGAGTGACTCAGGGACTTAGTTCTCCAAGTAAGTCATTCAGAGATAACCCTCACGACATTTTTCCGGGAATAACACTCCGAATAGTTAACAAGGAGAATACCTCATACAAGCCACATCGACACTTTGGAAAGAACTACATTAGGAGAACCCCCTAGTAGGATTGTGTCCATTAGTAGTCCAACTACTATCCGGGGAACTCACGAATTGGATAGCAGCGGAACACGGGACCTACTCCACTGTCGGGGAAACTTTATAGTCTGGGGACCTAGTCAGCCAGAAAGCAAGATGCATAGAATGGGCTCTCCCTTGTGGACAACTCAACCACAGGTAGAGTCACTTCCTTCATTTTTCTCGTACACGGTTTACGAAATTTCACCCAAAGGTGGCAATTAGGCGGCCCATTTTCAGGTCACCGGGAGCTACCCGATGCTCGGTCAATCATATCCAGCCCATTTGTGTGATCGCAATAACAAATATATATCACATCCATTCACAATGAATATTAATATCATCACACATATGGAATATCACATATATAAATACAATCCATCACAGCCCACTATTCGTTTATCGTCAACACAAGTGTTGTTATTACGCTTTATATCCGTAAACTTATTATTGTGTTATCATTCCCACTTTATAGCAAATTAGTACATTATTGGCACTTTGTAACTCCTTACGTGTCATGTCTATAAGACTAAGGCCGCAAGAGTCTTATTGAAGTCCTAATGTCATTTATGAACCCAAGCATCAATTTCTATAATTTCCGCCAATCACTACTAAAGGAAATCCTAGAACCCACCAATTCATATTAACAACACCTCTAGGTCTCAATCCTAACACTTTAGCATAATAAGTTATCCATTGAACACATATGTTACTAATATACCAAGAATTAACTAAGTAATTTATGAATATGGAGGCTTTTTGTACAATTCCTAAAAATGGAGGTCCGTATGCTTTTTAACTAGCATAAATGTGTATATCTAGAGCTTAATACCCATAACCAACCACTAATTATCCATAAATCCCAAAATTCCCAATTCCATGGCTCATACACCTAGCTAACAAATGGGTATGATGTGTAGATGCAAGTTTATGACATATAATATAAAATCAATCATTCATAAATGACGTTTGTGTGATAATCTACCCATACCCATCAATAATTAAACTATAATCCAACCAAACCCACATAAGAATGCAAACAAACCTAGGGTTTTTGGAAAATACCCATTTGTGATAGAAATAATTAAATCAACACATGATAATTTGAAAAACAAGTTTGGTATTAGTGTTCCCATGTAACACTCCATGTTCTAAACTTTTGAATATTTTAATTTAAAACCTTAAAATTTGTATCGAGCACTAACTTTTGCCTCGATTACTTCTAGACCCCCGAATTAAGTCCCGCCTTTTTCAAGAAGTCATTTATATTTATTAGACTAATTCTGGAAAGTATCGTCGTAATCTAGACGTGAAATGAGCTAATTTGACCTTTTTTTTATTTTTAAGAAAATGTCATTTTGGTCAAAGTTGCCAGTTTTTTTTTTTTACAATTTGGTCCAAGTTGACAACACTGTTTTTACATTTTGGTCCAGCATTATTTTTGACAAAATTGACCAACTTTGACCATCTTCTTCGCTCCTTTAAACACCATTCCAGACCTTTGAGACTAGAGGACAAGCTCATATACTTCTAGAGAGAGAAATGGGTATTCATAGGTGATTTCTAGCTCAAATTCAAGGATTTTGACCCGAGATCTCGGATTTCACTAGCTTTTCACGTGGCGAATCCAATTCTGGGGTCGGTTTTCTCATTCAGTTGCCGTAGGTGGTCTATTAGGAGCTATATAATTCTGTCCAGAGGTTACTAAGGTGGGAACGTCCCTTCATTTCTTCATTCTTTGCTTGGAGATTGTTGTATGAGTATTAATACTAGATTTTCGGTACCAAAATCTTACTTTTCTTTACATGCATGTGGTTTATGCTTGATATATATAATCTGAACATGTTGATAATTATTATATGAGTTTTTGATGATGGAATTAATGGCTGATCTTAGTGCATGTTGACGGGTTATTTTGAGATTTTGGTACCGAAATCGCTAGAAATGTCGCTTGCATGTTTAATAATAGAATTTTCATCAAAATTTACCAAATTTAATAATGTTAATCATCTTAAAATCATACTTAAGCTTGAGGTTAAACATGCATGAGGCGTTCGATAAGGTTATTAGCGGGTCTAGTATTACTCCTCTTACTAGTTTTTGTTAAATTATAGAAATTGAGAAATTTTGACTAAGACAAGTAAAATTTATGAAAAATATGAGATTTTGGATTATGTTTTATTATTATGGATGGTTTTATTGTTGGCCCTTTTCGGTATAATAACATGATTATAAAAGAAAATGCTATTATACTAAATTTTAGTTTTAAAGGGGCAAATTGTGTAATTAATCCAAAAATTGTATTATAAGTAAAATTTATAATCATTTAAGCATGTGATAATATATTATCTAGTGGGTAACATTATTAGAATCACATGGGATACACTTGTTAATTTTAATAAAATTTTCCCTGAGTGCTATTACTACCAGGATACGAATGACGGCGGACATATTATTGAGATCGGATCGGCACTGGTATAGAAATGCCTGAGATATATTTATTTATATTTATTGCATCGGCCCATGGTAAGATGGGGTGCCTATTAAATCTGGTTACCAGTGCACTGACCTATGGTAAAATGGGGTGCTTATGTGATACATATTTCCGTCTAGTACCGATATTAAGTCGAGAAGGAGGAGGAGGTGGATGGGCATTTTATACAGCTATCGTGTGAGTTTTACCTTGACAATAAATTGACATATATTGCTGTATAATAAATGGATTTTCCTTATTAATAGTATAAATTGGGAAATCCTTGTTAACGACTTTAATGTTGTAATTACTTATATTGTGACATGTCTATACATTGCATTTCCCTTTCCCTATAGTTCCCACCGGGTCATTTTTGGCTCATTCCCTCATTTTATCTTTCAGGTGTACCACATGTTACGGGTGGAGGTCGCGGATCAGGTCCGAGTTCTTCTTAGAGTCTTCTCTGATGCCCCTATGGAATTACTAGTGTATTATCTTATTAATGAGGAAAATCTGCATTTTCTACTTAAGTTTGAGTACTGTGCACTATCTATGGATGTTCTAGTTTGTAATTTGGAACTTGGTTTTGTATCATGGATTTCTGTTTGTCGGGAGACTATGTTGGTTTGTGTTTATTAAACTATTTCGTATTTGGATTGTAATCGAATTGAGTAGTATTCTATATCTATGTGATGTTTTGGTTTGTTATACAGGATAATATTTTCTTGAGATATGTATACTTCATGCCGAATTTTTATTAAATTTCTCTACCTTGTTTAATTTATCGGTTATGTCTATTTGTTTACCAGCTGTTAATTAGATACAGCATCCGTTAACACCTGCTTAATTAGGCGGGTTGTTATATCCCACCTTTATTGATGATAATCCACAATATTGAAGTGATAAATGGAGTGTTGATACCACAATCCCAAAACCCTAGCTTCCCCTCTGAGCTCTGATGGTGAAATTAAAGGTAGAAGATGATGAATAGTGTTAGAGATGGGGTTTTGTAGCTCAAGTGTTGGATTGGAATGAACAATAAATAAGAGACCTCTAAAATCTCCTCTCTATATCTCTTTATAACTCTCTTAAAGTTTGTGGGGATGAATGGCTCAAACGTGTGGAGAAAATGAAATAAAAGGGTGAAAAATTGGGTCAAAAGTGGTCCAGGTAAAAAGCACTGGTGGAATACATCTGATGCATTGCTGGTATTTTGGTTATAACTTCTCGTTCAGAACTCGGATTGAGGTGATCTTTATGTCCACGGACAGGTATTTCAAAGATATACAACTTCCTAAGAGGAAGTTTCCCCAAATTATGGACGGATTGTTCCCAGAAATCCTCCAAAGACAACACTCTGCCAAAGTGCTACCCAATGAACAGAATTTAGCGACGGGCCTACTTCGAATGTTGTTTTGACCAACGAGATGGGTGAATTGGACTTCGGTCAAAACACAAAAGTTGTAGAATGGTATGAAACTTAGAAGTTAAAAACAAACGGCAGTCAAATTGGATAAGAGACGAGAAAGTTACGATGCTCCAAAGTTGGCTAAAACTAAAAAATCTTGTAATACCAAAATGCACTATTACTAAGCTGAATTTGATTCGGACCACCCGAATCACGAAACGATCACTCACATGAGTGTAAGCATACTAATATAAATAATATAACTAGTATAAAGTGCTAAAACGCTACGGGCTCCTCGAATCGAGATTTTACTAATTGAGGCGAAATGACCGACGAATGTGAATACGGTGGAACGAAGGTGAGTACGAGGTGTTACATCCTAAGATTGAGAATGAACCAATTCCGATTCTGTTCTTTGATAAGAATGGAACTCCTTGCTACTAAGCCTGTGATCCCAAATCTGGTATAACACATGTTATTGTGAAGATTATGAAAATGATAGGTATGAGAATGAATACATGGAAGAACATCCTAAGTGGAAAGTGATATGATCCGGTCTAGCTCCAGTTTCTATTCAACCATGGTGGTTCGTGGCATTCTAAATGATGATCCATACATGATGAATTACAAGGATAGAGCATGCAAATTCAAAAAGAATTCCATAGAAATTCAAGACTTCTATATTATTTCCTTAATTATTTAGGAGTTTATTTTAGTCATCTTGTTTTATTATTCAATTAGGAATTAGATTAGTAGTTTCCTTTTTGAATAAGTTTCCTTATTATTTATTATTAATTTCCTTATTGCATTAGGAATATTCTAGGAGTTATTATTTTCCTTTTCTATGTAGGAAATAGTTTCCTTTTTGAATTAGGATTAAGGCTTTGTTTACTCCTATTTAAAGGAGGCACATTATTGTTTTATTAAATAAGTTATGATGATTAATTGAATTGAGAGTTTTCTCTTTGTGTTCTCTAAGAACAAGTTGAACATGTTGAATTGATTAATTCAATTGTTCTTGACTTATCAATCTAGCAATCACACTAGATTGTGGCGTCATTCATTATACCGAGGTTCGCGCTTCTTTAAGCGTTGGGTTGAGGTTCCATCTTCCATCTTTTCGACGTATTCCAAGGTTCTTGCTACGTTTGTAGTTCAAGGGTTGAGGATCCATTAGCCTGGCTAGGAAAGACGATCCGGGTTCGCATCATTGGTATCAGAGGAGACTTTTCTATCCAGGTTTTCTATCTTAGTTTCTTGTTCTTTCAATTTCGTAGTAAATTCTTGAAACCCTAGACCTTCATTCTTGTTAATCTTATTCCAAAAAAATTGTGTTAGGGTTTATAGATTCTGAAGAAAAAAAAAAAACAGATTTCTATTTCATAATCCCGCTGGGCTGTCGAAATTTGTGGTTTTCGCTATCAAAACGACCTCGGATCGTTCTGATTTTCCGCCCAATTATTGTAAAATTGCGTCCCGGACAACATATCCGAAAAGCAGCCTGATCCAACGGTTGGATCAAAAGTTATTGCTGTTTTACGACCGCACCTGCATTGAATAAAAAAAAAAAGGTGACTGCTGTGAATAGTGCTGTGCGTGAATAGTGCTGTCCGTGAACAGTGCTGCTGTAAAAAAAAGAAAAAAGAGAATTCTGAATTGCTTGTAAACCCTAGAAAAAAAAAATTGATTATTGTGTATAGGGTTTAGTTGTTTTGAATTGGATTACATCAAAATTTGAATGTTGAAGCGAAAACCCTAGGTTGTTTATTCTTCGTCGAATAACGATTCAATTGCTGCGAATTTGGGCGCTATTATTGAAATTAAGGATTTAAGTTGAACCCTAGAAAATTCCGAATAATATTCAATCGTTTGGGTTTGTTGATCCTTATTGCATCTTTATTCTAGTTGGGGGATTCTAATTAGAGATACGTTCTTAAATTGGATTGTGTTGGGAATTCTAGATCTCCATAGGAACTTTGAATTGCTTTATAAACTAGGACTTATTGCTTGTTTGTTCTTTGAAATTCTGCTTGCAATATTCTAGCAATTCTAGAAATTCGTTTGGCTCATTAATATTGCTAGAATTTGGTTTCTTGAGTCCTTAGTTAATCATTGTGAAGGCGCTCAATCTAATTGTTGGGTGTGCGATTGGTTGTTGGGGACTTGCGATATATTCATATTGTTCAACTTGTTTTGGAGTTCCAAAGAGAAAAATTGTGAGGTTTATTATTACTTGAGTGACAAACACGAGAGGAATAAAAATAAAAATTGTGTGATACTTGAGTGATACACGTAAGGGAGTGCGTGAGGAAACTTTTATTTCTTTATTTGCACTAATCTTTATTTTGCAGCGAGAATGTCAAGTTACTTTAATTTTGAGCAAAGTTGGCGTGATGAGGAGTTTAAAGATGATAGTGCACGACTAAGAAATCTAGAAATTAGACGGCGCAAACGGTTAAGTGAAACTCCTAACGGGGAAAGGAGAAAACAAAATTTGGGTAGTAGCACGAAAAAGGCTTCCTTGTTTGATGAGGATTGTTCTATGTTTAACGAACTGTTTGCCAAAACTTATGAGCAATTTAAGAGGAGGGAAAGTTTTGTGCCAAACCAAATTGAAGAGCATGCCGTAGATGGTGAATTGTTAGCTGAATGTGGTGACCCAAGTGTGCGAACGAATATATTTCGAACTAGATGCCTCGTGCAAGAGAAGGTGTGTAGTTTGATAATTTATGGGGGAGTTTACTCAAACTTTGCTAGCACAACAATGATTGAGAAATTGAATCTGCCTACGTTCAAGCACCCGTGTCCTTATAAGTTGCAATGGCTGAATGATAATGGAGTGATAAGGGTGGACGAGCAAGTGCTTATTTCTCTTAGCATTGGGAAGTACAAGGATGAAGTTTTATGCGATGTGGTTCCAATGCAAGCCGGCCACATGATTTTGGGTCGACAATGGCAACTTGATAGGCAAGCCAATTACAATGGCGTTTCCAATAAATACTCTTTCAAGATGAATGAGAGAACCATTACTCTTGTTCCATTGCCACCAAAGCAAGCTCATGAAGATCAAATGAAGTTACAAAAGGAGAGTGATCAAAAGAGAGAGAGTGTGCGAAAACAAGAGAAAAATGGTGAAGGAGTGGAAAGGAAAGAGAGCGAAGATGAAAAGAAAGAAGGAGAGAGAAAAATAAAAGAGAGTAATGAAAAGAGAGAGGCTGAGGTAAAAGAGAGAGAAAAAGAAAATTCAGTGATCTCTAGTGAGAATGAGTTTGAAAAAGACTTGAGTGAAGTGAGGGAGATTAAGGAAAAAAAGAGTGAATCGGAGGAAGAATTTTCAAATACTAACAATTTTAATCCCGTTTTGCCTATATCTATTGTGTCTTATTTGCAGGGCGTTGGAGATCAACACCAAGGAAAAGTTGAGTTGGAACATAGACAGCAAGCTTTAAAGCAAGGTGTTGATGAACTTGAATTGGAAAGTTGTTGCCCAAAGAAGCTTATGGGATTCAAAACTGAGCGTGGATTGTTTGAATGGGTAACTAACCCTGTGAATTTGAATAATGCTTTTGTGAGTTTAAATAATCAAAATTTTGAGCCATTCTTGGGAAAAATTGTTTTGAAAGGCTTTGATCATTGGAATATCACATTGTCATGTAACAATAGTAGTTTGAATTGTTACATATCGATTAGTCAATTGCTTATGATGAATTTTGATGCGCTAATCGCTAACCTCAAGAAGTGCACTCTTGGCACGAATGAGACTATGTTTCTTTGCTTTTATGAGAGTGTTGTAGGTAAGCCGGATTTAGCGGGGGAGTTGAATAGCATGGCAGCCATAGAGAGTGAAAGAAATATGGAGATTAGTTACGGAGGAGATCAAGGAATTTCCAAGGCAGCCATGGAAGCGAGGAGGATCTTTGCAAAGGGAAGAGAAGAGATTCTAGCCAAAGAACCGGAGTTGGAAGTTGATGAAGTGGAGCATGTAGACTTCATTGGTGTGGACAAGTATGATTTCCATCCGAATTATCAGCCGGGAAGTTTCTTCAATGAACTAAAAATGATTGAGTTGAAGCATCGCCTCAAGCTCGATGATTTCCATTTGTCAAAGAAGGCCAAGCAGCAAATTGGAAGATGCGGGTTGAATCAAACAATGCTTAGCAAAGATTCGAGGACGAATCTTCTTGAAGAAGAGGGGTATGATATGATCCGGTCTAGCTCCAGTTTCTATTCAACCATGGTGGTTCGTGGCATTCTAAATGATGATCCATACATGATGAATTACAAGGATAGAGCATGGAAATTCAAAAAGAATTCCATAGAAATTCAAGACTTCTATATTATTTCCTTAATTATTTAGGAGTTTATTTTAGTCGTCTTGTTTTATTATTCAATTAGGAATTAGATTAGTAGTTTCCTTTTTGAATAAGTTTCCTTATTATTTATTATTAATTTCCTTATTGCATTAGGAATATTCTAGGAGTTATTATTTTCCTTTTCTATGTAGGAAATAGTTTCCTTTTTGAATTAGGATTAAGGCTTTGTTTACTCCTATTTAAAGGAGGCACATTATTGTTTTATTAAATAAGTTATGATGATTAATTGAATTGAGAGTTTTCTCTTTGTGTTCTCTAAGAACAAGTTGAACATGTTGAATTGATTAATTCAATTGTTCTTGACTTATCAATCTAGCAATCACACTAGATTGTGGCGTCATTCATTATACCGAGGTTCGCGCTTCTTTAAGCGTTGGGTTGAGGTTCCATCTTCCATCTTTTCGACGTATTCCAAGGTTCTTGCTACGTTTGTAGTTCAAGGGTTGAGGATCCATTAGCCTGGCTAGGAAAGACGATCCGGGTTCGCGTCAGAAAGGCAAAAAGCAATCCTCACAGGAAATTTTGAAGGAGAAGTATGAAGCTAAAGACCCGTCAATAGGATTACTTGGAGAATTCTTTGGCAAATTTGATTATTATGTCTGTTACAGAGATAGTATGATACCGCCAATGCTAGAAGTTTCATCATACTTACCTCCTCCTCCTCCTCCAAAACCAACCCTTTCAAAGCCACCAGCTCTCTCACCATACTACCAGAAATCCCTTAAGCAAGTAGGCCAAACCAAGTCCCTAGAGCCTATTCTGTGTTACCTGTTCGACCCAAATTCTTCAGACTACCAAGCCAAGTTAGAAGATTTTGAGAATGCCAATTAGCGAACCAAACACATGTGGAAAATAAAGAAACCCTGTTTCTCTTTACCCCATGGGCAGCCCAAAACAGTTACAAATGCCGAAGCTTCTGTAATACCCCGTTCCTTTGTTTTCGAGCGAATCTTTCTCTTAAGTTGGTTAAGCCTAGATCTCCGTTAAGGAGTGATCATTGGGTTCCGACTTGACCCAACACTTATAGAATGTCATATTAAGTAGATCAAGTTTATGGGAGTAATCGTTTCGTTATTCGGGTGTCCCGAATCAGTAACTAGAAGCTAATCGTGCGTTTTGAACTTTTTAGAAAAGTTAATTTTTGTCAAACTTTGAGAGTCCATAACTTCTTCATCCGATGTCCAAATGACTCCCAGTTTGTGTTCACGTCTTCATTTGATTCCCCTCTACAAGTCTCGTGTTCATCCCAAAGTGAGATTCCAACATCTCAGGGGTCTAAGGGTTAATGCAATAGGCGAGCTTAGTGCTGAGCCGAGTAAGATCGATCTTACTAGGGTTAAATTCGAGCAGATTCCAAACATAACACTTTTCGGTTGGAGTAAGATCCATCTTACTCATTAGAAATGGTTGACAAACCAAGCCAGTGCACTTTTACCTAGACTAAGATCGATCTTATCAGTTCGGACCCATTTTGACTACTTTTGACCCGATTTTCTCACCTTTTATTACCCTAAACACCCATTTTCTAGCAACAAACCTAGAAACTTCTAGAGAGAGAATGAGAGCACATTTGAGAGAGATTTAGGGAGATTCTCATCTACATATCCTACACAAAATCCTCATCAAACCAACACCAAATCAACTTCTCGCATCACTATTCATCATCATGTTCATCCCCTCTCATCTCTATGGCTAAGGCTTAAAGGAGAAAATGGGGATTTTACGATTGGAAGACTTAGAGCTCTATTCAAGCTTCCAAACTCAAGGGAAAAGCTTCATAAAGGTGGGAATCTACTATAAAAACCTATTTTTATAACTTATGATTGTTCTCTTATGATTTTATCACATGTTATATGAAAACCTAGCTTGTTAATACGGGTTTTGGGGCTTTTGATGAGATTGGGTTTCAATATTGAAATTGATGATTTTTATAGACTAAAGATACCTTGAAATACATGTTTTAACCGAAGATTGTGGTTATTGAACTAATTGGCATATAAACCCACTTGAACCTCATTTGTTTGTACAATGGACTTAGAAAAATGTATAAGGGTCCAAGTGGTGAAGTTATGAATTGAGATTGATGGATCGAATAACCTATATATATATATTAAATTACATGTTTAACATGAAATTATGGCTATTTTGGTGGTCTACTTGAAAACCCACTTGGAACCCACTCTATTGTTAATAAACCTTACAAAAGGCTGTGTGTTATTCTTTGAGGTTCATGTGTTGGTTTTCCCCTAAACGCCCATGTTGGTGAGTTATTATATGATACCGGAGGTTAGAAATGAGAATGTCCTCGTTTGTTATACGTTGATATTATAATTGGTTTATGAAACCATATAATGGCACAATTGTCTCTTGTATGAGCTGAATGATATGATATTGTGATTGTTTGATTGAGATATCCATAGATTGGTCACAGGTTGGTCCCTAAAGGCTAGGACTATAAGATGGAACATAGTGGCCCTGGGTGAAAGACCCGAAACGATGCATTAAAAATATTGTGTAAGCCCTGCTGCCGCGTGGTTGAAAGGCCCGAAATGCAGACCTGTTAGACGTCTGGATAACCGCTTGATGTACAAGATTACGGCTCGAAGTTCTTGTGATAGATATGTGATAATTATGCCATAGGGTCATGAGATATTGGTTACACATTGCCTTGGGTTTTTAAAGCTTTCATTTACAAAATGAGCAATGGTTTCCTCCTTACCTATCACATATATATATATATATATGTATATATATGAACGATTGTTCTATATTGTTACATAAAGGGTTTCTAAATATTGTTTTCATACCAAACTTATTATATGATTCCCACTGACTCCTTTTGACTCACCCCACCTATTTTCTAAATAGTTCTTTTTCAGGATCTTTAGGGTTAAGGAAGAGAGATGACGCTACATCTTAGATTGCCTCAATACCATCGTTTGGTAGTAAGGTCCTTTACGATGAAGGGACCACCTTGCATGTAGTATAGTCATCAGTGTATGTGTTATTTAAGTATAAGAACTCATATACTACTCTCATTCTGGAAATTGTTTATATTGTATGCATTGTGGATGATGTAGGTAAGGCTGTTGTGCAAAATGAAGACAATTCAAAGGCCATCCAAGTTCCAACAGGTCCAAGTACAAGGTCGTGGGCTAAGAAGTTAAAGGCAGAGTTTAATGGATTAATTCAAGCTATTTGGGCTTAAGAAGAAGGCACAATTAAGCCCATTGGAAGGGAAAAATGTGGAGCACAAAATGGAGGCTAGATTACACTTATTCAAGCCCAATTGGAGTGAGAAGACCATGTCTATGCGACCCAAGAGTGTGGAGTCAAGCCCACACGTTTTTTTTTATTATTTAGTTATTACTGTTATTTCTTTTAAAGACTAGTTCTTGTTTGATTAGGATTTGTTTTGAGGATTCCTTGTTGGATTGGTTTCTTGTTGCCTAAGTTTTCTTCTCCCTATTTAAAGGGGGTTCATTTTTTTATTTTATTATCTAAGACTTTATTCATAATAATATTGAGTGACTTAATCCTCTCTAGTTCTTCACGAACTATTTGAACTTATCGGTTTGTCCGTGACGTTCATCCGACTTATCAATCGGTATTCCGCACTCGATTGCAGCGTCTTCGTTTTCCACTAGAATCTGATTGTAGAAACGATCTGGGTCATTAATTTGCTATGGTTTTCGTGTGTATTTGTGTCGAGGTTCGCACAACCAATTCGTTGTGTTTGCAGGTTTCATGCAATATCACTATGGGTCGTATCAGTGGAGATTGTAAATCTTGTACTTGGGACCTCGTTGGAGGTTTGCTATTGTATTTTAGTATTTCTTATTCTTTTGGTGGCCAAATTTTGTGGAATTGAACTATTCCCATTGTTTAGATTGTGGACTTTTATGTTTTACACAAGAATTAGGTCTAGTTAACCCGTCGTCGGCGTATGGAAACCGTGACAAACCGGGTCCCGGAGGAGAGATCCTCTTAACGGGATTCGGGGAGTTATAGCTGTAATAAATTGACAAGCTGAAAACGCAATCGTTCAGAACCAAGTACTCGCAAAGATCACTAAGTCCTAGGAGTGTATTGAGTCAAAAATAGCTACTTTTTCTACACCAAATCAACTGTACATGAGTTGAAAGGAATAATTCAAGAACTTCATTATCGCAACTAAAGTCAGAGATTTAGCAATGGCAAATAAGTTTATCAGTGAGAAGCAAAGAGAAAATAAGTTTTTAAAAGCCTAATTTCGTGATCTTGAACAGAGACAACAAGCTTCAAGCTCCTAAGCACCATAAATGCCCCAATTGGCATTTCAGTCTCTTTCACATAATCAAGTACCATCTTCACCAGTACTTAGTTCACCGTAAGTGACGACATGATATTTATGGCCACTAAGCCCTCCGAAGAGAACACTCCCTCGTTGGTTTAGGCAATAACCATTAGTTTCCCATGGTGCCCATTCTCTGCCTCGCCCTCGAAAGCTTATGCAAAACCACATGGCCATTATCCCGTGCCCCATGGAATCCAACCATAACCACTGTAACACCCACACCCATTTCTGTAGCCTCACCAAATCCACCTATTGCATATCCACCAGACCTAACCACCGTGCCTCTTCCACCTCATCAAAAATGGATATGTTCCCAATCATCCCAAAAATCCACATAGCCTAGTTTCTTAAATATTTAGCTAAACCCCCTCAAATTGACGATACTCTTATCAAATCTTTTAAATTCACTTTAAAAGATCCTTTTGTTCAATTTGAAGAATTATATGCAACAAACCCTGTACCCCCAAACCAAAACCAAAAGCAGCCTGAACCTAAAGTTATACATCCTCATGATGATAATGATTAACCCATGAAAAATGTTCGTATCCTTGAATATAAAGTCTGTTTGCATAATGAAAGTCGATAAGCTTTTGCTTTCGATGATATCCCTCCATCTCAATGGCGTGACATAATAGTTTCCTTTACTGCTTGGCTCAAAGCTGATCGCCAGTATTATGACATACCAACTATCCTTCATCGATTCATTTCTTGTATGGAAGGAAGATTGAAAGATTGGTATGATAATTTTGGAGAATATCGTTAGCTTCAACTCCAACAAGCTGGAACAATTGATTTGTTTCTCGGTTACATTTATCCAGAATTTGTTGGAAAGCTTACTCATCATGTTGATGTTTGTCGAGAATATTTTTTGGCCATGAAGTGTGCTCGTTTCTGCCAAAAGACTTAGAGAAGCATTACAATCAGATGTCCAAAAGATTCTATGTCATCGGAGGAATAGATGATGTAAATCTAAAGCATGCTTTTCTCAACTTTTTTCCAGAATAACTTAATGCATAAGCATATAAGATAATGAAGCTTCATCAAGTTACTTTGTAAGGAACTACAATTGCTCAGATCTACGAGTATATTATAGATTGCTCTTACTCAAAGAAGAAGAAGCATTTCAAGAGATCAGATAAACAATTTGAACGCAAGTCCTTACAGAAAAAAAAATTTCAAAAGAAGAAAAAATGGAAGTTTGTCAAGAAAGGGAAAGCTTATGGTAAACGTTATGATAAATGTTTCATCTGCCACAAGCCAGGACATTATGCAAAGAATTTCCCAAGGACATGCAAGAAAAATGCAGATCCCATCCGGGTTCTAAGTGGCCCAATCACTTGAGCTAGAGCCAAGAAGATTAAGGAGGCACTTATGACCATGGTCCAAGAAATGATGAGCAAAGCTAAAGCATGGAGGAGCGTTGAAGGGGATTGGGCTTAAGAATGGAAGACATTGCTTAAAGGCCCAATTGAAGATGTTACATTGAAAGCCCAAGGCAAAGAGAGTTAAAACGTGTAGTTAACAATGGACTGCGCTACTCTTTATTTATTTTATGTTTATGTTATGTTTAGGCTTTGTTTGGGCCCAATTATGTGGAAAACCCATTAAATTTCGTTTTTGTTTATTTTCCTAGCGCGTTAGTGTTACTGAATGAACAACTGATAGCGATTTTGACCTTTTTCGCGCTCAGTTTCAACCTAGTAGAAGTACGAATTTGCCTTTTGCCAAAGCACGAAAGTTGTAGATTGCCTAAAACTCTAGGGTATAATGTGGACAGGAACTCAATCTGATGAAGAACGAAGGAGTTACCTTTCCTCCAAGTTAGCTAAAAATCATGAAGTCAGGTAAATTGAAAACTTGAAATTTACATCCAGATTTCTACTCGAATCACCCGAAATGACTTACGGACATTGTAACAAGCTTAAACACACTAATATAACTTATCGAAAGTCTCCGAACCCTGTCTTTCCTTTTAAAACAGTATTTCACTATTCAGAGCTTGAAATCGCTTTACTCG
Source organism: Lonicera japonica (assembly GCA_021464415.1). NCBI lineage: Eukaryota > Viridiplantae > Streptophyta > Magnoliopsida > Dipsacales > Caprifoliaceae > Lonicera > Lonicera japonica. The sequence continues at coordinate 41,917,503 of CM038463.1, forward strand.
CGATATTTGAAAGCGCTAAGCTTTGAGATTTAGGAACGGGGTGTTACAATCTCCCCTCCTTAAGGAATTTCGTCCTCGAAATTCTATAGGATGAGTAAGAGACAAAAGAATGCATGAGTTTCGAACTAATACTTGGTCTCCCCTCCTTAAGAAGAGAAAAACCGCCATTCCAAATAAGAGAAAACTTATTATTTTCAAATCAAAATAATCAAGCTAGAACCTTCTAGCTCACTCTTGTAGGAAAATTTCCGCTCATAAATGTGGTATCCGCAGCAAAAGACATAAATACTCTTCAATACAACATAAGCATGCAATATGGTGTCTAAACCTTGACATGATATAATTAACTGATGATCTATAAATGGAGATATATTTGATCACAGAACGCACTCTAACCCAAGTCCGAAAAGGAATAGTTAGTCATACTTCAAGATGACGATCATTGATACGAGACACCTCTTACGTTGTAGAATCAACCTACAAACTAGTTCTCAAAATGAACTCAATTCCTAAACACATAACATGGATTTGCGAACTAAAAACCTCTATGTACCAAAAATCCAAAATCCTTAGTCCATAACCCAATGTATCAAGATTCACAATTATCAATCCCCAATCCAAGGTACCAAATACCAAACCAGAATGAGCAAAGCTTTCAAGGCGTAAGGGTTGTCGATATTACGACTCACTTCCCGAAATGAAAAGAATTTGAAAATGTGACACACCACTAAGAATGTAAAAACTATAATTATTAACAAACATTAATACACTCTATGTGTATCTCATACCAAGCCAGAATATGCAAAGCCCACATATTTTTCTCATAGATGAGGAATTGCATCTATGGAATTAACCGCGTAATTCGCATTCCTATAAGTCCAAACAAAATAGTATCCGGGAAGACAAACACAATAGTTTATGAATCATCCTTCTAGAATCCAAAGATTAACTAATCCGATATTCACCCTTAGGAACTAAAGGAGAAAATATGGTGAACGCAAGAAATGGACTGGCCACTAGTACAAGTAAGCCACTTTTCACTTCTGTTGGCGATAGAAAACCGTAGATTCATAAATTAGTCATCCGTTGATCAGACGGCTAACTAAATTATATCTTGACAGTCGCCCATTGCTAACATAATAGCAAAACTTGTCCCGGATATAAGGCATATTCAATGAGTATGATAACGAATCACAAGAAATAATTTTAAATGAATTGAAACTTAATAATGATGGGCCAAGAAAACTCAGATTTCATATAGTATCACGCCGTGTGTTACGAATTCTATCAATGCATTAGAATAAATGTTGTCTCAACAGAATGGACGGTATCACGAGATGACACTCGGTATTTCCCGTCTCCGAAGTCATGAGAACAGACAATAACTGTAACACCCCCGCCTTAATCTACAGGATAACACCTGTAATTAAGACTTGGAACGTTACTAACCCATCTTAGTAGGAGTAAGAGAGGTGTATAACAAGAAACAAATATATAGTAACATGTATATTAAGTATTCTAAGCATGCATCGTATATATATATAACCCAAATCACATGAATTCCCAAAGTATATATATAATCCTCGGGCTAGCCGTGGCTTCCCGAAAAAAGAACATATATACATCACAAAACAAAATACTTATTGTATCAGAGCCTCTATATCGTCCCTGACCCTATCGTATCCTTGTCCTCGTAGGACTCGTGAGTACCTGAAATAATTTAAGAAAACCCAGAGTGAGACATTTGCTCAGTAGGGGGGTACAGGGCATATGATTAAAAACAGATTTATAAACATATCTTTCAGACCATGTTTAGTTCGATAATATCAACAAGAACCATATTTATCAAGTGACTATTGTGATGCCCCGAATTCCGTTATGAGGCTTATACCTCCAGAACCCGGTTAATCACGGTGCCGTGCGCGATGACGGGTTTGAAATGCATGGTGTGAGAGATATAATAGAAAATTACATATAGAGCCACATTTTTCAGAAAATTTCAGCATGTGGAGTTCGCATTTTTAATAAAACAAAACTTGTAAATATGAAAATAAAGTTTATCTAAAGATTCGACTTCACATCTTTAAGTCCAAGAAAAATCAATAAACCAATACAAGGCAATTCCTCCAACGAGGTCCCAAATTAAAAAAAAAAAGGCCTTTACAAATCACATGAATTGAAATGAATACAATTGAATAATACAAGCAGTACTAATGGTAATAAATATGTATAAGTCCTAATTTACAAATCGTCCTCAAACGACTACAACGGTTCATGGCTATCAGATGTTCTAATCCGTACTCGCATCGTCCCAAAGAAGTAACTGCAAAACTGTTGGAAAATGGGAGTGAGCCAAACATGGGCTCAGTGGGAACTATAAGGGTTTTGTATAGAAAATAAGTTCTAAAACCATGCATGTGATGATGCTTCATAATGAAAGTAGTTTTGTTATGATCATGCATATATATATACCATTTCTATACTCTTTATAAATACATATATACATATATACAATGAAAACTATTTTTCATGCAATGCATACTAAGTACTATCCCATCCTTGAAAATAAGATAAAACAAGTATCCAAAAGTACTGCCAAGTTATACTTAGTCGTAATAACTAAGGAATATACATTTCCAAAATATAATAAACCAAAATACAGAAGTATATCATATAACTAAAGGCATGAGAGAAGTATAGTCATAAAATAAACATAGGCACTAATCTCGTTCAACAGCTCATCTCGATTCCAACATCTAACATCTAGGATTTTACTCTATAGTGCACTGCGATCCGGATCTAAGCCCCCAAAGCTAGGGTATGCAGCCCCCAAGGCTGGGTTCCCCCGTGGACCACCTAGATGGTGTAGGGTATGCTGCATCGCGAGGTCCCCCTACGGACCACAGAGTATGTCGCTCTGAAAGTGGGGTCCCTCTACACGGACTAGGGTATGTAGCTGCCAAGGGCTAGGTCAACCCTATAGACCACTAGTGCCTTACAAAATTAGGAAATCGATAAAACGTATTATCCTAAAGAATATACTTATACATAGTACACTTACATGTACACACACATATATTTAGATAAATATCTCTAATCATATTACTAATCTCCACATACACAAACTATATATATATATATATGTGTAGTACATATATCTCAAGGATGTCTCAATTTATCGTAAGCTTATCTTCAATTACACTTGGGTTCTAAATGCATCAACTTGTATATGTATATACTAAGTCATCACATAGTCATATTAGTGTCATTCTTAAGCCAATTTAACCAAGTCCGTCCTATTCTCCATTTTACGGCCCATTCATGAGTTTCATCAACTAGATTTAACAATTAGTGCATTTACTAACAAAATACATAATTGCCCCAAGCCAAGTAAAGTTTACAAGCTAAGACAATTTAACTTTTATGAAAACCTTCTTATATGGCCTTAATACATAACTCGTTCAAAGACACATTAGTAATTCATTTAGTAAGGATACAGACTTGTGGGATTTCAAATAAGTTTCACAATAATAATTTAATGGCTTAAGCACAATGCTAATATCACATACGCGAAAATAAATAACTTAGACATGCTCTATATCCTCAATATATCAATATATATGTATATATGTATAAGGGTATTTCGTATCATATCCGTCCGAATAGGTTCCATATATGATATATATATATATAGCACTATGTCTAAATCTCCCAAAAATCCTCTTAGCTAAGTCATAACCTTAATTACATAGTCCTCAACGGAGCATGCGTGTACACTCGTTAACAGTTACTACTTAGGGCTTGTCATAACCAACACTCAATATGCTTCTTATACAATAATTATGATTCTACAACCAAAAACATGGAGAAATTAAGTAATATAATCATAAACATCAAACCCAATCCCCATATATATGCATCAATCAACAACTCATGAAAACTTTCCCTTTTTGCTTTTAAAACAATGATTAAACACATAATAGTTAAAAACAAGTTTTGGTACTAGTGTTCCCACCTTAGATTAACTGAATATTCGAGGTATTGAGCACTAGATCGAGCCATGCTTTGAGTAATCGCAAAATTCCCAATTGTTGCTTAAGAACCCTAGAAATGGAGGATAGCAATTTGGGGTAGAAGATGATGATGGGGGGTCTTGTGTAAGGTAAAGAGCCAAGAATAATCCTTCAATTTTCACCCTTGAAATGAGATCTCTCCCTCTCTCAAGCCCTCTCTTCGTTTAGGATCGAAATGGGTACGAAGGGATGAAGAAAATGAACATTTAGCAAGTAAAAATGGTGGAAAAACTCGCTGGAGCAGCTCTGATCGATCAGAGGGCACAAATTCTGAATGCTCAACATTTTCTTCAAAAATCCCACTTTTCATGGCCCATTTTGACCTCCGAAACGACTTCAAATCAACTCGGCCTTCAAATAAAAGTTGTAGACGGAAATGAGATGAATCCATGGCCGCAAACAGGGACTTATTTGGACTTCATACGAAGAAGTTATGGCCTTCCAAAGTTGGCCAAAAACTCATTTCGACAAAAGTTCGATTTTTCAACGTTAGTTGTCAAATTCAACCATGGCTTCCCGAAATGCATTCCAACCATGCACACATACTTAATATCATTAAAATGACTTATTTGAAGTGTTGGATTGACCACGGAAGTTCCCGAACAAAAATCGTTTCCTTGGCAGAGACTTTTGCCTTCACCGGGCTTATAAAGAAAATTATCGCGGAATTGAAATTCGAGGTGTTACAATCTCCCCTCCTTAAAATGTTTCGTCCTCGAAACATTTATAAAGATGAGGAAGACAAAAAGAAACACTTCGAATTGGGCCAGTCTCCTCTCCTTAAGAGGGTATCTACGATTACAGAGATATACACTGCTACTAGGAACATTCAAATGATTTATGGTAGATACAGTCTTTCGTCGAAATAATATCTGGAGAAAGGAGTTGGGACTGAAACTCTAAACGCAGTTCTCCGTCACTAGGATGTTATGAATAAACAAAATTCGGTCAATTCTTTGATGGCATTCAAAGCTGGACATGGAAAAGTTCATGGCATTAGATTTCATATAACTCAATACTTACTTCTTAAGGCTATAGAACAAATCGATGATCCGGAACATAAATTAGCCAAATATATGAGATAGTTTATAACAATCCCTCTAATTGAATTAACTACACACACCACATAGCTAACAAGTAGCAAACTCTACTAGATTTTAAGGTCACTGAACCATGTTATCAGAGCTCGGATGCGAAAATTAGACCATGTATACCGAATTCGCAATTCAAATCATACTCTAACCCTACTATAGAATAATGACTTACTAACAATTCAAATGATGAAGGGGTAGGTTAAGAAATGAAGAAATTATAGTAATTTCAGGATTCATTAGGCTCCATTGGCCGAGCAAAATCAATCCATGTGATTTGCATTTAGGTCTTTATACGGGATTGAACATAAGCATCATGATTCTACAAGTGCTACCAACCCATACTCATGACCAAGCAACCATTGTATAGTCATAACTTGAATCATATTCAGCCCATTCACATAGTGAAGGCTGAAATGCACGAGCACTCACTGGTCATCAAACGCAAGGAATGAAATTCATCTTCATATAAACCCCATAAGAATTCTATTTCGATTAGGGTGGCACCGCTTGAGGAAAGGTCTAATTATCCCTTTGTAGTTAGGTTATACACTCAGCAGAATACTTCTCCACACCTTGTCTCAGGTGATGGTAATGAGAAGACTTGGGCACGTGTAAGGCTCACAAGCCGATGGAAATTAGGTGATCAAGAATTTAGTATTATTCCACACATCGAGTGATTATATAGCGTAGAGGAATATTAAATCATAATAGTACAATCTCATGCTGTATTCTCCATAAATTTTGATTTTAAATACTTAGCTTAAAGGTATAACACGTTATATGGTGGAGCTCAGAACTGATTTCATCACAGGAGAAATCGAAATTGCTCCTGTAAATCGTTGAGAGGATTGCATCCCAATTTATATGAGTGCACGTTAGAAGTTCTACCTTTCCACTAGCAAAAGTTAATGGTGAAGCTCCAAATCTCTTGTGTCCTTCTACCACCTGGTAGGGTAAAACACTTTAACTTCTCTCTTTCACTATTTGTCCATCAGCCCACATAAACAAAAGTCTAAAACATGGAATATAGATGTGATCTTCACATTAGTACTCGAAGAGAGTCAAAAAATTCTATTTTCCCACACCACCCCGAATGGGTGTCTATGCAGAAGGATTTAGAAAATTTTCCAATAGTATCAAATCTTGAAATTACTAGTCGTAAGGATCAGCTAGTGAACCATCAATGGGATTGCATATGTTATATTAGCTGAACATAAGAGGGGATCTAACACCAGATTTATCAAGCCATCAACTAAAAGTCACCATTTCTAGCCACAATGGGTTAAACAGCTAACTTATTCTTCCGTTGTGTTACTCTAATTCTTTATCGATACTTGTCTATCCCAGGTGCAACTGTATAGATTGACTAATAGATAGAATAATCAATGGGAGAGGGTCGCATTCCGCTCGAGGCTATTAGCGGTTAACATCTCTTGATAATCAATTTCATTGCCCTTATTGTTCAAGGAATTCCTAATCTCATGACTCGACTCCATATCATGTCATTAGTCTGCCATAATCTAGAGAAATGAAAATCTTACCTTTGTTAGAGTTTTCGGGTCAACTTTCTACCATAAGATGAACAAGGTGAATTTACAATTCACTATGATGAGATATACCAAAGGGATTCGACTAATGACTTCCATTCCTAACCTTGAAAGATAAGTTGAATCAAGAATGGATCGAACGTAAGGACTGTAAAGGAAGTACTCGTTGACTCCTAGTTTGGGTTTTAAAAAAATTCGGAAGCAACAAACCCTAGTCGTCTCTGCTGATTTCTGATTCGGCACTTGTGAACTCTAGGGATTTCATAAAAATGAGAAAGATATGCGTAAGGATCGAATGGTTCTTCACAAAGCGATCTCCAGAGGCTTAGCTACCCATCCGAGCAACCTTTATCAATACTAAATTGAATTCCCAAATCTCTTGCTCAGAGCTATATCAAAATCTTCATGAGTACTGTCATCCTTAAGATCAAAAGAATAATCATAAATAAGGTTCACCACTCGTAAAAACCAAAGAAATGCAATGTGGTGGACACAATGAATGGGACTTTAATGGAAACTTTTCCACATGTGTACCACGTTTCAGCTCCTGTTAGCAATGGTAGACTAATGATTTAAAAATTATTCAACTGTTGCGCTATGGTTGAATAAAACATAACCCATCAATCACCCATAGCTAATCCCGAAGCAAAACTAGTCCCGAGTACAAAACAGGTGTCTGAATAAAAGAGAAATACGAGCCAATGGTTTGATTAATTATCAAAGAAGTCCAACGGATAGAATTGGAACAAGAACTTCATGAACATATGCAGCCAAAAAAAAAACTTGCATCCTATTAAATAATCCTCCCATTTTCCAAGTAACTTAGTGGTAAGAACACCTATCGTGCGATAAGGCATTAAGGAAGAAGGTTGCAATCATAATTTGCTTTAATGAACTTGAATCTACCCATAAACCCCGCGAAGATAATCGGACCTATACGTCTGATACCAACTTGTGATGCCCCAAATTCCGTTATAAGATTTATACCTCCAGAACCCGGTTATTCACGGTGCCATACGCGACGGCAGGTTTGAAATGCATGGTGTGAGACAAATATAATAGAAAATTACATATAGAGCCACATTTTTAAGAAAATTTCAGCATGTGGAGTTCACATTTTCAATAAAACCAAACCTGTAAATATGAAAATAAAGTTTATCTAAAGATTCGACTCCACATCTTTAAGTCCAAGAAAAATCAATAAACCAATACAAGGCAATTCCTCCAACGAGGTCCCAAATTTAAAAAAAAAGGCCTTTACAAATCATATGAGTTGAAATGAATACAATTGAATAATACAAACAATACTAATGGTAATAAATATGTCTAAGTCCTAATTTACAAGTCGTCCTCGAACGACTACAACGGTTCATGGTGAAGCGAACCCGGATCGTCTTTCCTAACCAGGCTAATGGATCCTTGACCCGTAGTCTATAAATAGACTAGAACCTTGGAATCACGTGAAATATGGAAGGCGGAAACCTCAACCCAATGCTTAAAGAAGCATGAAACTTGGTATGATTGAAGATGCCACAATCAATTGGTGGGGAATTGATTGATAAGTCAAGAACAATTGAATTAATTAATTCAATATGTTCAACACGTTCTTAGAGAACACAAAGAGAAAACTCTCAATATTATTAATCATCAAAACTCTTCATAATGAAACAATAATGTGCCTCCTTTAAATAGGAGTAAACAAAGCCTTAATCCTAATTCAAAAAGGAAACTATTTCCTACTTAGAAAAGGAAAATAATAACTCCTATAATATTCCTAATGCAATAAGGAAACTAATAAACAATCTAAAATAAGCCCAATACATTCCTAACAAGGAAAGACTCTAAATAATAATAATCATTGGGCTTTAAGAAATATAAAATAAATAATTAAAACTAATTAAATTCTTCAACCAGCCGATCGTGAGAACGCACAAGAACATAAGGCTAATTTCTTGGCTAGGCTGGATCACATCATTCCCCTCTTCTTCAAGAAGATTCGTCCTCGAATCTGGCCTACCCATTCCTCGATTCAGCCAGTCTTTAACAACTTCGGGTTTCGGACACTGCTTTGGAACTTGGAATCTCCCATGCCAATAGAATAAGTATTTTGAATACTTCCCATTCTTCCGTCGAAACTTAAAATGAGATAATTCTGCTCTTCCTTTCCATGAAAACAAATATTTCGAATACCTTTGACGCTTGATTATCCTTGCAAAGCGAAACTCCTCAAAATTCAAACTATATTGCAATCCCAAGAAACCTAATAACATAAAGTTTGGATGGACATCAAAGCGATCCACTCCAATGAAATCAATATGCTCAACATTGTCAATCTTCAACTCAGCTCGAAAATCATCTCTTGGCTTTCCAAAGAACTCATTCTCATCAACACCTATGGTTGGAAGTACTTGCACTTGCGGTTCTTCAACTTGCATTAGAACTTTTTCATCATCTTCTTCTTACAAGTTTAGAACTACACCTTCAACCCATAACTCGCCTTCTTCAGCCGTCACTTCAATTTTCTTGATCTCATCGATTTTTGGCTTATTCTCTGATAGTGGCGTAGATATGGTTGGCTTATTCTCTGATAGTGGCGTAGATATGGTTGGCTTTTCCTCCTCTTTACAATGATTTGATTCGCAAGAGGATGCATTCGGACATGGCTTTTCGTTGCCCCTCATATGGAATTCAATATAAGCCTCCATTATCTTCCCCCAATTTGTGCCATTCTTCGGGATCATTCAAAGGAGTCTTCTTCTTGATACTATGAGGCTGACTTTTCAATTTGTCTTTAGGAGCTTTATTCAACCGCATGCGCCGTTCATTCTCCAATTGCTTTAATCACGCACTATCGCGTTTAATCTCCTCTTGAAGCCACCTTTCTCCATATTCAAAGTTTAGACAAGACATACTTGCTGCAAAACAAGGATTAGTGCAATAAAGATAATTCTCACCACACTCCCTTACGTGTTTCACTCAAAGGATGTCACTCTAATTTTTACCGCTTGTGTTTGTCACTTGAAATATTAATAAACTCACAATTTTTCTCTTTGAAACTTCAAAACAAGTTGAATAATATGAATATCACAAGTCCTCAAAAACCAATTGCACACCCAACAAATTAGATTTAGACGCGTTCAACAATGTAATACCAAGGACTAAAGAAACCAAATTCTAGCAATATTAATGAGCCAAACGAATTTCTAGAATTGCTAGAGTAAGCAAAGCGGAGTTTCAAACAAAAAAAATAATGAATTTCAAACCCTAACGAGTATAACCACAATCAAATTTTTCCTAGGGTTTTCTAGATTTTTCCCAACCAAACGGAATTTAGGACCAAAATCACAAGATAAAAACCCAACAAGAAGTATCAATGAATAATCTAGGGTTTTTTTTGAGATATTTAAACCTCCACAATTGAAAATTTAAGGCAATAATATTCGCAAACAGACCCTAACAATAATCAAAATTTGATTCTAGGGTTCTTCCATCAAAGAAAATTTCAATCATTTTTTTACTATTCACGTAGAACTATTCACAACACTTATTTTTTTCAATGCAGGTGTGCTATCGTAAAATAGAAATTCTAACCAGGCTAATGGATCCTTGACCCGCAGTCTATAAATAGATTAGAATCTTGGAATCACGTGAAAGATAGAAGGCAGAAACCTCAACCCAACGCTTAAAAGAAGTGTGAACCTTGGTATGATCGAAGATGCCACAATCAATTGGTGGAGAATTGATTAATAAGTCAAGAACAATTGAATTAATTAATTCAACACGTTCTTGGAGAACACAAAGAGAAAACTCTCAATATTATTAATCATTAAAACTCTTCATAATAAAACAATAATGTGACTCCTTTAAATAGGAGTAAACAAAGCCTTTATCCTAATTCAAAAAGGAAACTATTTCCTATTTAGAAAAGGAAAATAATAACTCCTATAATATTCCTAATGCAATAAGGAAACTAATAAACAATCTAAAATAAGCCCAATACATTCCTAACAAAGGAAGACTCTAAATAATTATAATCCTTGGGCTTTAAGAAATATAAAATAAATAATTAAAACTAATTAAATTCTTCAACCAGCCGATCGTGAGAACGCACAAGAACATAAGGCTAATTTCTTGGCTAGGATGGATCACATCACATGGCTATCAGAAGTTCTAATCCGTACTCGCATCGTCCCAAAGAAGTAACTGCAAAATTGTTGAAAAATGGGAGTGTGCCAAATACAGGCTCAGTGGGAACTATAAGGGTTTTGTATACAAAATAAGTTCTAAAACCATGCATGTGATGATGCTTCATAATGAAAGTAGTTTTGTTATGATCATGCATATATATATACCATTTATATACTCTTTATAAATATCTATAGATATATATATACATATATGCAATGAAAACCATTTTTCATGCAATGCATACTAAGTACTATCCCATCCTTGAAAATAAGATAAAACAAGTATCCAAAAGTATTGCCAAGTTATACGTAGTCGTAATAACTAAGGTATATACATTTCCAAAGTATGATAAACCAAAATACGGAAGTATATCATATAACTAAAGGCATAAGAGAAGTATAGTCATAAAATAAACATAGGCACTAATCTCGTTCAACAGCTCATCTCGAGTCCAACATCTAACATCTAGGATTTTACTCTAAAGTGCACTGTGATGCGGATCTAAGCCCCCAAGGCTAGGGTATGCAGCCCTCAAGGCTGGGTCCTCCCGTGGACCACCTAGATGGTGTAGGGTATACCACATCGCAGGGTCCCCTTACAGACCATAGAGTATGCATCTCTGAAAGCGGGGTCCCTCTACACGGACCAGGGTATGTAGCTGCCAAGGCTAGGTCAACCCCATATGATATGATCCGGTCTAGCTCCAGTTTCTATTCAACCATGGTGGTTCATGGCATTCTAAATGATGATCCACACATGCTGAATTACAAGGATAGGGCATGGAAATTCAAAAGGAATTTCATAGAATTTCACATGTTCGATTCAAGAAGCTTAAACGATGATCATGCATTCCATGGGATTCCTAAAGATTGGGCGTGGAAGTTCAAGAGGGTAGAACGGCAAGGTGGCCCATTGGAATAATCTAGAAGATATTAATTTAAGTTGTTTTTAAATTAATATGGCTTCTTGAGTCTCATTATTCAATTAGGAATTAGGTTATTATTTTCCTTTTTGAATAGTTTCCATATTATTTTTATTATTAATTTCCTTGTTGCATTAGGAATATTATAGGTGTTATTATTTTCCTTTTCTAAGTAGGAATTAGTTTCCTTTTTGAATTAGGATTCTAAGGCTTTGTTTACTCCTATTTAAAGGAGGCACATTATTGTTTTATTAATTAAGTTTTGATGATTAATAATATTGAGAGTTTTCTCTTTGTGTTCTCTAAGAACATGTTGAACATGTTGAATTGATTAATTCAATTGTTCTTGACTTATCAATCAATTCTCCACCAATTGATTGTGGCGTCTTCGACTATACCGAGGTTCGCGCTTCTTTAAGCGTTGGGTTGAGGTTTCCGCCTTCCATCTTTCGACGTATTCCAAGGTTCTTGCTACTTTTGTAGTTCAAGGGTTGAGGATCCATTAGCCTGCCTAGAAAAGACGATCCGGGTTCGCGTCACCATAGACCACTAGTGCCTTACAAAACTAGGAAATCGATAAAACGTATTATCCCAAAGAATATACTTATACATAGTACACTTACATGTACACACACATATATATAGACAAATATCTCTAATCATCTTACTAATCTCCACATACACAAACTATATATATATAGTATATATATCTCAAGGATGTCTTAATTTATCATAAGTTTATCTTCAATTACACTTGGGTTCTAAATGCATCAACTTGTTTATGTATATACTAAGTCATCACATAGTCATATTAGTGTCATTCTTAAGCCAACTCAACCAAGTCCGTCTTATTCTCCATTTTATGGCCCATTCATGAGTTTCATCAACTAGATTTAACAATTAGTAAAGTTTACAAGCTAAGACAATTTAACTTTCATCAAAACCTTCTTATATGGCCTTAATACATAACTCATTCAAAGACACATTAGTAATTCATAGGGCTTAGGTATTTTTCTTTGGATAACTTTGATAGATTTATATCATATATGACATCAATAACGATTTTTAACAAAAAGCCCTAATTGGAAATGATTTATAAGAAAGTTTGGTATATGACTTCAAGTACATACATGATTATATACACTAAGCTTTGATACTCTTATGTATGATGTCATATATGGGAATTAAACTATATTTTGGACAAAGTTACATATATTGGTGGTATTGTTGTTGTGTTTTAAGTTATGGGCTATATTTATGAGATTTTCTAATTACCTAGCCAGTCCGTAAGTATGCTAGTCAAATACATAAATGTGTTTTGAATAAATGAAGTCTTTAAATCATAATGGGAGGCTATTTGGGAACTCATATACATTATTGGATTGTATTAGACTTGGCTTGGGGCTAAATTGATGAAAACATACGAAACCTCCCAAACTGATGATTTTCTGGTTTCTTTTACTAACTAATGGACTTGGCGGATCTTGTTTAAGCTTAACAACAATACCACTACAGATTCTAAGGCGTATTGGCATGCACACTTTGTATACATTGTGTTGAGTTTATATTTAGGATATTTTCGATTATATTATATACTTTGATGAGATGACTATTGTGATTTCCTATCGGTTAGCCACACCGTTCATACCAGGTAGATGCATGGTCATTACCCGTAGCGTATAGCCTTAGTGGCTACGTGAGTTTATGTTATTGCCTTGGGGGCATTTTCCATTGATGGAGGCAAGACTGTTGTGCAAAATGAAGACAATTCAAAGGCCATCCAAGTTCCAACAGGCCCAATTACAAGGTCGCGGGCTAAGAAGTTAAAGGCTGAGCTTAATGGATTAATTCAAGCTATTTGGGCTCAAGAAGAAGGCACAATCAAGCCCATTGGAGGGGAAAAACGTGGAGCACAAAATGGAGGCTGGGTTACACTTATTCAAGCCCAATTGGAGTGAGAAGACTATGTCTATGCGGCCCAAGAAGTGGAGTCAAGCCAGCCCACTCGTTTTTATTTATTATTTATTTATTATTGTTATTTCCTCTTAAAAACTAGTTCTTGTTTGATTAGGATTTGTTTGAGGATTCCTTATTGGATTGGTTTCTTGTGGCCTAAGTTTTCTTCTCCCTATTTAAAGGGGGATTCATTGTTTTATTTTATTATCTAAGACTTTCTTCATAATAATATTGAGTGATTTTAATCCTCTTTGGTTCTTCACGAACTACTTGAACTTATCGGTTTGTCCGTGGCGTTCATCCGACTTATCAATCGGTATTCCGCACCCGGTTGTGGCGTCTTCGATTTCCATCCTAATCTGATTGTAGAAACAGTCCAGGTTCTTAATTTGCTACGGTTTTCGTGTGTGTCTGTGTCGAGGTTCGCACAACCAATTCGTTGTGTTTGCGGGTTTCGTGCGATATCACCGTAGGTCGTATCAGTTGGTATCAGAGGAGAGCTTCTACTATCAGGTTTTATCTATCCATTAATTAGTAATCGTTTGATTTGTGTTTCTGTTCTTCGTGTTTTATTCTTCATTATGCTTATTGATTTATCGTGTTTATTCTGTGTTCTGCGTCAAAAAAAAAAAAAAAAAAAAAAAAAAATCGAATTCCTTTAATTTGTTCTTTTGAACCCTAGTTGCGAATCTGTCCATCATAGTCTTTCTTTTGCTATCGCGAATCAGTTTCTATTGTTGCCGCCTAGGGTAGGATTTTGACATAGTTAGGGTTAGTTTGCGATTGTAATACTACCTAATGCCTTGCGTTTGCTGAGATACGAGATTGTTAGGGCTATCAAAATTGCGATTTCTGCATATAAACCCTATCTGCAGTTGATTGTTTCATTAATCATATAAACCCTAGCTATTGCGAATCTGTTGGCTGTTCATATAAGCTTCGTTTGGTGCTTAAAATTCGATTTTGTTGAGTTTCGAATTGTGTTGAATAAATCATTGAAATTTTGAATTCTGGAAATTTCGACTACACCAGATTAAAGTAGAAGTCGAGAGACCCAGAAAAAAATAAAAAAATAAAAAAAAAATAAAAAAAAAAACTGAGATGATTTACAATCCGATATTCAATTGAGTAGTTCAATAAGAACCTATAGAGCATTAATTTGAGTGGAAAGAGGCGTAAGTTGTGAGACCATTAGAGGGTAAAAGCCAATAATTGTGGAGTGATACACGAGTGAACTGAGTGAATCATTCTTCGAGTGAGACACGTGAGGGAGTGCTTGTGAGGTCCTTAATTCTATTTTGCAGGTTATATAAATAATGTCGACAAGTCAAGACGTGGCCTCGAAAGAGGAGGAGGGACGTCAACCAGTCATCCCGAACTTGCAAGTACAAGCTTTGTTAGGGGAGATGAGGAAGATGTTAAGAACTGAGATGGAGATGGTTCATGGGAGGATAGACCGAATAGAGAACACACAAATCGAGCAATCAAATAGGATTGAGCAATCAAATAATGCTCATGCTCGTAGGAGAGGGAGATTCCAACCTAGAGAAGCGAGGGTTGAGGATGAAGAATCTTACGATGGTGGGTTTGAAGATGATGACGATTGGAACCCGGTGGCCGCCAATAGGAGATATGCTGGACGAAATAGAGAAGGAAGGAACAGGGAAGATAACAATATGGGTAGTATCAAGATGAAAATTCCGTCGTTTCAAGGGAAGAATGATCCCGAAGCTTATCTTGAATGGGAGAAAAAAAAAAAAAAAAGAGTACAAAATTTTCCGAAATTCGCAATTATTTCTTTTTAGATTTGGATTCTATAGGGTCCAAGGATTTCAAAAATCACGTTTCCACAAGACTGATTTTTCGCACCTAATTCGCGTTCTTTTGCCCCTTATTGTGTCCGTAATCGTTGGGATTCTAGTTTTTTTTTCTTGATTCGTCGTTTGAACTGTCCATTCACAATCCGATATTCAATTGAGTAGTTCAATAAGAACCTATAGAGCATTAATTTGAGTGGAAAGAGGCGTAAGTTGTGAGACCATTAGAGGGTAAAAGCCAATAATTGTGGAGTGATACACGAGTGAACTGAGTGAATCATTCTTCGAGTGAGACACGTGAGGGAGTGCTTGTGAGGTCCTTAATTCTATTTTGCAGGTTATATAAATAATGTCGACAAGTCAAGACGTGGCCTCGAAAGAGGAGGAGGGACGTCAACCAGTCATCCCGAACTTGCAAGTACAAGCTTTGTTAGGGGAGATGAGGAAGATGTTAAGAACTGAGATGGAGATGGTTCATGGGCGGATAGACCGAATAGAGAACACACAAATCGAGCAATCAAATAGGATTGAGCAATCAAATAATGCTCATGCTCGTAGGAGAGGGAGATTCCAACCTAGAGAAGCGAGGGTTGAGGATGAAGAATCTTACGATGGTGGGTTTGAAGATGATGACGATTGGAACCCGGTGGCCGCCAATAGGAGATATGCTGGACGAAATAGAGAAGGAAGGAACAGGGAAGATAACAATATGGGTAGTATCAAGATGAAAATTCCGTCGTTTCAAGGGAAGAATGATCCCGAAGCTTATCTTGAATGGGAGAAAAAAGTTGAGCTAGTGTTTGATTGCCATAACTACTCCGAGATAAAGAAGGTAAAACTTGCTGCCATTGAGTTCTCTGAATATGCGATTGTGTGGTGGGACCAATTAGTAATGAACAGACGAAGAAATAGAGAGCGTCCTATTGAGACATGGGAAGAGATGAAGACAGTGATGAGAAAGCGATTTGTACCTAGCCATTACTACCGGGAGCTGTACCAAAAGTTACAAAGGCTTACACAGGGCAACCGCAGCGTGGAAGATTATTTCAAGGAGATGGAAGTAGCCATGATCCGAGCTAATGTAGACGAAGATCGAGAGGCTACTATGGCCAGGTTTTTGAATGGATTGAACCGGGAAATTGCTAATGCGGTAGATTTGCAACATTATGTTGAGTTGGAAGATATGGTGCACGTGGCGATCAAGATTGAGAATCAACTCAAGAGGAGGGGTAGCCTACGCCAAAACCAAAGTCCAACCACACCCTCTTGGAAATCAAATCCCCTTTGGAAGAAAGAGGAGAAATCAGCCGCGTCAAAGCCCAAAACCGAGCCCAAACAAGGGATGACTAGCCTTGGAAACCAAGGTAAACCTGATCCTAATACACCTCGAAATCGTGATATTAAATGTTTCAAGTGTCAAGGTAGGGGTCATAAGGCGAACCAATGTCCCAATCAAAGAGCTATGGTGATTCGAGACAACGGTGAAATTGAGACCGATGAAGAGTCCAATGATGATTCTATGCCGTTACTAGAAGATGTTGATGATGAAGAAGAAGAGCGTGCGGCTGAAGGAGATTTGTTGGTTGCAAGAAAATCTCTTAGTGTGCGAGCTAAAGAAGATGATGAAGTACAGCGAGAAAATCTCTTTCATACTAGATGCCTAGTGAACAGTAAGGTATGTAGTGTGATCATTGATGGCGGAAGTTGTACGAATGTTGCAAGTACTATTATGGTGGAGAAGCTAGGGCTTCCTATTGTTAAGCATCCCAAGCCATATAAATTGCAATGGTTGAATGATAGTGGGGAGATCAAGCTGAACAAGCAAGTATTAGTCGCATTTCGTATTGGGAAGTATGAAGATGAGGTCTTATGCGACGTAGTACCCATGCAAGCTGGTCATCTATTATTAGGACGACTGATGAGCCCAAGAATAGCACTAGAGCTGGATCATGGAGTGAAGGCTGTGCAGATCCCATCCGGGTTCCAAGTGGCCCAATCACTCGAGCTAGAGCCAAGAAGATCAAGGAGGCACTTATGACCATGGTCCAAGAGATGATGAGCAAAGCTGAAGCATGGAGGATCATTGAAGGGGATCGGGTTCAAGAATGGAAGACATTACTTAAAGGCCCAATTGAAGATGTTCAAAATAGCAGCCCAAGGGATTAAAAAGCATGTATTAGATAAATGGGCTAGGCTTTGTTTATTTTAAGTTTAATTTATGTTTAGTTTTGCTTGGGGCCCAAGTTATGTGGGAAACTAATTA
Organism: Lonicera japonica; assembly: GCA_021464415.1. NCBI lineage: Eukaryota > Viridiplantae > Streptophyta > Magnoliopsida > Dipsacales > Caprifoliaceae > Lonicera > Lonicera japonica. Next base: position 41,935,363 of record CM038463.1, read on the forward strand.
ATTTCGTTTTCTTTATTTTCCTAGACCTAGTAGGTTTAATTACTCCTATTTAAAGGAGCTAACGCTATTGTTTTTAGGCAGCTTTGATTAATTAATTTTCGAGTGTTTTTCACCTCTTGCGTTCTAAGAACGTCTCGAACAGCCAGAATTAGGGTTCTTGTTGTTCTTCGACTTAGCAATCAATTAACCCATCGATTGATTGTTTGTCTACGACTATACCAAGGTTCTTTCTCGTTTTCGGGATTGGGTCGAGGTTCCACCTCCATTAACTTCGCGTGGTTCCAAGGTTCTTGCGTTTTTCAGCGTCAAGGGTTGCGGATTCATCTTATTGGGTAGAAATACGATCGTGGTTTCATATCAGTTGGTATCAGAGGGAATTTTTCTATCCAGGTTTTATCTTTCGTTTGCTTCTGTTTTGTTAAATTCGTAGGCTGCTTTAATTCGTATCTTCTTAAACCTAGGGTTGTTAATTTCGATTCCAAAAAAAAAAAAAAAAATATCGATTCTATTTTGCTACATAATTATCGAATCTGTGCGGCTGAGTAATTTTCGAACTTGTTGATGATTGATCTTCGTATTTGTTCTTACTAAGTGCGTTTCGAATATGCTCTTGATTGTTGGGTTAGTAGAAACTTCGATAACTCCATATAAACCCTAGTTGCTGAGATTCGATTGTGATGAGTTTCGATTGCTGCGTATAAACCCTAGTTTTTGAGTTTCGCCTATTAGGGTTAATTAATTCTGATTGCTGCGTACAAACAGTGCGAATTTCGATTGCGAATTTTTTTTAATTGTGCTTTTTATTCTGCTAAAATTTTGAATTCTGGAAATTTCGACTACACCAGATTAAAGTAGAAGTCGAGACACCCAGAAAAAAAAAAAAAAAAAAAAAAAAAAAAAAAAAAAAAAAAAAAAAAGAAAAAGAGTACAAAAATTTCCGAAATTCGCAATTATTTCTTCTTGGATTTGGGTTATATAGGGTCCAAGGATTCCAAAAAATCTTGTTTCCACAAGACTGAATTTTCGCTCATTCTTATCGATTTTCTCGCTTCACATCGTGTCCATAATTCACTGGGATTCCTGTTTATTGAGTTCTTGGTGAAAACATACTTGTCCTACCATACAATTGATCTGTCTGGGTTGTGATTGGTCTGTTTGGGAACCAAGGCGAAGGTTCTGGCTTTTCGATTTGTTTGAAAGTTCCAAAAGGTGAAATTGTGAGGGTTATCATTACTTTTGAGAGCTAAACACGAGCGGTAAAATCAGAGTGACATATTCTGAGTGAAACACGTAAGGGAGTGCAGTGAGGAAATCTTTATTTCTTTATATTGTGCTAATCTCTGTTTTGCAGCAATATGTCGAACTTCGATCCTAAGTTGTTCCAAGAAGCCATGACAAGTACCTTACAAAATATGATGAGAGAGGAGTTGGGTGGCTTTAGAGAGCAAGTGGAGGAGATCAGTGACGAATTAAAACGAATGCAGGTGAAAGTAGATAGAGTTGAGAGCGCTCAACATGAACAATCTGGCAAATCGCGTAGTGCTCAAAGGACTGGGAGAATGCAGCCTAGAGAAAGGAGGGCTGAGAATGATCCTAATAACTATTACCGAGATAGTTTTGATGACGGAGATGTGACATTGATTCGGTAACCGCTAACCGACGGAATGGTAGGCGATTTGGTAGAGGAACTAATCGGGAGGATGACAACATGAATGGGATCAAAATGAAGATTCCATCCTTCCAAGGGAAGAATGACCCCGAGGCCTATCTTGAGTGGGTCAAGAAAGTGGAATTGGTGTTTGCTTGCCATAATTACTCCGAGTCCAAAAAGGTTAAATTGGCAGCTATTGAATTTTCCGATTATGCACTTGTTTGGTGGGATCGTTTGATGACAGAGCGAAGGCGTAGTGATGAAGGGCCCGTGGAGACATGGGAAGAGATGAAGCGCCTGATGAAGAAGCGATTTGTACCCGATCACTATTATCGGGAATTGTACCAAAAATTACAAGGGCTTACACAGGGGAATCGTAGTGTTGATGAGTATTATAAGGAGATGGAAATGGCCATGATTCGGGCCAAGGTTGATGAGAATAGAGAAGCTACCGTGGCGCGGTTCTTAAGCGGGTTAAATCGAGAAATTGCCAATGCGGTTGAACTGCAGCCGTATGTCGAGATTGAAGATATGGTTCACACGGCAATTAAAATAGAGAGACAACTTAAGAGGAGGGGTAGCCTACGCCAAAACCAAAGTCCAACCACACCCTCTTGGAAATCAAATCCCCTTTGGAAGAATGAGGAGAAATCAGCGGCATCAAAGTCCAAAACCGAGCCCAAACAGGGGACGGCCAGCCTTGGAAACCAAGGTAAACCTAACACTACTAATACTCCTACTACTCGAAACCGGGACATTATCTGTTGGAAGTGTCAAGGGAGAGGCCACGTGTCTACTCAATGCCCGAACAAGCGAGTAATGATGCTTCTGGATAATGGGGAATATGAAACGGATGAAGAAGGCGCTGAAGCTATGCCACCTTTGGAGGATATCGAAGAAGAGGAGAGCGCTATACAGGGCGAGTTGTTAGTTGCAAGGAGAGCGCTCAGTGTGCAAGCAAGGGAGGATGAGGAGCAGCGCGAGAATATTTTCCACACTCGGTGCCTAGTGCTAGGCAAGGTGTGTAGCTTGGTAATAGATGGAGGTAGTTGCACTAATGTGGCTAGCACAACTATGGTGGAGAAGCTAGCATTGCACACGACTACACATCCAAGGCCTTACAAACTGCAGTGGTTGAATGATAGCGGTGAAGTGAGGGTGAACAAGCAGGTTTTGGTGTCCTTTAGCATTGGGAAGTACGAGGACCAAGTACTTTGTGATGTGGTTCCCATGCAAGCCGGCCATATGTTATTGGGGAGACCTTGGCAATATGACAGAAGAGTTAAACACGACGGCTTCACCAATAAATATTCGTTTGAGATGAACAAGAGAACAATCATTCTGGCACCCCTACCGCCACAGCAAGCCTATGCTGATCAGTTGAAGTTGCAAAATGAGGAGGAGCAACGGAGAGCTGAAAAGAAAAAGAGAGTGAGTGGTGAGGAAAAGAAAGAGAGTGAGGGAAAAAGAAAAGAAATTGAGAAAAAAGAAAGTAGAGTGGAAAAACCAGTGACTATTGAGAGTAAGTTTGAGAGGAGGCAAAAGAATTTCTATGCTAGAGCTAGTGAAGTGAGAAGAGCGATGCTTTGTAACCAACTTCTTGTACTTGTGTACAAAGAAGCGCTTTTGAACACTAACGAACTAAATTCTTCTTTGCCTAGTGTTATTATCTCTTTGTTGCAGGATTTTGGTGACGTCTTTCCGGAGGATACGCCAAGCGGTTTACCACCTATTCGAGGAATAGAGCACCAAATTGACTTTGTACCCGGAGCATCCATTCCAAACCGACCAGCCTATAGGAGTAATCCAGAGGAGACGAAGGAACTTCAAAGGCAAGTGACGGAGTTACTAGGAAAAGGGTATGTGAGAGAGAGTATGAGCCCATGTGCGGTGCCAGTATTGCTAGTGCCGAAAAAGGATGGGACGTGGAGGATGTGCGTGGACTGTCGGGCAATTAATAATATCACGGTAAAGTATCGTCATCCCATTCCACGTTTAGATGATATGCTTGATGAGTTGCATGGGTCTAGCATATTCTCTAAAATTGATTTGAAAAGTGGATACCATCAAATTAGGATGAAAGAAGGAGATGAATGGAAAACAGCTTTTAAAACAAAATATGGTTTATATGAATGGTTAGTTATGCCTTTCGGTTTAACTAATGCACCTAGCACTTTCATGAGATTGATGAACCATGTTTTGAGATCATTCATTGGCAAATTCGTTGTGGTCTATTTTGATGATATCTTAATTTATAGCAAGAGTCTAGATGACCATGTAATTCATTTAAAATATGTTTTGGATGTCTTGCGAAAAGAGAAGTTATATGCTAACCTGAAGAAATGCACCTTTTGCACGGATAAGCTTGTATTTCTTGGTTTTGTTGTGAGTGCACAAGGTATTCAGGTTGATAAGGAAAAGGTGAAGGCTATTCAAGAATGGCAAAGTCCTACGAGTGTTGGGCAAGTGCGAAGTTTTCATGGACTTGCTAGTTTTTATCGGCGATTCGTGAGAGATTTTAGCACAATTGCGGCGCCATTGACTGAAGTGATTAAGAAGAATGTTGGGTTCAAATGGGGAGAGGAACAAGAGAAGGCATTCCAATTACTAAAAAGCAAGCTAAGTAACGCCCCCTTGTTATCTTTGCCTAACTTTTCAAAGACTTTTGAAATTGAATGCGATGCTTCAGGAAATGGTATTGGTGCTGTTCTTATGCAGGAAGGGAAGCCAATTGCATACTTTAGTGAGAAGCTAGGTGGGGCGACCCTAAATTACCCTACTTATGACAAGGAGCTCTATGCATTGGTGAGAGCATTGGATACTTGGCAGCACTATCTTTGGCCGAAGGAGTTCGTGATTCACACAGATCATGAATCGTTGAAGCACTTGAAGGGACAGCAAAGGTTGAACAAGCGCCATGCCAAATGGGTAGAGTTCATAGAGACTTTTCCGTATGTGATCAAGTATAAGCAGGGCAAGGAAAATGTTGTAGCAGATGCTTTGTCACGCAGGTATGCTTTAATTGCTACTTTAGATGCTAAATTGCTTGGATTTGAATACATCAAGGAATTGTATTGTGATGATGCTGATTTTAGAGATATCTTTAATGCATGTGAGAAAGTGGCGTTTGATAAGTACTTTAGGCATGATGGGTTCTTAATGCGTGAAAACAAACTTTGTGTGCCTAAAAGTTCATTGCGTGAGTTGCTTGTGAAAGAGGCTCATGGTGGGAGTCTAATGGGACACTTTGGTATAGCTAAGACTTTAGGAGTATTACAAGAACACTTCTTTTGGCCTCACATGAAAAGGGATGTTGAAAGAATTTGTGAGAGATGTGTTACTTGTAAGAAAGCAAAGTCTAAGTTAAACCCCCATGGTTTATATACCCCATTACCCATTCCTAGTGACCCTTGGGTTGACATTTCTATGGATTTTGTATTGGGATTGCCTAGGACTAAGCATGGGAATGATTCTATTTTCGTGGTGGTTGATAGGTTTTCTAAAATGGCTCATTTTATTGCTTGTAATAAAACTGATGATGCACCACGAATTGCTAATTTGTTCTTCAAAGAAATTGTGCGATTGCATGGCATGCCTAGAACCATTGTTTCTGATAGGGATGCAAAGTTTTTGAGTTACTTTTGGAAGACTTTGTGGGGAAAGTTGGGTACTAAATTGTTGTTTTCTACTACATGTCATCCCCAAACTGATGGTCAAACAGAAGTAGTGAATAGAACTTTGTCCACTTTGTTGCGTGCCATAATTAAGAAGAACTTGAAAGAGTGGGAAGAATGTTTGTCTCATGTTGAGTTTGCATATAATCGATCTGTTCATTCTGCATCTAAGTTTTCTCCTTTTGAGATTGTGTATGGTTTTAATCCTTTAGCTCCTTTGGATTTATTGCCATTACCTGTTGAGCATGCTAACCTAGATGGCAGGAAGAAAGCTGAGTTTGTTAGACAGATTCATGAGAAGGCGAGGCAAAACATTGAAAGAAGAACTGAGCAGTATGTGCAGCAAGCAAACAAAGGAAGGAAAAAGGTGGTCTTTGAACCAGGAGATTGGGTTTGGCTGCACATGAGAAAGGAACGTTTTCCAGTTCAAAGGCGTTCTAAGTTGTTACCTAGAGGAGATGGACCATTTCAAGTTGTGAAACGGATCAATGACAATGCATACAAACTTGATCTTCCAGGTGAGTATAATGTGAGTGCTACATTTAATGTTGCTGATCTAAGTCCGTTTAGTGCAGGTGACGAATTGAGGACAATTCCTTTTCAAGAGGAGGGGAATGATGAGCCCAAGAATAGCACTGGAGCTGGATCATGGAGTGAAGGCTGTGCAGATCCCATCCGGGTTCCAAGTGGCCCAATCACTCGAGCTAGAGCCAAGAAGATCAAGGAGGCACTTATGACCATGGTCCAAGAGATGATGAGCAAAGCTGAAGCATGGAGGATCATTGAAGGGGATCGGGTTCAAGAATGGAAGACATTACTTAAAGGCCCAATTGAAGATGTTCAAAATAGCAGCCCAAGGGATTAAAAAGCATGTATTAGATAAATGGGCTAGGCTTTGTTTATTTTAAGTTTAATTTATGTTTAGTTTTGCTTGGGGCCCAAGTTATGTGGGAAACTAATTAATTTCGTTTTCTTTATTTTCCTAGACCTAGTAGGTTTAATTACTCCTATTTAAAGGAGCTAACGCTATTGTTTTTAGGCAGCTTTGATTAATTAATTTTCGAGTGTTTTTCACCTCTTGCGTTCTAAGAACGTCTCAAACAGCCAGAATTAGGGTTCTTGTTGTTCTTCGACTTAGCAATCAATTAACCCATCGATTGATTGTTTGTCTACGACTATACCAAGGTTCTTTCTCGTTTTCGGGATTGGGTCGAGGTTCCACCTCCATTAACTTCGCGTGGTTCCAAGGTTCTTGCGTTTTTCAGCGTCAAGGGTTGCGGATTCATCTTATTGGGTAGAAATACGATCGTGGTTTCATATCAACGACCATGGCAATTTGATCGCCGAGTGAAGCATGATGGATTCACCAACAAATATTCTTTTGAGCTCAATCATAAGACAATTACGCTTGTCCCTATGTTACCGAAGCAAGTGTATGAAGATCAATTAAAATTGCAAAGGGAGAGTGAGCAAAAGAAAGAAAGCGAGTTAAAAAAAGAGAGTGAGCAAAAGAAAGAGAGTGACAAAAAGAGAGAAAGAGAGAAGAAGAGAGAAGTTGAAAAAAATGAGAAAGAAAGAAAACAAAAGAATTTTTATGCGAGAGCGAGTGAAGTTAAAAGTGCGTTGTATTCAAGGCAGCCGATGATTGTACTTTTGTACAAGGAGGCATATTTTAATACTAATGAACTTAACTCGTCTTTGCCTAGTTCTATTGTTTCTTTGTTTCAGGATTATGCGGATGTCTTTCCCGACGAGATGCCACATGGATTACCGCCAATTAGAGGGATTGAGCATCAAATTGATTTTGTTCCTGGTGCTACCATTCCAAACAGACCAGCCTATCGAAGCAATCCGGAGGAGACGAAGGAGCTACAAAGGCAAGTGTCTGAACTGATGGAGAAAGGGCACGTTAGAGAAAGCATGAGTCCGTGCGCTGTTCCGGTGATTTTAGTACCTAAGAAGGATGGGACGTGGAGAATGTGCGTTGATTGTCGAGCTATCAACAATATAACGGTAAAGTATCGACATCCTATTCCTCGCTTAGATGATATGTTGGATGAGTTGCATGGAGCTTGTGTATTTTCTAAAATTGATTTAAAAAGTGGGTATCATCAAATTAGAATGAAAGAAGGAGATGAATGGAAAACTGCTTTTAAAACCAAACATGGTTTATATGAATGGTTAGTGATGCCTTTTGGGCTAACTAATGCACCGAGCACTTTCATGCGTTTAATGAATCATGTTTTGCGTACATTTATTGGCAGATTTGTTGTTGTCTACTTTGATGATATCTTGATTTATAGCAAAACCTTGGAGGATCATGTTAAGCATTTAAAATCAGTTTTAGATGTGCTTCGAAAAGAAAAGTTATTTGCTAACATGAAGAAGTGCACTTTTTGCACCGATAAGCTTGTCTTTCTTGGTTTTGTTGTGAGTGCACAAGGTATACAGGTTGATGAGGAGAAAGTACGTGCAATACAAGAGTGGCCGAGTCCTACAACTGTGGGGCATATACGAAGTTTTCATGGACTTGCTAGCTTTTACCGGCGGTTTGTGAAAGATTTTAGTACCATAGCCGCGCCACTAACGGAGGTGATCAAGAAGAACGTGGGATTCAAATGGGGGGATGCACAAGAGAAGGCGTTCCAATTGATCAAGGAGAAGTTGACCCATGCGCCCGTACTTGCATTACCAGATTTCACTAAATCATTCGAGCTTGAGTGTGATGCATCGGGTTTGGGAATAGGGGCTGTTCTTATGCAAGGAGGAAAACCAATTGCTTACTTTAGCGAGAAATTGAGTGGGGCAACCTTGAACTATCCGACGTATGACAAGGAATTGTATGCATTGGTTAGAGCATTGGAAACTTGGCAACACTACCTTTGGCCTAAAGAGTTCGTGATTCACACCGATCATGAGTCTTTGAAGCATTTGCGGAGCCAGCACAAGCTGAATAAGAGGCATGCGCACTGGATGGAGTTCATTGAGACATTCCCATATGTCATTCGGTACAAGCAAGGTAAAGAAAATATTGTTGCTGATGCACTTTCGCGAAGGTATGTGTTAATCTCTACCCTTGATGCTAAATTACTTGGTTTTGAGCAAATAAAGGAATTGTATCCAATTGATGTTGATTTTTGTGAGGAGTACAAAGCATGTGAGAAAAACGCAGGGGGTAAGTTCTTTAGGCATGATGGTTTTTTATTTCGTGAGAATAAGTTATGTCTACCCAATTGCTCTATGCGTGATTTGTTAGTGAGGGAAGCCCATGGGGGAGGTTTGATGGGGCACTTCGGGATTGCTAAGACCTTAGATATTTTGCAAGAACACTTCTTTTGGCCACGTATGAAAAGAGACGTTGAGAGAATTTGTGGAAGATGTGTTACGTGTCGGCAAGCAAAGTCCCGTGTGCAACCGCATGGCTTATATACACCATTGCCTATTCCTAGTGAACCTTGGATAGACATTTCCATGGATTTTGTTTTGGATTTACCTAGGACTAAGAATGGTCGAGATTCAATTTTTGTGGTCGTGGATAGATTTTCTAAAATGGCTCATTTTATTCCATGTCACAAAACTGATGATGCTTCGCATGTTGCTGATTTGTTCTTTAGAGAAATTGTGAGATTGCATGGTATGCCTAGGACCATTGTTTCAGATAGAGATACTAAATTCTTAAGCTACTTTTGGAAGACCTTGTGGTGTAAGTTAGGAACTAAGTTATTATTTTCTACTACTTGTCACCCACAGTCTGATGGTCAAACTGAGGTTGTAAATAGAACTTTATCTACTTTGTTAAGGGCTATCATTAAAAAGAAGAACATTAGAACATGGGAGGAATGTTTACCGCATGTTGAGTTTGCTTATAATCGCACTGTTCATTCTGCTACTCAATTTTCACCTTTTGAAATTGTGTATGGATTTAATCCTTTGACTCCGTTAGATTTATCTCCATTACCTTATTCTCAATATACTAATCTTGATGGAAAGAAAAAGGCTGAGTTTGTTAAGCAGATCCATGAGAAGGCCAGGCTCAACATTGAACGGAGGACGGAGCAATATGCAAAGCAGGCAAATAAAGGACGTCAGAAGCTGGTTTTTGAACCTGGAGATTGGGTATGGCTGCACATGCGGAAGGAACGATTTCCAGAGCAACGTCGTTCTAAGCTACTTCCTAGAGGAGATGGACCTTTTCAAGTTCTTGAGCGTGTCAACGATAATGCATATAAGCTGGACCTACCAGGAGAGTACCACGTTAGCGCTACTTTTAACGTTGCTGACTTAAGTCCGTTTGATGCCAGTGATGATTTGAGGGCAAATCCTTTTCAAGAGGAGGGGAATGATGGAGGCAAGACTGTTGTGCAAAATGAAGACAATTCAAAGGCCATCCAAGTTCCAACAGGCCCAATTACAAGGTCGTGGGCTAAGAAGTTAAAGGCTGAGCTTAATGGATTAATTCAAGCTATTTGGGCTCAAGAAGAAGGCACAATCAAGCCCATTGGAGGGGAAAAACGTGGAGCACAAAATGGAGGCTGGGTTACACTTATTCAAGCCCAATTGGAGTGAGAAGACTATGTCTATGCGGCCCAAGAAGTGGAGTCAAGCCAGCCCACTCGTTTTTATTTATTATTTATTTATTATTGTTATTTCCTCTTAAAAACTAGTTCTTGTTTGATTAGGATTTGTTTGAGGATTCCTTATTGGATTGGTTTCTTGTGGCCTAAGTTTTCTTCTCCCTATTTAAAGGGGGATTCATTGTTTTATTTTATTATCTAAGACTTTCTTCATAATAATATTGAGTGATTTTAATCCTCTTTGGTTCTTCACGAACTACTTGAACTTATCGGTTTGTCCGTGGCGTTCATCCGACTTATCAATCGGTATTGCGCACCCGGTTGTGGCGTCTTCGATTTCCATCCTAATCTGATTGTAGAAACGGTCCAGGTTCTTAATTTGCTACGGTTTTCGTGTGTGTCTGTGTCGAGGTTCGCACAACCAATTCGTTGTGTTTGCGGGTTTCGTGCGATATCACCGTAGGTCGTATCATCCATCTAGGTGGACTTGGTAGGTGGTCCCTGCCTTGGGGGCAGAAGAAACCGAGTTGCCGGCTATCTCTGTGCACAGTAGATTTAAAATCCTAGATGTGACGTATATATATGATTTGACATGATGATAGATCTGGTCGCGGTGTTGTGGCATCTTTTATACAGATTCAGGCTATAGATTATTACTGTTTCATAACTACAGATTTATAAAGATATAAATGTATCTTGGAGATACATGTTTTTACATGGTATACATAAAAGTCCTATAAACCTATATTCTAGCTATTTTATTATGATTTGGGGACTGGGATAACAACTATATGCATGTCACGAAATATTTTCATTGCATCGGTTGCTTCAGAAACGTAGTATATATATATATATATATATATTTATATTTGTACATAGTAAAAAGGAATGTATATTACATAGAGGAGATTTATCATACAGAAGCAGCATATAAACCAACCTTACTTTCATTGTATTGCATTGCATGGCATGCATGGTTTTCTAACCTATTTTCTTATATAGAAACCTTATAGTTCCTACTGAGCCAGTTTGTCTCACTCCCATTTTCCAAATAGTTTTGCAGGTGTTACTCGGGAACGGTACACTTACGGATCCTAGTTAGCTCTGATGGCCAGTTGCCAAAGTCTTTAGGAAGAGACTTGTATTATATGCCTTAAATTTTATCTTATTGTGTATTAGATTTCCATATGTATAATTTCTATGAGATTGGGACCTCGTTGGAGGCTTTGTACAAACATTCTTATATAAATGTGGAGTATCGATCATAAATGGATTTACTTAAATCTATGACAGGTTTTGGTTTGTCATATGAATAAACACCATATGCTGGATTTTCTTTTAAAATGACTTAAATGCTTGTACATGTTTTTGGTATAAGATTCTAAATTTTACTACTTCATACCCGTCGTCACGTACGACTCCGTGGCTAACCGGGTCCTAGAAGTATAATCCTCTAAACGGGATTTCGGGGCATCACAGGATCAATCACCATGATCCCATATAAACACAGATAACCACAAAACCATAGTGCTTTGCCAATTTGCCTAGGTTCCCGGGCTCCACACAGGTGGCTTATAGGAGGCCAAACATTGCTCCCCCAGGGGTTTAGGGTTTTTCAACCTAAGGGCACTGAGCCCTGCCTATTTTCCCATCCCGGCATGCACCAAATAAATATACAGTCCTTTCACCATCGAAGGGCCACATTTGTAATGACCCAATTCCACCTTAGTACGATATTGTCCGCTTTGGGTTACCCCCTCACGGCTTTGTTTCTGGGAGCTCACGACCAGCTTCCCAGGGGGTCACATACTTGGGATTTCTCTAGCCGCCTACTCACATAACTTCGGAGTTTTGATGGGATCCGAAGCCAGTGAGCCCCCAAAAGGCCTCGTACTTAATTAGGTACCAACTCTTACTTATATGGGTGTCAAGGAATCCCCCATCTTCCGATGTGGGATGCCCCCTTTTGAGCTACACTTCCTCCCGCCAAGGGAGTACTCATTACTCGCAAGGCGTCACATATCATGATCATATCAGACCCAGAACGATACAATAATCATAAGAAGCTCCCGGCATAATTATAAGAGATATACGCCTATACAATAGGCCATAAGAATGACCGAGCTTGCTGAAGGATCTCCAAGATTTCGATTGGCACAAATATAATGCATAGCGTGCTATTTCGTAAACACATGAAGCAACTTATGCCATATACCCTTTAGCAAATCTCACTAGATATCCCTTGATGTGTATAAAACATTAATAAGACCATTTCATCACAAATAGCATCCATACATCAAAGGGATATCTTGTACAATTCAATTAACATAATATGCCAAGTATTGTGAACACCCCAATCCACAACTCTCATGCGAATACTGGTTTTTTATAAATATAAGCATCTTGCATTTAGTCCAGAGTCGTCATGCATATAAAAGACTGTTAGGAAAGACTCTAACTTTGAATTCGTCAAGAGTCTGATACGACCGATGTTGCCTCTTCGCTTACTAAGACGGGGATCGACCGGCTCGGTCAGGTCGAGGGGTGCGGGGCAGCGGCCCGTTAGAAAATTTGAGTTTTTTAGGTATTTTGGTGTGTTTTTAGAGTGCCAGCCTCAGCCCTCCAACCACACGGCTACCTGCCAGCCGTATGGTTGGCACCTAGTTGCAAGCAGGAGCCGCACACCCTAACCGCACGCCCCAGCCACAAGGTCCCCACACTCCGACGAAGTAAGAAAGAGAACCTAATTCCTCTGATACCAACTTGTGTCGTCCCGAGTTCGGTTGAGAGGAAAATACCTCCGGAACATGGTTGGTCACGGAGCCGTATGCGACGACGGAAGTTAGTTTAATCCAAAAATTCTAATGAGGTAAAAACATATGCAATGATCTAAGCAAAATGATACAATCTAATGGGAACATGCTCGAACTATGGTTTACCCTCTTGTTAACTCGTGCCTTACAAATTAGTCTTTACCGTTGTGCACTGGTTAACTAAAATATAAATCACTCGCCCACAACTGGATAGCCCTAAACAGTAAACATGTTCCTCAAACCCAGTTATACTTAACTATAGGAAAAGGGACAGAAGAAAAATAAAAATCCACAAAGTATATGTTCATTGATAATATACAAAGGTCACAAAGTAGTCATAAGTAGCAAAGTCTCCACAACTTCAAGTAAGCTACATTACTACAGATACATAGATCATACAAACATGCCTAAGTTAATACATGTCTAGTTATGTTACAACAAAATTTGGTAACATGGCCTTTCCGTGATGAAAGGCTCTCTCAAACTACTCAATATCAGAGGAGACTAAGATTTATCGACCTTTCCCTTGTCAGCTCTTCCCGTCCCATCCTTAGATGTACCTGCGTAGGAAAACTGTGAGCCAAACGGGCCCAGTAGGAACTATATGATATATGTAAGGAAAACATGTATATATAGAGTAATTCATTATATAAAGAATTTATTGGAATTATGTATTCATAAATCATGTATATATGTATACAATGTAATATACTAGTAAATAAACCATAATTTATATAAACGATGTTAAGACACCGCGACCAGATCTACTATCACATCTGTCTAATATATGTATACGTCGCATCTAGGATTTTCATATCGTGTGCACACGGATCGTGATCTAACTCGGGTTCTTTTGCCCCAAGGAAGGGACCCCCTACCAGGTCCACCTAGATGGAATCTATCCCCAAGGCAGTAATAAACATCTCAAATATTCATCTGGTACGAACGGTGTTGACTACATAGTATAAGAAAACTGATAATATCCCAGTAGTAAATATGAGGTCATGCACATCATATAAAAACATATTATAGTCCGTTTCATGAATATCATGTAAGATAAAGTGCGAGTCAAAGATTTATTTTACCATACAGACTAATAAGTACCTGTGCGCTAGAGGCCAGGAACAAGTGTTTGTTGTATATCAATGAAACAAGAGGATTACATGGGAAAATATGATATACTTTTGTTGTAAATCAATGAAACAAGAGGATTACATGGGAAAATATGATATACTATGATTAATGAGTAATAATCGGCCATTTCCATCGTAATTTATAGACCCAAAGTTCATATATACGCAGCAATATATATATAGAAAATCCCCAAATTTGTATAAAAATGGTGATTGAGTGCTCAACTCTTAAAATATGTATTGATATTAGTGTTCTTACCTCGATAGCATTGAACCTTCGTAACTTGAGCCGCGGATCAAGCTCTAACTAACTGAAGCGCAAGATTCCCCCTTAAGCTTTAAGCCCTAATTTGGTGGAAGTGGAAGAAGGAAGAAGATGAAGATGATAAGGTGTTTGATTCTTGTGTTGGTGTGAAATGGAAGTAAAATTATCATTTGGAACTCTCTTCCTTGGTTTCTCACTCCTCTCTAGCTCTCCCCCTGTGCCCTGATCGAAATGGAGGAGAAGAAGGTATGTGGGTTATATAAGAATCGAGTATAAGCTTGAAAAATACGATTTTGACCACTACAGGGCAAAGTAATCGACTAGATTACTATTCATGTAGTCGACTACATTGGTTTGGAGGGTGGTTCATCCTTAGAATTGCTTGTTTGTGCCACAAACTTATCTTGTACCCCTATTTTGATCAACGAGAGGTGGGAATTAGGTTCCGGGACAAACACAAAAGTTCTTGGGAATTGAAATACCTTTACAATTATGTAAACAGGGTTCCATTCTGATATAAGACGAAAAAGTTATGACGTTTCGAAGGACTAAAGGTCGGTTCTTCGGGTAAGTTTCAAATGTGTATAATTTTTGCGAATTTCAATAGGAACACTTAAGATGGATCTTTCTAATCTAAAATATGAATGTAATGACACCTATAAAAGAGTGTGAAAACATTCCTTACATTCGGATACTGTCCGAGCATGCACACTCCCGCGTCCAGAACAGAAAAATTGTAAAACAAAAGATAATACTATGTATTTACCTTACGGGTGTTAGAACCTCCCCTCCTTAAGAAATTTCATCCTCGAAATTAAAATAAAAGGAATGGAAATTAGCTTATTGCAACAAGTGTGGGTATTTGGCTTGAATTTCTGATTCTAGTTCCCACGTAGCTTCTTCCATCTCGTGATGATGCCAAATTACTTTGACGAGTGAGATGACCTTGTTACGAAGAACTTGTTCCTTCCGATCCACCACTGCTATTGGATGTGTCTCATATGACACATCTTCATTAACCTCAATTCTTCGACTGGAGTTACGTGTAAAGGATCAGGAATATACCTCCGAAGCATGGACACATGAAATACATCATGGATTCGTTGTAACTGTGATGGCAAAGCTAGACGATATGAAACTGAACCAACACGTTGGACGATTTCAAACGGTCCTATATATCGAGGGGCTAACTTGCCTTTGTTACCAAAATGGATAATGCCATGTCGGGGCTTGACCTTATGAAATACATAGTCACCCACTTCAAACTCAAGTGGTTGCCTTCTCTTGTCGGCGTAACTCTTTTGTCGGTTTTGGGCAGTTAGTAACCATTCCTTGATAAGTTTGATCTTCTTGATAGTGTCTTGCACCAACTGCGGTCCTAAAATTGCTGCTTCACCTGCGGATTTGGATCGTCCGCTTAGATTACCCGTCAGTCTGCGGATGAAAAGCTGTACTAAAATCTAATCGTGTGCCCAACGAGCGCTGAATTGCTTCCCAAAAATGTGAAGTAAATCTAGAATCACAGTCGGACACTATTGAAACTGGAATGCCATGGAGTGGGACGATCTCATCAATATAGAGTTTCGCCAGCTTCTCCAAAGGGTCGATCTCCCAAATTGGTAGAAAATGAGCCGACTTGGTAAGTCGATACACAATAACCTAAATGCGTTGTGCTTTCACTGCGTACTCAGTAAACACATAAGAAAGTCCATTGTGACATTCTCCCATTTCCACTTCGGGATTGGAAGAGGTTGAAGTTGACCCGCAGGCTTCTGACGTTCAGCCTTTATCCTTTGACAGGTCAAGCAACGAGAAATAAATTGAGCTACATCTCGCTTCATGCCTTGCCACCAATAAGTACATTTTAAATCTCGGTACATCTTAGTGCCACCTGGATAAATGGAAAACCTTGAATTGTGAGCCTCAACTAGAATGGCTTCCTTAAGTTCGTTATTAAGCCTTGGTACAACCAGTTTCTTTTTGTATCTCAGTCCACCATCGGTACTTAGTGTAAAACCTTCCATTTCGATTTCTGATTGAAGTTGATCTCGACACTTTGCTAATTCCTCGTCATACCATTGGCTCTCAATTACTTGACTCTATATTAATGGTCTGGCCACGAGATTTGAAAGGAAAGCCATGTCTTCATTACGACGTACGACTAAGTTGTATCGCTGGAGCTCTTCTATAAGTTTTCACTCTCGACACCTCAGAGCTGACATTGAACCATGTGTTTTCTGGCTTAGACCGTCGGCAACCACGTTCGCCTTGCCAGGATGAGATTGAAGAATGAAATCATAATCCTCAAGATACTCTATCTAACGACGTTGTCTCAAATTCAAATCTCGTTGCGTAAAGATGTACATGAGACTTTTGTGGTCCGAAAATACCTCGAATTTTGCTCCATAAAGGTAATGACACCAAATCTTTAATGCAAAAACCACTGCGGCTAGCTCTAAGTCATGAGTAGGATAGTTCTTCTCATGAGTTTTCAGCTGACGTGATGCATAAGCTATAACATGTTCCAACTGCATTAGGACGCAACCAAGTCCTAAGAGAGACGCATCACAATATATCACATACCCTAAAACCCTTTCCGGGAAGGCTAGGACATGAGTAGTAGTTAAACGATACTTCAACTCATTAAAAGCTTCTTTGCAGCAACCATGCCAAACGAATGGCACACTTTTCTGGGTAAGGTGAGTAAGAGGAGACGCTATACGGGAGAAGTCTTGAACAAACCTTCTGTAATGACTAGCTAGACCGAGAAAATTCCGGATCTCTGTCACACTAGTAGGGCTGTGCCAACTCGACATGGCATCCACCTTAGCTAGGTCCACAGAAATACCACCTCGTGAGACAACATGTCTAAGGAATTTCACTTCCTTTCTCCAAAAGTCACACTTGGAAAATTTGGCGTAGAGTTGATGATCTCTTAACAACTGCAGGGCTATATGAAGGTGTTTCCTATGCTCCGTCTCCGAAGAAGAGTAAATCAATATATCATCGACAAACACTATAACGAATCTGTCTAAGTATGGGCGAAAGATACGATGCATCAAATCCATAAAAGCTGCTGGTGCATTTGTTAATCCAAATGGCATAAATAGAAATTCATAATGACCATAGCGCGTCCGGAAAGCTATTTTGGGAATATCATCTTCCCTGACCCTTTATTAATGGTACCTCGATCTTAAGTCGATCTTGGAAAAGAAATGAGCTTCCTGTAATTGATCAAATAAATCATCGATACGTGGAAGAGGGTACTTATTCTTGATTGTCACTCGATTTAGTTGGTGATAATCCACGCATAGGCGTAATGATCCATCAACCTTCTTGGCAAACAACATAGGTGCTCCCCACGGTGATGAACTAGGATGAATAAAACCTTTGGTTAAAAGATCCTCCAACTGGGCCTTAAGCTCCTTAAGTTCTGCAGGAGCCAACCGGTATGGAGTAATAGAAATAGGAGCAGTTCCGGGAGCAAGATCAATTGAAAACTTGATTTCACGTTGTGGCGGTAACCTAGGTAATTCTTTAGGAAAAATATCCAAAAATTTCTTAACAACAAGCACATCTTGCGGTGTAAGAAGTGGAACCGCATCACTCACGATATTACAAAGCCAGCCGACGTAATCCCTTTGTTCTTTCTTAGTAACGTACGATATGGGGGTATAAATGATATGTCTTGCCAAAGAAAACAATGGTTTCTCCCCAATGGTGGGTAATAGTGACTCTTTTGGCATGACAATCGATTATAGCATAATATTTGGTCAACCAATCCATCCCCAAAATGAGATCATACTGCTCCATATCCATGACTATGAAATCATCTTCTATGTGACAATTTCGGTGCAAGGTAATAATGGCAGTGCAATATCGACTTAGGTTTGTCGTACTACCCATAGAAGAAGTAATGCTAATAGGGAGAACGAGCTTCTTCGTTTTCAACTTTAAACTTGTTACATAGTTGGACGAAATGAATGAATGTGAGGCACCGGTGTCAAATAAAGCTCTAATTCCAGTCGAGAAAAGAATGAGGGTACCTTCCATGACGGTGTGATCCTCTTGGTCTCCAACTGGGTTGAGTGAGAAGAATCGGCCTCCAAAGCCCCCTTGTGTTTGCGGTGGAACAGGGCGATAGTTGGATTGAAGTTGATTCTGAATCGAGTAATTAGATTGCTGGTAGCCTCCACTAGCTGACTGACTCTGGCCTTATGACGCGATCCCGGATCGTCTTTCCTAGCCCGGCTAATGGATCCTCAACCCGTAGTCTATAAACAGACTAGAACCTTGGAATCACGCGAAAGATGGAAGGCGAAAACCTCAACCCAACGCTTAAAGAAGCGCGAACCTCGGTATAATGAATGACGCCACAATCTAGTGTGATTGCTAGATTGATAAGTCAAGAACAATTGAATTTATTCAATTCAACATGTTCAACATGCTCTTAAAGAACACAAAGAGAAAGCTCTCAATTTAATTAATCATCAAAACTTAATTAATAAAACAATAATGTGCCTCCTTTAAATAGGAGAAACAAAGCTAGAATCCTAATTCAAAAAGGAAACTAATTCCTACTTAGAAAAGGAAAATAACTTCTAGAATAATCCTAACACAATAAGGAAAATAATAATAAATAGTAAGGAAACTTATTGAAAAAGGAAACTACTAATCTAAATCCTAATTGAATAATAAAATAAGACGACTAAAATAAACTCCTAAATAATTAAGGAAATAATATAGAAGTCTTGAAATTCTATAGAATTCTTTTTGAATTTCCATGCTCTATCCTTGTAATTCATCAGGTATGGATCATCATTTAGAATGCCACAAACCACCATGGTTGAATAGAAATTGAAGCTAGACCGGATCATATCACTTGTGAAGATACTTGACCTGTATAATCACCATAACTCCCATATTGATTCTGACCCCCACGATTGTCTCTACCATGACCTCCTCGATAATCTCTTCCTCAACCGCCCCGATTTCCTCGAAAAATTGCCCTGCCTGAGCCTTGTTTGTTTCGGGGGCAAGTTTTACTAAAATGTCCCATGTCCCCACTGATATAGCAGCCACTTGTGCGTCCACTACTACTCCCACTGCCGGTGTAGTTTCCTCCTGAAGACTCTGAACTGGAACGGGCTTTCTTATCTTTACCCCACTTGCCTCTATGATACCTTACATTATCTCTCTTTTGGCCCGTATCAGAAGAGAATGAGGAACAACGAGCTTGGGCGTATTGACTATTAAGGTTTAAAGCTGCTTCGACCAACTGCTTGAATCAGGTGAACTCATAAAATCCCATGGCACATCTATATTCATCCTTGAGCCCTAGGAAGAACATCTCCATCTTTTCTTGGTCACTCAGGGCGAAAGTATCCATGTACACACTAAGCTCTTCGAATTTCAGTCGATACTCCTCTACCGACATTTCCCCTTGAACCAAGCTACGAAGTTCATCTCTCTTAGCTCGGCGATAGACATCTAAAATAGATTGTAATCAGAAGGCAATCTCAAACTCTCGCCATTTACGGATTCCCTCAGATTGCTTGATAAGTCTCCACCATCGATGAGCATTAGTGGTGAGTCTAGTAGCCGTAAACTTGACCCACATCTTCTTGGGGGTTCTAATAACCTCCAATCGTTCTTTACTTACAAAGAGCCAACCCTCGGAATCTTCGGGTCCCTTAGTTCCATTAAAAACTGGAGGCTAAAGAAGAGTGAATTCTCGTAGGTAAGTAATCTCATCCGTCTCCCCTCCTTGAGGTTCTTGATCCTCCTCCGGATTTTCCACAATGGTAGGGTCCTCTTGGGCTTGGCCCTTGTTGCACCCGCTCCACTAGTAGAACCATGACTATTCTTTAGGACTCCAGACAATTCCCCAATAAAGTCCTTCATCATCTTATTCATTGCTGAGAGGAGTCCAGAGCTATCTCCCCCTTCGGTTTCACCGGAAAGGAAGTATGTTGAGCAGGGGTCTTGCCTTTACGTATGGGCGGCATTCTATAAAATAAAAGAGGTTAACACACAAAATCCAATTATAAAGATAGGATACAATGAAAATGAAGGTATCCTAGCCTACCCACACTCCAGCGAAGTAAGAAAGAGAGCCTAATTCCTCTGATACCAACTTGTAATGTCTCGAGTCGGTTGAGAGGAAAATACCTCCGGAACATGGTTAGTCACAGAGCCGTACGTGACGGCGGAAGTTAGTTTAATCCAAAAATTCTAATGAGGTAAGAACATATGTAATGATCTAAGCGTAAATAATACAATCTAATGGGAACATGCTCGAACTGTGGTTTACCCTCTTATTAACTCGTGCCTTACAAATTAGTCTGTACCGTTGCGCACTGGTTAACAAAAATGTAAGTCACTCATCCACAACTGGATAGCCCTAAATAGTAAACATGTTCCTCTAACCCTGGTATACTTAACTATAGGAAAAGGGATAGAAGAAAAAAAAATCGATAAAGTATATGTACATTGATAATATACAATGGTAACAAAATAGTCATAAATAGCAAAGTCTCCACAACTTCAAGTAAGCTACATTACTATAGATACATAGATCATACAAACATGCCTAAGTTAATACATGTCTAGTTATGTTACAATAAAATTTGGTAACATGGCCTTTCCGTGGTGAAAGGCTCTCAAACTACTCAGTATCAGAGGAGACTAAAATTTATCAACCTTTCCCTTGTCAGCTCTTCCCGTCCCATCCTTAAATGTACTTGCGAAGGAAAACTGTAATTTGTTGGAATTCTGTATTCATAAATCATGTATATATGTATACAATGTAATATACTAGTAAATAAACCATAATTTATATAAACGATGTCAAGACACCGCGACCAGATCTACTATCACATCTGTCAAGTATATGTATACGTCGCATTTAGGATTTTCATATCGTGTGCACACGGATGGCGATCTAACTTGGGTTCTTCTGCCCCCAAGGCAGGGACCCCCTACCGGGTCCACCTAGATGGAATCTGCCCCCAAGGCTATAATAAACATCTCAAATATTCATCTGGTACGAACGGTGTTGACTACATAGTATAAGAAAACTGATAATATCCCAGTAGTAAATATAAGGTCATGCACATCATGTAAAAACATATTATAGTCCGTTTCATGAATATAATGTAAGATAAAGTGCGTGTCAAAAATTTATTTTACCATACGGACTAATAAGTACCTGCGTGCTAGAGGCTAGGAACAAGGGTTTGTTGTAAGTCAATGAAACAAGATGATTACACGGGAAAATATGATATACTATGATTAATGAGTAATAATCGGCGATTTCCATCATAATTTATAGACCCAAAGTTCATATATACGCAGCAATAGATATATATATAGAAAATCCCCAAATTTGTATAAAAATGGTGATTGAGTGCTTAACTCTTTTAATAGGTTTTGATATTAGTGTTCCTACCTCGATAGCGTTTAACCTTCGTAACTTGAGCCTTGGATCAAGCTCTAACTAACTGAAGTGCAAGATTCCCCCTTAAGCTTTAAGGCCTAATATGGTGGAAGCGGAAGAAGATGGAGATGATAAAGTGTTTGATTCTTGTGTTGGTGTGAAATGGAAGTAAAATTATCATTTAGAACTCTCTTCCATGGTTTCTCACTCCTCTCTAGCTCTGCCCCTGTGCCCTGATCGAAATGGAGGAGAAGAAGGTGTGTGGGTTATATAAGAATCGAGTTTAAGCTTGAAAAATACGATTTTGACCACTACAAGGCAAAGTAGTCAACTAGATTACTATTCATGTAGTCGACTCCCTAACTCCATGTGGTCAACTACATTGGTCTGGAGGGTGGTTCATCCTTAGAATTACTTGTTTGTGCCTCAAACTAATCTTATACCCCTGTTTTGATCAACGAGAGGTGGGAATTAGGTTCCGGGCCAAACATGAAAGTTCTTGGGAATTGAAATACCTTTCCAATGGCATAAACCGGGTTCCATTCTGATATAAGACGAAAAAGTTATGACATTTCGAAGGACTAAAGGTCGGTTCATCAGGTAAGTTTCAATTGTGTATAATTTTTGCGAATTTCAATAGAAACACTTAAGATAGATCTTTCTAACCTAAAATATGAATGTAATGGCACTTATAAAAGAGTGTGGAAACATTGCTTACATTCGGATACTATCCGAGCACGCACACTCCCACGTCCAGAATATAAAAATTGCAAAACAAAAGATAATACGATGTATTTACCTTATGGGTGTTACAACCTCCTCTCCTATGATAGCAAACCCCCCAAATAATGAAGCTTAGACTCCAACTCATGCGGCCTTAGCTTATGCTCGAGCTCCCATGGCAAATAATCAAGGTAGGAGATGATGAATAGTTCTTTAGAAGTGGGTTTGATTGATTTGGAGCTTTGATCCTTCAATTTGGATGGATAGATGCATAAAAATCTCTTCCTTTCTCTCTCTAGAACATCCTAGAACTCTCCTTGTGTGTGTGTGGTTGTTTGCCTCGAATTTTTCTCTATAATTTTGGGCTCTGGAGCACTGTTTTTGTTTCGACCATAACTTTTCGCTCAGAACTCCAATTGAGGTGATCTTTATGTCCACGGAAAGGTAATTCAAAGATTTACAACTTTATAAGAGAAAGTTTTTCCAAATTATTGATATATTGTTTCCAAAAATTCTCCGAAGACAGCGCTTTTCCAAAACGCTACCGAATGACCAGAATTTTACAATGGGCCTACTTTACGCCCTGCTTTGACCCACGAGGAGTGTGAATTGGTCTTCAACCAAAACAGGAAAATGTTAGAATGGTACAAATACTAGACACCATCGTGGACGGAATCTCATTTGGGTAAATAACGGAGAAATTATGATAGCCCAAAGATAGCTAGAATTAACGAATCGCAGAGAACTAAAACTTCTTATTTATCAACCAAAATCGATTCGGACCACCTGAATCACCAAACGTTCACTCACATGTGTACAAATAAGCTAATATAATTCAATTTAAAACAATTTAAAGTATGGGCTATTACAATCTCCCCCACTAATAAAAATTTCATCGTCGAAATTTTCAATGGCATTCCTTAAGTAAATAACTCGAAACACTTATCATAAATCTCGATTTCCAATCTTTATATCTCTTTTGGTCACATGCCAAGTACCACCACACCCATCCCTGCCTCACCTCACCTATGTCCTCACATTGGACATCCCAAAAGGGCCTGTTGGACTATTGGCAAATTCTGGTTGGTGTACTTAACCATGTACCAATCAATCCCCATTGGCACTTAGCCAACCATATACAACAAGTAAGGCCAACACAAATATCTCGGAGCCAACAAATAAGCAACAACAATAAAGATACAAGAAAGGACAACAATGAGTGCTTTAGAACTCAATACTAGTGATAATGAACCCTAATTAGTTTCATCCGTTTTGTCCTTATATCAAGCAATTACAAATCCCAAATAAGTTGATATCTAAAAAAATGTTTCCATAGTATACCCAATCGTCAAATCCCTTAATGGGTCAAAATCAAAGAATAAAACCATAATTTCCATAATATAACCATCCCATTCCATAATATACCAAGACAATATATAGAACAGTATGAATTACAACACAATAATATATATATATATATCGAAACCACCGCCACATCCGTCATTGTGGCGTATTAGTATCATTCAACACAATGTCTCTCAAAAGCCCTCACGGCCTCGACCATCACAATAATAATAATCGCTATCGTACAAGCATCACCAGGTCTGCATTTCGTGGCCTTTCACCCACGCGGCAGCAGGGCCTCTCGTTTGTTTCCGTGCACGGTTTCGGGTCTTTCACCCAGGGGCACTCTGTCCTGACTTCAGGTCCCAACCTTTAGAGACCAACCCCGGACCTCACAGGGACTATGCAATCTCACCATCATACTTTATATCAACATAAGATTCAATAATGAATCGTAATATACACATGACAATGTTCACGCAAGCCATCCCATAACATAATAACAAAGTGATAATAATAAGGTGTATTATTCGTTTACATCGCACCAATAAAGTAATTCACATTATAGGCCTTACAATAAACATATATAAATGTAACCAGCCCATACGTGTGATCATTCAACAGGAATATATCGCTTCCTTACTTAATAATGTACACACACACATATATATATATATATCATCAATTAAACAACCCACCACACGTATGGCAATCCACACACACATATATATATAATCAAACAATCGCCCACCATTCATATCACCATCAATATCATCGTTATCGCGCATTACACCTATAGGCTTATCGTTACAAGGGCACATCTCTACATATATTTAACAAGACTACACATATGGAAATCATTATGTATATATACAATTTTTCACAATTGCACCCCATCCACTTAGTATCGCCATGGGCGTCATTATCACACCACTCATTTAAACTCTTATTTAAATGTAGTTTTCGTGTTTTATGGCTAGTTGGTATATTATCGGCTTCTTACATCTCATATGTGTAAAACTAGCGTCATACTTGTCTTTTTCATGTCCGAAGGTCATTCTACTCAAGCTAAGAGTTAATTTCTATAATTGTAGCCTAACCGGTACGCTTTCGTTACATTGATCTTCCTTAATTACTACCAAGATAAATCCACATCCTAAAAATTCACCTTAGTAATATATCTAAGGTGTATCAAAGTATCATATGCATTACAATTCCCAACAATAACATTTTTAAGCCAATAGACCCAAAGTTGTCGTATACTAATCCACCTTGGTGGGTTTTTGGCACAAATCTCATAGATGATGTCTACATGCAAGTTAAATGTTATAAATGAACATATCTAAGGTTTTTAACCCACAATCAACCATAGTTCGAGCACAACACCCAAAATCCCCAAAGTCTTGTTCATACATTCTCTACTGGGTGGGTTTTGATACAAATTAGTTTAATACCTATAATCTTTAGTTAAAACATGTATTTTAGGGTATATTTAGCTTATAGCAATCATCAATTTCAATATTAAAACTCAATCCTATCAAAAGCCCCAAAACCCATCTAAAGAAGCTAGGCTTTTATATAACATGTGATAGAATCATGATAGAACAATTATAAGTTATAAAAATAGGTTTTGGTAGTAGATTCCCACCTTAGACATGCCGAGACTTCGAAATATTCTGCGCTAGATCGAGCCGTGCTTGCGTAATTGCAAAATCCCCAATTTTCGCTCAAAGCCCTAACAACGGAGGTGGAGCTTGGAGAAGAAGGTGAATAGTGATGATTTGGTGTTGCTTTAGCGTGATGAAGATGCGTAGATGACGACACCTCGAAGCCCTCTCAATTTCGTCATTCTTTCTCTCTCTAAGAGCTCTCTAATGTTGAAGTGAAATAAGGAAGAAGATGAAGCTCACGTATGTATATATATCTACTGCTCTTGACGCGAACCCGGATCGTCTTTTCTAGCCAGGCTAATGGATCCTCAACCCTTGATACAAACGTAGCAAGAACCTTGGAATACGTCGAAAGATGGAAGGCGGAAACCTCAACCCAACGCTTAAAGAAGCGCGAACCTCGGTATAGTCGAAGACGCCACAATCAATTGGTGGAGAATTGATTGATAAGTCAAGAACAATTGAATTAATCAATTCAACATGTTCAACATGTTCTTAGAGAACACAAAGAGAAAACTCTCAATATTATTAATCATCAAAGCTTAATCATAAAACAATAATGTGCCTCCTTTAAATAGGAGTAAACAAAGCCTTAATCCTAATTCAAAAAGGAAACTAATTCCTACTTAGAAAAGGAAAATAACTTCTAGAATAATCCTAATATAATAAGAAAATTAATAATAAATAATAAGGAAACTTATTCAAAAAGGAAACTACTAATCTAATTCCTAATTGAATAATAAAATAAGACAACTAAAATAAACTCCTAAATAATTAAAGGAAATAATATAGGAGTCTTGAAATTCTATGGAATTCCTTTTGAATTTCCATGCTCTATCCTTGTAATTCATCAGGTATGGATCATCATTTAGAATGCCACGAGCCACCATGGTTGAATAGAAATTGGAGCTAGACCGGATCATATCATACCCCTCTTCTTCAAGAAGATTCGTCCTCGAATCTTTGCTATGCATTGCTTGATTCAACCCACATCTATCCGTTTGTTGCTTGGCCTTCTTCGACAAATGGAATTCATCAAACTTGAGGCGATGCTTCAACTCGATCATCTTTAGTTCATTGAAGAAACTTCCTAGCTGATGTTGTGGATGGAAATCGTACTTGTCCACTCCAATGAAGTCTACATGCTCCACTTCATCAACTTCCAACTCCGGTTCTTTGGCTAGAATCTCTTCTCTTCCTTTTGCAAAGATCCTCCTCGCTTCCATGGCTGCCTTGGAAATTCCTTGCTTCCCTCTGCATTGAATCTCTGAATTCTTTTTGAACTCATCAAGCTCCACGGCTGCCATGCTACGGAACTCCCCCGCTAAAGCCGGCTTACCTACAACACTCTCATCAAAGCAAAGAAACATAGTCTCATTCGTGCCAAGAGTGCAATTCTTGAGGTTAGCGGTTAGCGCATCAAAACTCATCATAAGCAATTGATCATTCCAACTAATCGATAAGTAACAATTTAAACTACTATTGCTACATGACAATGTGATATTCCAATGATCAAAGCCTTTCAAAACAATTTTTCCCAAGAATGGCTCAAAAATTTGATTCTTTAAACTCATAAAAGCATTATTCAAAATCAAAGAATTAGTTACCCATTCAAACAAGCCATATGTTGTTTTAAATCCAAATAATTTCTTCGGAGAACAACTTACCAATTCCAA
The DNA here is from genome assembly GCA_021464415.1 of Lonicera japonica. Lineage (NCBI taxonomy): Eukaryota > Viridiplantae > Streptophyta > Magnoliopsida > Dipsacales > Caprifoliaceae > Lonicera > Lonicera japonica. The sequence continues at coordinate 41,962,324 of CM038463.1, forward strand.
CTTAGAAAACTCACCAACTCTTTGCTTTAAAGCTTGTTGGCCATGTGCCAACTCAACTTTTTCTTGGTGTTGATCTCCAACTCCCTGCAAATAAGACACAATAGATATAGGCAAAACATGATTAAGATTGTTAGTATATGAAAATACTTCCTCCGATTCACTCTTTTTTGCCTCAATCTCCCTCACTTCACTCAAGTCTTTTTCAAACTCATTCTCACTAAAGATCACTGAATTTTCTTTTTCTCTCTCTATTACCTCAGCCTCTCTCTTTTCATTACTCTCTTTTATTTTTCGCTCTCCTTCTTTCTTTTCATCTTCGCACTCTTTCCTTTCCACTCCTTCACCACTCTTCTCTTGTTTTCGCTCACTCTCTCTTTTTTGATCACTCTCCTTTTGTAACTTCATTTGATCTTCATAAGCTTGCTTTGATGGCAATGGAATAAGAGAAATGGTTCTCTCATTCATCTTGAAAGAGTACTTATTGGAAACGCCATTGTAATTGACTTGCCTATCAAGTTGCCATTGTCGACCCAAAATCATGTGGCCGGCTTGCATTGGAACCACATCGCATAAGACTTCATCCTTGTACTTCCCAATGCCAAGAGAAATAAGCACTTGCTCATTCACCCTTATCACTCCATTATCATTCAGCCATTGCAACTTATAAGGACACGGGTGCTTGAACGTAGGCAGATTCAACTTCTCAATCATTGTTGTGCTAGCAAAGTTTGAGTAAACTCCCCCATCAATTATCAAACTACACACCTTCTCTTGCACGAGGCATCTAGTTCGAAATATATTCGCTCGCACGCTTAGGTCACCACATTCAGCTAGCAATTCACCTTCTACGGCAAGCTCTTCAATTTGGTTTGGCACAAAACTTTCCCTCCTCTTAAATTGCTCATAAGTTTTGGAAAATAGTTCGTTAAACTTAGAACAATCCTCATCATCAAACAAGGAAGCCTTTTTCGTACTACTACCCAAATTTTGTTTTCTCCTTCCCCCATTAGGAGTTTCACTTAACCACTTGCGCTGTCTAATTTTTAGATTTCTTACTCGCGCACTATCCCTTTCAAACTCCTCATCACGCCAACTTTGCTCAAAATTAAAATAAGACATTCTCACTGCAAAACAAAGATTAGTATAAAGAAAATAAATTTCTCACAACACTCCCTTACGTGTTTCGCTCAAAGGAGTCACTCTAATTTTTTTTACCGCTCGTGTTTGTCACTCAAAGATGATAAACCTCAATTTTTTTTTTCTCTTTGGAACTCCAAAACAAGTTGAATAATATGAATATCACAAGTTCTCAACAATCAATTGCACACCCACAATTAAATTGGACGCGTTCAACAAGGTAATACCAAGGACTAAAGAAACCAAATTCTAGCAATATTAATGAGCCAAACGAAATTCTAGAATTGCTAGAATAAATGCAAGTAGATTTCCAAAGGAGAAGCACCAATCAAATCCTTAATTAACGCAAATCAAATATCCTATGGCTTTCTAGATTTTTCAACCAAAATAGACTTATATGGAGCAAAGCAGAAAAATAAGAATCCCAAATATAATAAAGATGCAACAATGATCAATAAGCCCCAAACGATTGAATATTATTAGGATTCTTCTAGGGTTCAATGGGAATCCTCAATTTCAACAATAGCGCACAAATTCGCAGCAATTAAAAATGCTATTCGACGAAGAATAAACAACCTAGGATTTTTGTTTCAATATTCAAACTTTGATGTATTCCAATTTGAAACAACTAAACCCTATACACTTTTTTTTTCCATGGGGTTTTGAAGCAATTTCCAGAATTCTGCTTTTTTTTTTTTTTTCAGAAATCACTGTTCATCGATTACTGTTCACGCGCACTGTTCACCGATTACTGTTCACGCGCACTGTTCATCGTTACTGTTCATGCGCACTGTTCACGATTACTGTTCACGGCTACTGTTCATCAGAATATTTTTTATTTTTTATTTTTTTTTTATTCAGAATCTATAAACCCTAACACAATTTTTTTGAAATAAGATTAACAAGAATGAAGGCCTAGGGTTTCAAGAATCTACTAAGAAATTGAAAGAACAAGAAACTAAGATAGAAAACCTGGATAGAAAAGTCTCCTCTGATACCAATGACGCGAACCCGGATCGTCTTTTCTAGCCAGGCTAATGGATCCTCAACCCTTGATACAAACGTAGCAAGAACCTTGGAATACGTCGAAAGATGGAAGGCGGAAACCTCAACCCAACGCTTAAAGAAGCGCGAACCTCGGTATAGTCGAAGACGCCACAATCAATTGGTGGAGAATTGATTGATAAGTCAAGAACAATTGAATTAATCAATTCAACATGTTCAACATGTTCTTAGAGAACACAAAGAGAAAACTCTCAATATTATTAATCATCAAAGCTTAATCATAAAACAATAATGTGCCTCCTTTAAATAGGAGTAAACAAAGCCTTAATCCTAATTCAAAAAGGAAACTAATTCCTACTTAGAAAAGGAAAATAACTTCTAGAATAATCCTAATATAATAAGAAAATTAATAATAAATAATAAGGAAACTTATTCAAAAAGGAAACTACTAATCTAATTCCTAATTGAATAATAAAATAAGACAACTAAAATAAACTCCTAAATAATTAAAGGAAATAATATAGGAGTCTTGAAATTCTATGGAATTCCTTTTGAATTTCCATGCTCTATCCTTGTAATTCATCAGGTATGGATCATCATTTAGAATGCCACGAGCCACCATGGTTGAATAGAAATTGGAGCTAGACCGGATCATATCAGCTCTAACTCTCGCGGGTACTGTTCACGCGTAGGGGAGTTGCAGCGCTGAACTTTGGACGGCCATAACTTATTGCTCGGATGTCCGATTGAGGTGAACTTTATGTCCACGGAAAGCTTATTTAGAGCTCTACAACTTCCTAGAAGTAAGTGTTTCCAAATTCTGGACAAATAATTTCCAAAAATTTGATGAAGTCAACGCGTTAGTGTTACTGAATGAACTTATAGCGATCGACCTTTTTCGCGCTCAGTTTCGACCTAGTAGAAGTCCAAATTTGCCTTTCGCCAAAGCATGAAAGTTGTAGATTGCCTAAAAATCTAGGGTACAATGCAAACGAAAACTCAATCTGACGAAGAACGAAGGAGTTACCCTTCCTCCAAGTTAGCCCAAAATCATGAAGTCGGGTAAATTGAAAACTTGAAATTTACATCTCGATTTTAACTCGAATAACCCGAAACCACTTACGGACATTCTAACAAGATTAAATACACTAATATGACTTATCAAAAGTTTCCAAACCCTGTCGCTCCTTTCAGAATAGCATTTCACTATTCGGAGCTTGAAATCGCTTTACTAGCGATATTTGAACGCGCTAAGCTTTGAGATTTAGGAACGGGGTGTTACAAATGCAGCATTACGGAGTGAATCACCGAGTCTCTTTAGCGTATCACCCACAGATAAACGGGCAAGCTGAACTAGCAAACAGGGAGATAAAGAGAATCCTCGAGAAAACAATCAATGTTAATCAGAGAGATTGGTATATTTGTTTGATAGATGCATTATGGGCTTATCGGACCACCTACAAGATGAGCTTGAATATGTCACCTTACCGGTTAGTTTATGGTAAGGCATGTCATCTTCCTCTAGAGATCGAACATAAGGCATTCTGGGCTATCAAAGCCATGAACTTCAATCATCAAGAGAATGGTAAAGAAAGAAGCTTGCAGTTGAATGAACTTGAAGAATTACGCAATGATGCGTACGATAATTCTAAAATTTTCAAGGAAAAGACGAAGCGTTTCCATGATTAGAAAGTCCTAAGGAAGAATTTTAAGCTCGGATAAAAAGTTTTACTTTATGATTCAAGGCTCTATTTATTTCTTGGTAAACTTCGGTCTAGATGGACTAGTCCTTTCAAAATTCGTACAGTCTTTCCTTACGGAGCAGTGGAATTAGAGAATCCAAAAGATAGCAGTACGTTTAAAGTCAATGGATATCAATTGAAGCCATTTTTGGAAAAGCTTAATGACAGTGAGGAGAGCATTGAGTTGGGGGAACCCAACTATGATGCTACTGGATGATCAAGAAGATTTGCCAAACTTTGTGTAATTTGTATATTTTTGTTGATAGCCTTTGTATATTCATTTTCATTGTTTCGTGTGTTTCGCTATCATTCTTTGTTGGTGATCTCAAATCCCAGTTCAAACCGCTTATTTTTTGAATTTATATCGGGTATAAACCATCTCGGTTAACGCTTTGTAAATTGTTTTGAAACACAGGGACTATGTCGTCCTAAGTTGGGAGAGGGAGAAACCATTAAATTCCGCATATTTAATTGTTTCATAGCATTCTAACGAATTCTAGGAAAAAATTTCATTTTTATTTATTTATTTTAATTTTAGCTTTTTGGAGCATCACTTGGTCACAAAAATGATAAATTTCAAAAATATCAAGGCATTTAGAAAATTTTCTATCTTTTTAAAAGTTACTTGATAATATTTTAGTGACCATTGGTGTAACGCCCCGCCCTCGGGGGCGATAAGAAATGAATAAATAGGATACATAATATCCATTAATTACAATAGAGTTCCCAAAATACAACGGAATCAAATTCTACAACCTATAAACTATAATAATCCCTAAAGTTCTCCCACGAGCTCTCATTGTCCCATCCCGCGTCCTCACCGCAAGCACCTGTAGATGAAAAACATGTATGGGGAAGTAAACCGTATACAGAGGATAAAGATGAATCTGTGGAATCAATATAACAATAATAAATACACATACATGCATAAGCCCATTACCATACAAGGCCTCATACCTGGCTCTGTCATGGCTACATGCCAAGTACCACCATACCAATTCGTGCTTCACCTCACCCACGCCCTCTCGCGGATGTTCCAAACCGGGCTGTTGGACTGTTGGCAAATCCCTGGTAGGTGTACTTAAACATGTACCAATCAATCACCAAAGCACTAAAGCCAAACACATCACATAGCAAGCAAAGCTAGACATAACATAACCGAGCCAAGGAACAAGTAATAACAAGATGAATACAAGAATATGGATATCAAAGAATAGCTCTAGAGCTTACAGAATGCATACGAAATACTTCTCATACCTTAACCATAGACATCAATCCATATCCGAAGCTCCGTTCGGTGAAACCTTAAAGCTATCGCGTCACCACGCTCTTAGCGTGGCAAGATCCTCGAACCAATGATATGTGAACCCCCGTTCCCGTATCCAATGCTCAAGCTAGAGCTCCTATGGTGGACAACAAGGTAGGAGATGATGAATAGTGAATGAGAGGAAGATTTGGATGGTTTAAAGCTTTAATCCTAGGATTAAGAGGTTAGATGTGTAGAAATCTCCTTCTCTCTCTCTCCCTAGAGCTCTCTAGGGGTGTTTAGAAGTGTTTAGGTTGAAGTTGTGGCAAAAAGGGGTCAAAAGAATACTTAAAAATCATCAAAACTGACATTGGCCCGCCGCTGGACCGGTATTGAAAAACCCCATACCGGTCCGCGCATGAGTCTGGACTCCCCATACCAGTCCGCGTGTAATTTTGGCTCTAAAGCATTATTTTTGTTTTGCCTATAACTTTTCGCTCGGAACTCCGATTGAGGCGTTCTTTTTGTCCACGGAAAGGTATTTCAAATCTCTACAACTTTCTAAGAGAAAGTTTTCCCAAATTCTGTATATATTTTTCCCAAAAATTCACCGAAGACATCATTCTGCCGAAACGCTACCGAATGACCAGAATTTTACAATGGGCCTACTTTGCGCCCTGTTTGACCCACAAGGAGTGTGAATTGAACTTTGGTCAAAACACGAAAGTTGTAGAATGGTATGATATCTAAAAGTAAGAATAAACGACAGTCAAATCGGATAAAAGATGAGAAAGTTACGATAATCCAAAGTTGGCTAAAAACAAGAAAATCGCGAAGGATCAAAACTCATGATTTACAAACCAAAATCGATTCGGACCACCCGAATCACTAAACGATCACTCACATGAGTGTAAAGAAACCTAATACAACATACTTAACACTAACATGAACACGAGGTGTTACAATTGGGGAGAGTTTTCTGTTTTGCAAAAAAATAAATAAATAAAAAATTAAAAATTGCGGGGATCGATCCTCACAAGGCTGTTTTGAAAAATAAAAATAAAAATTCCCCTTTCTCCTTTACTCCTGCAGAACCCTCCCCCCACCACTGTTCTTCTTTATTTTTTTCTTTCTTTCTCCATTTTCTTTCCTCCATTACCAACACCACCAAGCTTTCATATTCCGTTATTTTCGCGATGCCGCCATGTACGCAACCGCCCAAACCAACTCAGTTTACACCCGCGATTCCGGGTGGAGTCGAGGGAGGTTTTAGATCTACTGCAGGCTGTCATTGGTAGGAGTCTGTATTTTGTACCCGAGAGGTCTCGATTGAGCGTCCTTTAGAAAGAGACCTACCTATGGTGACCCACTTCTTTATCACATTATTCTTGCACACCATGGTTCGTACACTGCATTGAGGGTCACTTGATAGGCCAACGCTACTTTGTGTCGCGAGTTTATGGCTAGTCTGATACGAGAGGGTCCCCATCGCTACGCTGCATTATTTGAGGGATCCGTATTGATCTTACACCTGAGTTTGTTTATGAGGTTACGAGTGTTGCACTAGTGCCCGACTTTGAGTGCCCATACTTATTAGGTGCTCCGAGTATGACTACGCGCATAAAGGTCGCTTCTACTCTTTATGGTACACTTACAGAGTGAAACGATTTCGGTCATCTTCTCCGAGAACGGTTAGCACCTCAATTTTTGGATTTTCATTTGGTTTTGGTCGGTAGTATTTTTCCTACGACCCAGAAGGTGAAGATTTATCTATGGATTGCTTGTATCTTTTACGCGATAGTTAGTGGCAAGCGCGTATATTTATGTGGATGTTGGATTGAGGATATTGTAGCTGGAGTGGGGGATGTTAGGAAGTTTGTTTATAGCAGAATTCTCACTACCCGCCTTTGCACATATAGAGGTATTAGGAGGGCGGCAGATGATGAGATGATATTTCCTAGAGGTCCGATTGGTGTTGCTTCTGTCACGAGATCTAGAGTCAGAAGAGGCGTAGAGGCGTGACTGTGCAGGGGCCATTAGGGGAGGAAGTTGAGGAGGATGAGGATGCTTTTGATACTCCTGCTACTGATTTGCCACCACCATCAGCCGGTACATCACAGGCTAGCCCATCTCAGACATATGGAGGCAGTGAGGCCCCGACTATGGATAGTCTGATGCATATGATGGAGCGTATGCTCAAAGGGTAGGAGGAACTTCGGATTTAGTTTCAAAGGCGAGTATAAATAGACGACGACCGGTATAGAGCTATGAGGAGCCGATACACGAAGCTGTCGGCTGCGGTCAACCACATTGACCAGTCTGTCTCTAGCATGGATAGACCATTAGTCGAGCTATTAGCTAGGACGCCAGGAGGCCACAATATTGATGAGTCCGAGAGTTCTGAGGAGAGCAGTGAGGATGAGTCAGATGGTGATGAAGGAGACTATCAGAAGGCAGCTGATGACTCCACTAGCCCATCGACCAGTTAGGTTAGGGATTAGGATTGTTTACGTTTTATGTTTAGATCCCGTAGGCCTAGGTTTATGCTGTTAGGGAGGTGTTTACTATTTATGTATTTTATTTCGAACTTATTTGCATTATATATATTTATGTCTTGTTCGAATGAAATGTGATGCTCTTGTTGTTGTATATTTATTTTCATTTTAATTTTGATTATCTACTTACCTATATTTCATCTGCACTAATTGTTTATCTAAATCTATTTTGTGAAGCTATTTAGATACATTTTCTGCATCTTAAAACCAATGTCGTCTAGTTATTCCTCTCTCGCACGTATCACATCATCTTAAGACAGGAGTCTGGATAGTTTGTCTATGTTAGGGCTAGATACAGATGCCCCTGATCACAATAATTTGAACATTTCGCCGGTCTCAAATTCGTTTAAGAACCTAGTGGGTGTCAATCAGTTTACTTGTGATCCATTCGCATTTCAAAAGAATCTACTAAAGATAATGAAAAGTGTAAGGGAGGTGAGAAGAACTACATAGACATTGATGTTGAGATGTACGAGGATAGTGAATAAGGTGAAGAGGTTACAAGTGAATAGATGTGACGCCAAGAATCCCGTTCCGAGATTTTCACCTTCGGAACTTGGAAAATCACGGATGCCGTGCGCGACGGTGGGTTTAAAATATAAAAATCACAACCTTTAAAAATCTTTTTCTTGGATAAAACTTGATCCGTTGAAAAACACGTTTTACAAAATTTTGACATGAGGAGTTCTTTTAAACAACAATCCACCATGTAATTAAAAATAAAAAGAACAACCTCTGTTTATGTGAACACCCCAATCCACGACTCTCGCGTCTATACTAATTTTCTTAAAACGGGCATATTACATTCAGTCCTGAGTCATCATGCATATAGAAGACTGATAGGAAAGACTCCAGTTTTGGACGCGTTGGGAGTTTGTGATAACCTTTGTTGCCTCTTCGCTTACTAGGACAGGGATCGACCTGCCCGGTCAGGACGCGGGGTGCGAGCCAGTGCCCTGTTAGAAAATAGTGTTTTTTCCGAGTGTTTCTATGCACTTTTATGAGCCAGCCGCAGCCCCTAACCGCAAGCCCCAGCCGTACGACTACCTGCCAGCCGTGCGGTTGGCACCTAACCGCATGTCCCAGCCGCACGCACCCGCCGCACGCCCCAACCGAATGCCGTAGCCGCACTCCCTGCGGCTACCCCCAACTGCACGCCCCAACCGAATGCCCTAGTCGCACTCCCTGCGGCTACCCCCAACCGCACGCCCTAGCCGTACCCCCTGCGGCTACCCCCTGCGGTTGGCCTCTTTTGGAGTGTTTTTGGCGGAAATTTTGCTATAAATAGGATCCCTTGGGCTCTCATTTGTGGACATCAACACTCACTAGTGTTTTTAATAAGTAGAAACTCTGTCAAAATCTTTAGAGAGTCATTTTAAAGAAATTCTGAGAAAGCAAGTTTTAGAGAGAGAAAATCTAGAGGGACAAAGTTCTAGAGAGAGAAGGAAGCAAGCAAGGCAACAAGGCAAGGCTCTCATTTCTTCTTCAAGCGCATCAGGTACGTCTTTCTACAACCTTTCTTCAAGCGCATTTTTAGTACAGAAAATTAGATAACTTGCAAAGAAGTTCACCACTTTCAAAATAAATCCTTTCTAAATTTTACAAGAAAAATAAAACTCGTTTTGACACATTTTCAAAACAAACAAAAAAAATACAAAAACAATTTCCAAACAAATGGAACTACGAGACTCTGATTTCATTCTATGAATGAATACGTAGGCGTTCGCAAAGCTCGAGTCTGATTTCAAAATACTGTTTTAAAACTGAATTTATCCGAAAAGGACTATTCTGAAAACCATTCGAACTACTTGCAAGATATCTAAAATAGGAATTAAATACATGATCCATTAAGAGACCGAAAGGGCGAATTGGGTGCCTAACACCTTCCCAATTCGTAACGTAGTTCCCGAACCCTAACAAAGTATATTTTTAAACTCTGGTTTTAAACGTATGAAATATAATTCGTTTTTGAATTGTCCTTCGTACAATCTTTTGTTTGTTTTCTTGTAAAACAAACTAGCGACTCTACAAAACACGTTTTCCTTCAAAAAACAAAGAAAACCGAGAACGACGACTCTTCTTCTCTAGTCGCGGGTCCGGATTCTCACAGTTTAATCATTTCACAATCAACCATTTAATAAAAATACTCCTAAACCTATACACTTTATCAAAGTCCGTTTAAGGATACGATTATACAACAGTCCCAAATCCTTTTAAATAAATACAAGTGCCTTAAAGTGTAATATAAAGGCCTCAATGGCATTGTCCTTAATTTAAGGACTACAAAGTAGTTCGAGGTCATCAGAGCTTCTATAAATGTACAGTGCGTGCCTCCGTCGAGTATGGACCTGCAAAACTGTTGAGAAGGAAGGAATTAGCCAAATCCGGGCTCGGTGGGAACTATAAGGGTTTATAATAAAAATAAGGTTTTCATTTGAAAACATATGTATCATATTTATATTGCTTCAACAATACAATCTTTTTGAAAACCTTACTATGCAAGTCACCATGTATGTGCGTGCCAAAACCCACTCATTGTTCTACCTCATGTATCAGAACTATTCCCCAACTCTCATCATATAGTATTCTACTCTTTTAAGCTTCCTAGGGTTCACATGCTACAAGAATCATTATGTTCTCTGTTACTCAACTATGTATGAGTGGTATACATCTCTTATGCCAAGTATTCGTAGTTATCACTTTGTTAATAGTACATTAGGAGTTATATACTTGGCCGACTACTAAGCATTACTACCAGGCTGTCTAGCCATTCGTATACTATGTTTGTAAACCAACGATTACTATAACTTTTCACTTTAGATATTAATTTGTTATGGATGGTCAAATGGTTCTCTAAGTGTACAATGATCCAAACCGATATATATATATTATCCATAATATAAAAGATACAATATATTTAGAACAATATATAATACAACACAATAATATATATAAATATCGAAACACCGCCACATCCGTCATTGTGGCGTATTAGTATCATTCGAGACAATGTCTCTCAAATGCCCTCACGGCCTCGACCATCACAAGAATAATAATCACAATCATCCAAGCGTCACTAGGTCTACATTTTCTGGCCTTTCACCCACACGGCAGCAAAGCCTCTCGTTCGTTTCCGTGCACGATTTCGGGTCTTTCACCTAGGGGCATTCTGTCCCAACTTAAGGTCTCAATCGTTAGAGACCAACCCGGGACCTCACATGGACTATGTCATCTCATCATTATATCACACACACACACACACATATATATATATATGTAGCAGATCAATACACAATCATCACAGTCATTCATCTCTCACAATGAATGTATATGTATATATATATCCCGAACAGATATGTACATATAACATCACAGTACACAGGTGGCCATTCGCGTCAATACCATATATAGCTTCCATTATATAATTATCATAATCATAATTATCTTAGCCACCCAGCTCATTGCCATATGCATCATCTCACACAATTATATATATTTATATATAATATCATACACATATGTATGTAGGATATTAGTACACGGTTATTCATAAGATTATCAACTATCCTATCTTCCCGTTTACTAATTTGTGGGACTTGTAGTATCATATATACTCTACTCGAGTACTCATGTCACATACATTAGTTCAAGGGTTACTGTGATGCCCCGAGTCCCATTATGAGGTTTAGACCTCCAGGACCGATTAATCACATTGCTGTACGCGATGGCAGGTTTAATGTACTTAATTTAAAATTGATATAGTAGAAAGGCCACATTTTTCAGAAAATTTTGGCATATGGAGTTCGTATTTTTAATAAAACCACTTGTAAATAAGAAAATAAAGCTTAATTAGAAAGTTAACTCCACATCTATAATGATTTGCAATCCACACAAATCTAATACTTCAATATATATACTAATCCCTCCAACGAGGTCCCAAAAATAATTAAATGGCCTTTACAACGCTTACGAGTAGAGTTTTAATACAAATTAATGATACAACAAAATCAAATGGTTCTAATATTTATAATCCGTAAGGGACAAGTCATCCGTGGATAACTACAGGCATTATGGGTCATCAGAGGTTCCTATACTTTGTGTTCGTGCCGCCCCCGAAGAGAATTACCTGCAAAACTTGTTAGGAAAATGGGAGTGAACCAAACACGAGCTCAGTGGGAACTATAGAGTTTTTCATAAGAAAATACATATAGTAAAGCACACACAACGTGTGCAATAATGAATATAGTACGAGTAGTATCCGTACGTGAATATATGTTTGCTCATATCATTACCTTATGTATATACTATAAGAATATAATAGCAATGCCATGCATATGTAATAAAAATCCTTTCATATGCAATGCACACCAAGTGCTCTCCTAATCCCAAAGTTATGATAAAGAATATACGTAAATATCATCAAAGTACACGTAACTCAGAGGAATATAATATCATAAGAAAACATAGGCACTAATCTTATTCAACTGTTCATCTTGTATCCATCCATCTCATGTCCGACTATCTTATCTCCAACATCTAGGATTTTCTCCACTGTGCACAGCGATTGCGATCTAAGCCCCCCAGGCTAGGGTGTGCAGCCCCCCAGGCTGGGTTCCCCCGTGGACCACCTAGAGGTGCAGGGTATGGTGCCTCGCGCTGTCCCCCTCGCTAGACCATAGAGTACGCCGCTCCCAAAGCGGGATCCCTCTACACGGACCATAGAGTATTCCGCTCCCAAAGTGGGATCCCTCTACATGAACCATATAATATGCTGCTAATATAGCGGGGTCCCTCTACGCGGACCAGGGTATGTAACCACCAAGGCTAGGTCAACCCCATGGACCATTAGTGCCTTACAAAAACCAAAGTATCAATAGAAAGTAATTTCCAAAAACCATGCTCATATATATATATCATACATACATGTACATAAATATATATATATATATATAGATCCATATCTGCAATATCTAATTCATGTAAGTATACGTACAACCAAATACGAGTACGTGATAGATAGATAGACTCAATGACAATGACACAAATCTTATCAAAGACGTATCTAATATACATATGCCACTAAGGAACTACCACCCATCAAATGATTATATCTATGTATTAAACAACTCCAATAAATGGGTTAATGATCTATTTGTAACAAACTCTTGGCTTGTTGGAATGTTATAAATAAAGCAATTAGTCCGTTCATTAAAGTATGTATCTTATAGATATAATTATCATAACTTTTGGGAGTAAGGTTAGGGATCAAACCCACTATAAACCATTGCAAGGTTGTTACCAAAATGCGGGTTTCTACCAGATTCTTGGTATTAGTAATCCAATGGCATATTTATATTATCTACATCGTAAGAACAATATATATACAACTCTATAAATTAATACTTATTAAATAATCCCCTCTAGAACTTAATGATATCAGTAGGAATAATCATATATAACTTTTAAGGTACCAAATTCATATCTAGTGGAAGTTCTCATTTGTAGAACATAACATGGTATATACAACCATAAACTAAGTATACGCATACGCACGTTAGTGGATAACAACTAACGCATGCGTATGCTAGCACATAACAGAATTCACATGGAATTACAAAAATAACATTTATAAATCAAAACAACAAATCATAAATCACAAGTACAACGAAACTGTCGTTTATATGAATAATCACAACCCAAAACATGCCCTAAACCCATTAACATATAGATACCTATACTCATATCACAATTTATTATCCGCTATCGCACCCGCATGTATGGGTTCTTATCAATCTTCAACTATAACAACAAATGATGGGGGATTCTTGTATAATTAACAATTTAAAGTTGTAAACATCATAAATCCACCAAAACATTCAAGGAAATCAACCCAAATGCCCATGCACAAGCAAATCCTAATTTTAATGAAAAAGCCCCATTTTGATTTAGTTTAAGAGATGTAACACATAATAATTTGAAATTGAGGTTAGGTACTAGTGTTCCCACCTTTATAGGGTAAATCCCTCGAAGACTAGCCATTAATTCGAGCCAGAAGCATCAATTTCGCAAATCCCCAACCTTAGCTCAAGAACCCTATAAATGGAGGATGGAGCTTAGTGAAGAAGATGGAGATGATGATAATGATGATCTTGTGTTGGGTAAAGAAACTAGAAGCAATCACTCTCTAGACCCTCTCATAAGCAAGCTCTCACCTCTCTCTAGCCCTCTCTAAGGTTTGGAACCAAATGGGTGAAGAATGGATGAAGGAATTGAGTGTATAACAATGGAGATGGGTTTAAAAGTTGGACCTCCTCTGATCGATCAGAGGGCACAAATATGAAGTTCCTCATTTTTTTGTTAAGAAATCGAAGTTTTCGCAGCCCGTTTTGACCCCTGAAATGACTTCTATTCGACTCGGCCTTCAAACGAAAGTTGTAGAAGGGAATGAGATGAATCCATATGTGATGGAATATAAGAATTAGGACTCGAGCCTTATAAATTCTTCTCGGGGGGTTTCTTATGTGGTGGAATATAAGAATTAGGACTCGAGCCTTGAGGTTGTTGATACTGCTGCGGTGGTTGATATTGAAAATTAATTGGAGGTTTGGATTGCTGGTAGAATTGCTGAAGTTGTTGCAGTTGAAAGTGCGGCTGGGATTGTTGAAATGGTTGAGTGGATTTCATGGGTCCCTCTTCGTAGTGGTTACCAAACCAACTGAGGTTGGGATGGTTCCTCTAACTTGGATTGTAGCGATCCCCATAAGAATTAGATTTGCTAATTGCCATGACAACATTAACATCAGTGTTCAACACTTCTCTTAGAGCTAGAATGGTTGCGCAATCACTAGTAAGATGACCAAGAGTATCTCAAATGCCACAGGCTTACTTCACAAATGTTTTGGAAGTTGGTTATTTTCTCTTTGATTCCATAGATTCAAGCTTTCGACAGATAGTAGCTAACTTCACATTGATATCATCAGTATCTTTCAAATGATACACACCAGCTTGTGTGACCTTAGTTCTAGCTGCGTTAGCTTTAGCACTTGGCTCCCATTCTTGAGATACTTCAGAAAGCCCTTCAAGGTATGCCTCTGCATCAGTGGGACTCTTTCCCAAAAATTGTCCATTACACGTAGATTCAACAAATTGCTGAGTGGAGGGAATTAGACCATCATAAAAGAAAATGATGATTCTCCACTTCTCATAGTTGTGATGTGGACAAGAATTTAAAAGTTTTTTAAAGCGCTCCCAACACTGGAAGTAGGTTTCATCATCCTTCTGGGAGAAGTTTTGATTTTCCTTCTTCGAGTTGGAAGTAAGATGAAGAGGAAATAATTTCTTGAGAAATTGATCTTGGAGTTCTTGCCACAAATTAATGGACCTCGGGCATAGATCGAGAGATAAACCAAGTTTTAGCTTTATCCTTCAAGGAGAAATGAAATAGCTTTAACTTAATTGTGTCTTCAGAATAGTTTTGGTCACTAAAGGTGATACGACCTACGGTGATATCGCACGAAACCCGCAAACACAACGAATTGGTTGTGCGAACCTCGACACAGATACACACGAAAACCGTAGCAAATTAAGAACCTGGATCGTTTCTACAATCAGATTAAGGTGGGAAACGAGGACGCCACAATCGGGTGCGGAATACCGATTGATAAGTCGGATGAACGCCACGGACAAACCGATAAGTTCAAGTAGTTCGTGAAGAACCAAAGAGGATTAAAATCACTCAATATTATTATCAATAAAGTCTTAGATGATCAAATAAAACAATGAACCCCCCCTTTAAATAGGGTGTAGAAAACTTAGGCAACAAGAAACCAATCCAACAAGGAATCCTCAAAACAAATCCTAATCAAACAAGAACTAGTCTTTAAAAAGAAATAACAATAATAAATAAAAACGAGTGGGCTGGCTTGACTCCACTTCTTGGGCCGCATAGATATGGTCTTCTCACTCCAATTGGGCTTGAATAAGTGTAACCCAGCCTCCCTTTTGTGCTCCACGTTTTTCCCCTCCAATGGGCTTGATTGTGCCTTCTTCTTGAGCCCAAATAGCTTGAATTAATCCATTAAACTCAGCCTTTAACTTCTTAGCACGCGACCTTGTAATTGGGCCTCCATCAAAAGGTGGCACAGACATCCTCAAATTTTTGAAATAAACTTGGTTCATTTTCAAACCTATGATAAGTGGGTAGAATTTGAATCATGCCATTTCGAAAATGAAAGTTATTTGCATCATTTGGAAAATTAATGCAAGAAAGAATAGCATTTCTACCAGGAAATAGAAGTTCACGTAAAGTGCGATTTGGATTTTCAACTGCCTGGTTAGCTCCATTATTAGCTGCCATGTGAGCTGCTTGTGCTGCTGCAAATGCGGTTGCTTGTTCTTCAACGTTTTGATGGGCCATCACGTGTTCAGATGCCCACGGGATAGTACCGTTTGTAGAATCAGAACAAAAAGAAAGAGGAACTGAATTGGCTGAAGTGGAAGACTCGAATGCTTTAGAAGATTCGTCGTCTGACTTGTACTTGTTAGGGATGACACGATACTCGTATAGAGGATTACTTGAGATACGGTTATTTGGACCACAAAGCGAAGGTTTCATATACTAGGCAGAGACCTATATAGAATCTTAGGAAAAGAAAGAAGGGGGAAAAGAAACTAGAATAAAAACTGACAACCTTCCCCGGCAACGGCGCAAAAATTTTGCTTGACTACGCTCAGAAACGCGTAATTTATATACCCAAGTGCAGGCAGTCAAGTTATAATATATATACTTGGAAGTCCAAGGTCGAACCACAAGGAAGGAGGGTAATTCTATTATTCTAACTAAGCTTTCAACAGGGAGAAAGAAGAAAAGAAAAATTAAATAAAGAAAAGATAATAAATTTTGTAAAATGGGAAATAATAGAATAAGAAATTAAATTTTAAACTTAAAAGAAAATAAATAAATAATTAAATAAAAAGTTACTAAATAAATAAATAAAGCAAGGATAAAATAGGTAGTAACTAAAAAAAGTATCTAATAAAATGGGAAAAGAGCGTTAGTGGTATCCATAACTACGACATTACAGATAGTGCGACTGATCGATTCAAGATATGACTGTGGACCTGAGTTCCTACTAACAATGAATGTCCTTAACTTACCAATTATTAAATACTAAAGTTCACGAGTATATCATGAGAAGTGCATGACAAAACTCATATAAGCTGCATGTAACTTTAGTTTTCAATAAGGGAACATATGAATTTTTTTTTTTTCACAAAATTTGATTTTCACTTAGTAATGCTAGTGCGTGACAAAAATAAACTAAATTTAACCAATTCCAGTTAATATCAAAAGTTTAACTCATTCCTAAATTTTGATTATGCATATGCATGACATACGACAAAACCATTCTTTAAAGAAAAGGTCAAAAGCTAAATTAGCACCATTTCGGTACCGGTTCCGGAATGACACCAAAACAACGTCCGAAGCTCCCAAATTACTTGAATAACTAATTCACCTCAATAGAGGATAAGGACCATCCTCTATTCAGCCTCGTTAGAGTTTTAGTACAAAAATTCGTAATTTGAGATTTTTCAGTTATTTTGTCGAATAATCAAGAAATAATCTTAAAAAAATCATGTTTTCAATACATGAAAGGTTAATATATTTTTCAGATTTATTAATTGAACTACAATCAATGATAAATTCAAGCCACAATCATAATTGAATCGAAATTATGCACTAATCTGTCATGCCTTCACTACAGACTCCTAACTACTAAATTACGCTAGCAAGTTGATAAAAATTAAGCAAAATATGATAAATTCAAACACAAATTGACTAAAATTATTTATAAAATCTATTTGAATAAGCATGCAAAATTTCACAGCAATTGAAACTAAGGAATAATTAATAAATAAAAAATACGATTTAAACAAATTTCGGTAATGAAATACACTGCCAGAAACGAAATACACCCACTGGTCCTGGAAATTTCGGGATTTGGAACTCCAAAATAGTGTTATTGTGTAGAAAATTTTACGACGATCATTTTGATAGGTGAATCATCAAAATCGGCCAAGAAACGAAAAAGTTATTCTCAAAATACGAGAGCACATATTTTTTGGGTTCTTCGCGGGATTCTACCAAAAATTCCAATAAAAATTATAAATTAAGCATGTATTTCAATCATCAATCACATTCAAACACATAATTAACTAACAATCTAAGCATTAATGAGTATTAATTGAAAGAAATTAAGAAAAAAATTGAAAAGAAAAAAAAACTTACAATTACATAGATTATCAAAAACTGCACTGCCAATATTATTTAACTCCGTCTCTTCTTCAATACAAGCCAAAAGAGAAAAATGAAAACTCTCTCCAACTCTCCCTTGGACTCTCACTCTTATGGTATGGGGATTCTGAAATTATTGAAAAAGATGTCGACTCTCCAAAGTATCGACTCTGCTCTTAAAACCTTAAACCCAAAAAAAATATAGACCTTTCTTCAAAATTAAAAAAATAAACTAACTAATAAAAATAAAATAACTAATAATAATAATAATCCAAAAGCTATTTTTATCTTTTATCTTCTATCAAATCGTTGGCTCGAGTCTTCTAGCTCAAATTCTCGGGTTAGCTTAAAAATAATAATTAAAGTCTTCCAGCTCAAATTCTCAGGTCAGCTTAAAAATAATAATTAAAATTTGTTGGTCTCGGGATTCGAACACTGGACTAAGCAAAATTCAAAAAATAAATAAAATAATAAAAATAAAAATAAAATAAAATAACATAGCTAATAATAATAATCCAAAAGCTATTTTTAGCTTTTATTGTCTATTAAGTCGTTGGCTCGAGAGACTAAGGGGGGTGTATTCAATTCAGATTTTAAAAGATTCTAACTGACTTTTTAAAATCCGTGGATTCTGTTAAGTCTATGGATTGTTTTAAATCCATATAGAATCTGACAGATTTTAATGCATGGATTCTTTGGGATTTCTGCAGATTTTAATAAGTCCATGGATTTCTGCAGATTTTAATAAGTCCATGGATTTATGCAGATTTTAATAAGTTCATCAAAAAAATCAAAAATCAAAAGACAAAAGACAAACAATAAAATAAATTAATTACGAGTTTAAAGTAACATTATCAAAAATGTAAAGACAATTAACGAAATACATTATAAAAATTCATACTGCACCCACAAAATTAGACTTCTCACCAACTAGTATTTTTTAATGAAATTGACATGAATTATTTTTAAAAATTTGAACGATAATTAGCGGTCTAACCATTTGAAATTATGTTAATGCGCGTGATAACCACATTAGTAAAAGAGAGAATAAAGACTTTATAGGGACGAAGAATAAATTATAATGTATTCATCAAATTCTCAGGCTAGCTTAAAAATAATAATTAAAACTTGTTGGCCACGGAATTCGAACAGTCTTCTAGCTCAAATTCTTGGGTCTGCTTAAAAATAATAATTAAAATTTGTTGGCCATGGGATTCGAACACTGGACTAAGTATGAGTAGAGAGCTAGTCACTTGCCATCAAAGCTAAAGACCCCATTCAAAAATATTTGCACCATGAGTTTATGTATCCTTTCGCGCTCAAACCTGATTCACTGGCGTATTGATCGTATTTCTGCCATAACTTTGTGCTTCGAACTCTGATTGATGCAAGGTTTTCGCCTACATGTAGTTAACTCAGAGTTCTACAACTTCTGTTTTGGAGTTTTGTTCAAATTCTGCACGAATAAATACCAAAATTGGCTAGAACATCTACATTGCGCACGGTGAATCTCTTCTTCATTCAAAATTTTTCGATTTGATTCAAATGACTCTTCTTTGATTTGGACTTCTCTATTGACTTATATTAGTCTCTTCCATCAACTTCCTTCATGCTTGAACTTAGGATTTTCTTTCGGTTCACCTCTTGAACTCAATTCAGTTCCAAATTTGATCGGCAATGACTAACTTTGGGGAAATTTACTTCTAGATTCGCTCTTGTTCATTTTTAACCTGTAAAAAGGTTATAATGCACTACAAACAAACATACTATCCTATTTCATAATTAAAACTCAATTCTTAATAATTTAGGATAATTAAAATCAAATTCATGCATATAAAGCCACCTAAATATGTATAAAAATGCAATATTTTAGCTTAATCAATGGTATTTTAAAATTGTATTAATGAGAAAAATAATGGGCAATCTCTTGTAGTTAGTGGTTAAATTTTTGCCTATTAAGAGTTAATGGTTAAAGGTGAACTGGAAAGTATATTTATGGGTTATTTTTCCTTATTAAAAAGCAAACGTATATATCGTAGAATAAATCAAATTAAAACAAAATCGAGTGCATTTAGAACGTCAATGATTGAAGAGTATTAAAGCAATTTATTTAATATATTTGTAAATTAAGGGGCATATTTGTCCATAAAAAATGGAAAACAGTAATACTTATTCGTACGTTTATATATAATAATAAATAAATATTTGTAGAGAGCCCTTCTTTTAAGGACTATCGTTCAGTTAACTATCGTAAGGATTGTCCATTTTTAGGGGATAAACGGATGGATTTTTTCTTGAATCTTGGTAGAGATGATCTCTGTAATGAGAAGATCATATATTTTTACCAAATTCATGGAAAAACTCAATCAGGAAGTAGGTTAACTAAACAATTGATATATATGTGTATTTTTAGACGTTGAAATTTGAAATGTTTAGTTAACCTACTTTTCATTTTAATTTTATAATGAAATTTGCTTAAGATGATCTATCTCCACCAAATTTCATGAAAATATTCTTCATTTTACCTCTCAAAATGGTAGGTCCTTAAAATAATAACTCAAGGACGGTACTTAGGAGAACCCAATATAATATATATATATATGAACATATATATGGAACCATAATAGAGAACTTTTTCGGAGCTCATCTATAAATATAAAAAAGATATACCACAATGTCTAAATTTACTTGAAAATAAAAATTAAAATTATAGAGACCGACGATAAATAAGCCACTTGAGACGGCCTGAGAAAATTAATCTCAACAATGATTCAGATGGAGAACAATGCACAATACTAATGAGATCGAAGCATATATGCTATTGATAAAATCTCCAAATGGTTGAAGTTACATTAATACAAGAGACGTAGAAAGTTACAACAAACTAGAGAAACTAAGTTAATATTTGGAACACCACGGCAATTAAAAGACCCCAAGCCTTTACAAGTTCCACCTTTTTCTTTCCCTTTCCACCATCACTACTTATATTCGCACTTGATCCATTGCTAGTTGCATTCACTTTACCTAACACAAAACCCACAATATATTGTAACAAAGAAACAAATATGTATGTAGATCGATAGCTAAATAGTTGTAAAAAATGTCAGAAAATAAATAGATAAAATTATTGCAAAAGTAGTACGTTTTGATTTCTGTCAAACTAAACAATTGATACATTATCGATTTGGGATAAGTGATTTTTTTTAATTGGTAATTAGTGCTGGACAACTGCTTTGGCCATAGTGGTACTAATAGAGTAATGAATTCTGCTTGAAGTTTAAATATCAATGGCGGATTTAAGATTTTATGGTGGGGTGCGTGGTTAATCTAAAAACACAATTTTTTCCCCAAAATTAATATTTTTTATGCGCTTTACACTTAAACATAACTATAATTAATGAAATCCCTATTAATTTGTACTTGAGATGTTATTTACAGCTGACAATGAATTTTTAGTACATGTATATGTATATATAAGAAAAGCAATATTGGTAGTTTATTAATTTATATAATTTATAAGATATATTATAGTAATGTCTATAGGTACGTTGAAAATATTATCACCATAGATTAATGTATGATAAAATTTATTGAATAACAAATTTTGTGTCTGTTCTTCAAAGTTAACAATAATATTTTGAAAAAAAAATGATTAAAAGAAAGAAAAAGGAGGAGGTGGTGGATTACAAATAAAATACTAATATACCTATTTTAATCGTTCGAAAGAAACAAAAGCAAACTTATTTTTGGAGGGTCAAAATTATTTGATGGGGGGGAGAGAGACCATTTTAAAATTTTAACTTGATCGCGTGTAGACCAAAGAGGTCTGCTAAATCAGCCAAACAGATAAACTAGTTATTTTTGTTGTTTGACTGTTATAATTGGGCTAAGTTATTATTGGATTGGGCTGGGCTTGGCTAAAAATAAATGTTTATATATACATATATATATATATATATATATTAATTATAATTAGCACTCTGCTTTTGTCTGAGGGTGGGCTAGATACAAACACGGCCACCCCCCCGTTCTCAAGTTTAATGTTATACACACAAGCATTGCGTTAGTAATAGTAATTGCTGCGTGGGGGTTACCCAAATTTTTATTGTCGGACATTTTTAGATAAATTACAATATGCACACGCCCTCTCGAAATATAACTATATTCACTTTTGTTTGTATGGTTGTTATTAAATGGAGTATTAATTTTATATTTTGTGGGGTGACGAACAAAAAATTTTAACAAAAATTAAAGATATCAAATGATAACTACACACAAGAATAAATATGAGATGGTGAGCATATCACCCCCATCACTTAATTCAGTCTCCACTTCCCACAAAAATTAGTTCTTTTTTTCTTATCAATTTCCAACTTGAAATCAAACAAATCCTATGAGTAATTTTCTGTATGAAAAATTTAGGTCCTGCTCGCTGTTTTTTAATATTTTTATGATGCGGTTTATTAACTTTTTGTTAAAGGATGTGATCCCTGATTTTTTGGTATCTATAATTACGGTCACACTTACCGTATATGTTACCATTTACCGATCATATGTACCATAAGCATGACCTAGAAATCATATATACTCAAGTGCTATATCTATGTATCTTACTCCTCGTTAGAGGCAGATGCTAAAGAAAAATTACCGCATCCTTTATAGATGGATAAAGGGTTTAGTTAATAAAAATTAGTGAACTGTATTTAAACTTTTTTTATTATTATTATATATTGGGACCATATTCTAAAGGCATCTTTCCGTAATATGTGGGCAAAAGGGAAAACCCGAAAAAAATATCTAAAAAAATACAACTTTTACATATCTAGTAAATAATTGAACATTCTTACCTTGTGCAACTGGGGCTGTAGTGCTCCTTTTGGTGCTATTTGTATAGTCTTCAAACACTTTAGCATCTGGTGAATTTGGTGCCAAGTGCAGGAGAGCTGGACCAAATTATGGTTAAAAAGTAGATACGGGTGTATTAAATATAACACAATGGTTTTAATTGAAATAGAAAAATCTAAAGGTCTGAAATTGTATATAATTATCCAATTTATACCTTTAAATGTGTATTTTCTTCGAATTGAAATATGAAATATATATCACAATATGAATCATATGCAAAATTTGCATTCAACACACGCGTAAATTCTTATATACACTATTTCTTATTAGTGTATATACACTTTTTATAATCTAAAAGTGTGTTTATTTGATGTGACACAAAATTAAGTTCGATCCATTAAAATTTATATATTTTTTCACAAATATATATAAATACTTTTGCCAAGCATGAATCATGCTTTTAAAAACTGCATTATTTTCAATGTGGATATATCTTAAGCACAAATAATTTCTATAAATATGCATAGTACCACAAACACATTTTTTTGCATTTCCTTGACAAAATCTTTAAATTTTACTCTGTCTATATCTACGACAAAATAAAACCAAAAAAAAAAGGAGTCTATTTTTATCCCCAAAAAGAGAACAAATTGCACATGAAAAAATATTCTATTTTTCTCTCTCCCTATCTCACGTATATCACACCACAATCTTTTTATTATTTAAATAACTCTTACGAAGAAAGCTCGATCTAGATGCAATTCAAAACTTTGCGTACATAAATATAAATATATAGAGAGATATAAGCTCTAGCAAGAAAGGGTTTTAATTTTTTAACTAAAGAAAGGATTTTTTTCATTAGACAATGTAAAAGGTTAAATTTTTTAATAAAATTTGGTGGAGATGATTTTAATGAAGATATAAATTAATTTTACCAGATTTCATCAAAAAATATATTCAACCAAGAAATAGTTGATCTAAAAATTTACAATTTGAACAGCCAAAAATTAGTTCTTTAATTAAAAGAAAACTTTTGTAGAGTCTTGTCATATATATATATATATATATATATATTATGTGCGAAAATGTAAATGTCTAAAAATAATAATTGCTCACTTGTCAAAAATAATATTTGATATAACCAATAGGATTAAGCTAGTGGCCATAACTCATTCTTGAGTGGCTGAAAATCTTGAGTTCAAATTTACCCTCCATAATCTATTTAGTATACGAAATCAATATCTACATACTGTTATATAAAATTAAAACCAATTTCAACTACCATGAAACTGTTTCAGAGTTTTGAATTGCTTATTTTACTCTTGCGGTCTCTTTTTTCATTAAAAATTATACTTGTATGATTCAAACTCTAAACTTTTGATAAAGTAATTTACTACTTACTACTAGACCACTCAACATCTTAATTTTATATTTTAATTTAAACTAAATATATCTGAATAATACACACATTGCGTATGCATGTGCACACAATCAAAATATCAATGAACGAGGGAACAGTTTGTTATAGGCATCATGTCAATCATTTGCCGCTGTACATATAAGAGATCCAGTGTAAGAAAGTACTTTTAAAATAATAGTCGAATGTTGACTAATATCTGATTCATTTAAAATTTTGCATTTGATAAATTAAACAAAAATATTTGTTATGCTTAAAATTAAGATGGTCCAACATTTCAGTTTAAGACCTCTCGAAGTAAAAAAAAAGAAAGAGAGAGAAGAAAATTTAGGATGTGATCAACGCATCAAAATTTAAAATATTTTTACCATTGATCATGTTAACCAGAAGTGTATTAGCTAGCTCTATACAGGGACATACGCAGGAATTTGATTAAGGGGGTACCAACGTAAGAGTTCTACAAATGCACGAAGAATTTTTTTCAAGTACTAAAAAGCACGACAAGTCAAAATACTATATATATATAAATATGAATGTTTTACATGTAAAAAAAAAATATGAACGTTCCACATACGAAAAAAGAAAAATAATATTTTTTACAATAATCCTCTACGAGACTTCGCAAGATAAAATATAATTAATTAGAATAAGATAATCTTGCTTACGCATTTTACCTTAAAATGGAAAATATTTAATCCAAATGAAATGTTTAGTGTGCAATTTCTATATATAAAAGTTTAGAAATAAAATATTTAAATCAGTGAGTTGTGAGCTTGAGTAGCAAATTAAACCCACCGGATATTTTACCTTCTAAGTTCTAACCAAATTCTCTATTACCTTTTTTTTTTTTTTTTTTTTTTTTATGAAAAAGGGAGGTCTAAGTCTCTCCCTTAATCCTACAAATAAAGGAAAACCCCCCACCCAACCCCATAAGTCGAACCCTTGACCTCAAGACAAGGGTGGAGGTTGCCTACCACTGGGTCAACCCCTCTCCTCCAAATTCTCTATTACATTATTAAACCTATGTCAACAACTAATTGAAAGACAAAATCAATTGTCTTGGGTTTGTACAATTTTGATACATAAAAATTCAAAAGTCTTATAAATCATAATCACAAACATATCAATATAATAGAATTTATTTCGTCAGAAACCAAAACAAAGGCGAACAGCCGACCAGAGGAGATATTTTGAATGAAGCATTCTGCTTTTATCACATGTTGCTTTTAACTTTACCAAATAATAAATACAATAACTTACCCTATACTGTTATTGTCCCTTGCAAATAATTTCACCTATTCCATAACTCCTTTGTGACATTTTCGAATACTGAAAATATGATAACCTACCTTATTAACCTTAATTACAAATAGGCCCATCTTTCTGTAACTCCTCCTAAAACCACAGGGGGAACGTTCGTACCCCTCGGTCCCGCGTGTGCACGTCCCTGGCTCTATGTAAATATTGTTTAGTGCAAACTGTTTGTATACCAGCCGTATTTACATAGACGAATTTTCCCTACTGAAAATATTTTACAATATATATTTAACACTAAAAATTTATTGCTAAAAATTCGGTCCATACAAATTCAAAGGCCTCGTACAGTGTACATATTATATATATATATAGAGATACTTACAAGGGCATTGAGAAATATTAGCCGGGGCATGACAAGCAAGAGGGAGGCCTAAAGCAAGAGTAGCATTGATCTTAAGGCCAAGACTAGGGTCATTTCGGTCTTTAACCAAGATGCAAAGGCATATCTTGCTCTTCTGTAGGACACCTTTGATCCCGGAGCAGCAATCCAGTGTGGGCGATTTCTCATCTCCACCCACGTACGGCAGGCACGTGGCAAGCCCAGCTAGCTGCTCCCCACACTTGTCTCTGTCTTTTGATAAATCATCTGCCTTCGCAATTAAACCCAACACCACCAACGTTAAGAAGATGCATATTTGCACCAATTTGATGCCCATAAACTTTCTCTCCATTGAAATATATAGAATGTAGAGTTACAAAGTAGAGAGAGAGAGAGAGAGGAGGTGTTAGGTGTCTACATATGCTCTACACCCTTTTATATATGTTTTCTTGCAATATATATACACACAAAATATTTTTTAGATCTGAACTTTTTTAGCGCTAGTATTTCGTCCTTAAAATATTTGGAAGATATATTTAAATATTAAAATTTATGACTAAAAGCACAGTCTACAGATGAGTCCTTACCAATAATTTCTCACATACATGTATAGGAGAAATAATTTGTGTCAAATAGTACTATTTACCTTTAAAAAAGTATGAAAAAAACTCGGCCCTACATCTTTATTCCTTTTATAATTTTAGGATTAAATAACCCTTACCCTTTATTATATAAACGAGTAGTTGGACTTGTGGCAAAAGCAACATTAGGTAATGCTTGGTTGATATTTTGAGTTGAGTTTTTAAGTTGAGTTTTTAAAATATGGTATTTGGTAGAATTTTGAAGTATGTTGAAAAGTTGATTTGGTTTTTTTTTGAGTTTTTTTCAACCAACTAAAAATCTCATAAAAAAATTTCAAAAAATAATCATAATGGATCTTATTTTATAGATCTCGACGAGTATATTTTAAATATATATTTTTTATTTAATTTTGATTTTTGAATTTAAAGTTATGGTGTTTTAAAAGTTTTTTAGAGAGAGAAAGTAAAGTGAAATAAATTTTGAAAAGTGTAAAGTAAAGTTGATTTTGAGTTGAATTTTTCAAATTTTGGAAAAAGAGAGAGAGAGAGAGAGAGAGAGACCAAACAGGCTCTAATCTTAAAAAAATTAACTTTCAATCTCGACCCCCCAATTTTTTGCTTATACATTTTTTTGGATTCAAAAACTATTCCCTCAATTATATGTATATATATGGGTACATTTCAAATAAGAATTTAAGGACCTTAAGTCACGTATTAGACATTTTGGGCGGCAAATGGAAGAGTTTTTTTATGAAACTTGGTGAAGATGTTTTCTATCATTAGTAGTAGATCATCACCACCAAATTTCAGAGAAAAAATCATCTAGGAGTGGTTAACTAAAAAAGTGAAATAATATTTATCTTGTTAATAGAGATATATATTTCAATTTTGTAGTTACCCTACTTTCCGATTGAATTTATTTATGCAATTTGTTGAAAATGATTTTGATGCGGACAAGACTAGCACAGACTCAAACTTGATTCAAGACTATTAGAATAATTTGGAAGATTTATCTTAAGTAGTTTTAATTATAAGAATTATTTACTATTTACTTATTCAATTAGGAATGTTTTCCTTATTTGATTAGGATTTAGATTAGTATTTTCCTTATTGTGTTTAGATTAGTATTTCTTTTCTACACCCTATTTAAAGGAATTCATTGTATTATTTTTATAGGTAAAACTTTAATCATTAATAATATTGAGATAGATTAATCCTCTTTGGTTATTCATAAACTAGTTGAACTTATCGGTTTGTTCGTGGCGTTCATCTGACTTTTCAATTTGTATTTCGCGCCCAGTTGTGGCGTCTTCGATTTCCACCAATCTGATTGTAGAAACATTTAAGGTTCAATAATTTGCTATAGTTTTCGAGTGTATCTGTGTCGAGGTTCGTAGAAACGGACCAGGTTCATTGTATTATTGTTATAAGTAAGACTTTAATCATTAATATTATTGAGAGAGATTAATCCTCTTTAGTTCTTCGCGAACTATTTAAACTTATCGGTTTGTCTGTGGCGTTCACTTGACTTATCAATTGGTATCTTACACCCAATTGTGGCGTATTCAATTTCTATCAAATCTAATTGTAGAAACGGTCAAAGATCATTAATTTGCTACGGTTCTCGAGTGTATCTGTGTTGAGGTTCGTATAACCAATTCGTTGTGTTTATGGGTTTCGTGCAATATCACCTTAGGTCGTATCAATTGGTATTAAAGGCGAGCTTCTATTTTCAGGTTTTTCTATCTTTTTATTTCTTGTTCTTGTTAGAGATTCAATTCGATTTCAAAACAAAAAAAAGGAGTTACAATCATAAGTTTTTTTCAAAAACCTGCTGGGCTGTCAAAATTTGTGGTTTTCGTTATTGAAACGATCTCGGATTGTCTTGATTTTTTGAAAATTAATCATAATTTTTCATTTTGAACAATATATCCGAAAATCAACCCAATCCAACGATGTGATCAAAAGTTATAACAGTTTTATGATAGCACCTACAAAAAAAATAATGTGTGGTTTGTAATTTAAAATTATGGATGATTCAAAATTGTTTACCGGGGCTTTTGTAAGTGAGATGAGAAAAGTGTTTAGAGAGGTATTTGATCCAGTTCATAAGCGGTTGGAGAAGGTTTGTAAAATTTTAGATCAAGTAGCGAATACACAAGTTACGTTATCACATAATGATCCTAATGGGAGAAGGAGAATTCAACATAGAAAAGATAGGGTTGAAGATGATTGGGATCCGGGAATTGCTAATAAAAGACATGATGGTAGGTTTAAAGAAGGTAGAGTTCGGGGTAACAGCAATATTTGTAGTGTCAAGAAGAAGACTCCTTTGAATGATCCCGAAAATTGGCATGAATTGGAGAAGATGATGGAGGTTTATCTTAAACTCAACATAATGGGCAACGTAGAGTCAAGTTCGAATGCAACCTCTTGCGAATCAAATCAATGTAAAAAGGAGGAGAAGGAAGCCATATCTATGCCACTATTAGAGAATGAACTGGAATATGATTTTAAGCCGTCATTGGAGGATGAACAGAGTGATCTACAATGCGAATTGTTGGATGCAAGTATAGTTCTATGTGTGTAAATGAAAGAAGATGAAAAAGTACAGCGAGAAGATATTGTTCAAGTAGAAGACATCATGCATGAATCTCCAAAGATAACTATTGACACAAGCGACGTCGTCACCGAGAAAGAAGAAAATATTCAAGTTGAAGGATTATCTTTGAAGATTCGTGAAAATTGCACTTATCGATTTCATTGGCGTTGATAAGTTTGATATTCATCTGAATTACTAACTAGTTAACTTCTTCAACAAATTGAGAAAAATTGAGTTGTCGTGTGGGATAAAGCTTGATAAATTTGGACTTGCAAAGAGTGTCAAGCATTATAAATATTCGAAGTATTTATTTTCATTGCATGGTAGATTCGATTTGTTTCAATTTAAGTTGAGAATGAAGCAAGAAAAGTATTCGAAGTACTATTGGCATGGAAGATATCAAGATTCGAAGTGGCATTTGATGGTTAGTTTTGCTGAAGAGTGGGCGATTTGCAAAAGACATAACACGGATTTGAGAATAAACCACTTTCAAGAGGAGGGGAATGATGTGGACAAGGCTAGCACAAACTCAAACTTGATTCAAGAATATTGGAATAATTTGGAAGCTTTATCTTAAGTAGTTTTAATTATAAGAATTATTTACTATTTACTTATTCAATTAGGAATGTTTTTGTTAGTCAAATAGGATATTAAATTAAGAATGTTTTCCTTATTTGATTATGATTTAGATTAGTATTTTCCCTATTGTGTTTAGATTAGTATTTTCCTTATTCTATTTGGATTAGTATTTCTTTTCTACACCTTATTTAAAGGGGTTCATTGTATTATTTTTATAGGTAAGACTTTAATCATTAATATTATTGAGAGAGATTAATCATCCTTGGTTCTTCGCAAACTATTTGAACTTACCGGTTTGTCCTTGGCGTTCACCCTATTTATCAATCGGTATCCCGCACCCGATTATGGCGACTTCAATTTCCATCAAATCTGATTATAGAAATGGTCCAAGATCATTAATTTGTTACGGTTCTCACGTGTATCTGTGTCAAGGTTCGTATAACCAATTCTTTATGTTTGCGGATTTCATGCGATGTCACCATGGGTCGTATCAGATTTACTAATCATTTGGTGTAGATGATCTACTAATCATGGAAATCATCTCTACATGTTTTCATAAAAAAACTCATTCGTTTGACCTCCTAGAATACCCAATT
Source organism: Lonicera japonica (assembly GCA_021464415.1). Classification (NCBI taxonomy): domain Eukaryota; kingdom Viridiplantae; phylum Streptophyta; class Magnoliopsida; order Dipsacales; family Caprifoliaceae; genus Lonicera; species Lonicera japonica. The sequence goes on from CM038463.1 coordinate 41,992,559, forward strand.
CGTTACTTAATGTCCTTAAGTTGAAACTTTACTTGAAATTTGCTATATATATAGTTATATATATGTAAACATATAAATATTGAATATTTAGCCCTTGAATTATTGGCGACTGCCACTTTGCCCCTTCCGTCCACATTTTCAGTTAAGTTTGATAGAAATAAAAGGCATTTTTGTCATTTCAATTATTTAAAAAAAAATTTAATTAGATTTTTAATTAAAAAATTTATGTAAAAAAAATAAAAAAAATAAAGAAAGAAAGAAACTGATATATATATATATATATATATATATCTCCGTCCATCTTCTCTCTCTCTCTCTCTCTCTCCACATCACCATCTTCTCTCTTTACCTTCATTTCCGGTCACCTCCTCCATCTCCGGCCACCTCCCTACCTATTTATTCAATTGCCAAGCAAAGCAAGAATGAATAAGATCGCAGTCGGATCAAACACATTTCGTTTCCAATCGTCGATCAACAACCGAATCCACCGTAATCAACAATCCAAAACAAAAACCTAGAATCAGCCAAACATGAGGATGAGAGAAGAGAAACAGTAGCAGCAAGCAAAAATTACATTTGGCTACAAAAATTCTAACACTACAATCAAAATCTTTACCAAATTTACAAGCATCTGCGTGTACATCTCCATAACCACTTCATTTTTGTTGCACCTCAATCTAAAATCCCAAAGAGAGAAAAAGCAAAATCAAGCCTAAGTCATAGCAAAATCTCTCTCCACCTCTGTAATCGGTAATACAATCATGGGTCAGATTGTATTGAGCCAACTGGCGATGAGCCTGGGTGTGTTGGGGATGATTAAGAAAGGTTTTAGGTCAAAGGTATATATTTTCAAACTTTCCAACAGTTAGTTTTGACAAACAATTTAAATTTGTTTTGTTAATTTCTCCCAATTTGACCGTTGGATCATGCTCAAATTTTAGTCAAACGTGTTAACAGATGTTTTCTAACTACTGTAAAAATTTAAAAATGATCGGAGTTCGGGAAGGCCTCCATCTTACCGTTAGATCAAAACCGTTAGATCAAAATTGATCGTAAACTTTAAGATTGTTAAATCAAAATAAGAGTATAACCTCTGATACCAATTGTTGGTCAGAAAACAACCCTAGAGGGGGGTGAATAGGGTTTTAAAGACTTAATGCGGAATTAAAACGTTTTTAAAATATTTAAGTAAAGCAACTTAGCTAATCAACAATATCAAGGAAATAATCAATTTCAAGTAATCAATCCCAAGACAAGCAAATAAGTAATCTCAAAATACAAGCAATAATATATCAATAAAAAGAGAGCTTGAGTTTAGAAAGATTAAACCAATTTGAAGCTCGAGACTTTTTGTCGTCACGGTTCGGTTTTCTAAACTACATGTCCGCGCTCGGTTAGTTCCCCGAAAATTTTCACTATTCAATCTTTTTCGGGTGAAGATCAAACCTCAATACAAATGTTGTTATCCACACAACACTCACAATGTAGTTATACCCACTACACTTCTCACAAGATATGCTCTCTTGCTCTACAAAGAGACAAACTCTCTTTTGAATTGAAGAATGAATTATTTGTGGTGATACACACCAATATAATAACTCTCAAGTGTATTTGAAGATTACAAATAAAGCTCACACTAGAGTTATCAAGATTGATCAAAATATATAGCTCAAAAATGAAGAATATGATCAATAAAATGAATTGAATACTTGAATAACTTTGTATATATGTAAAATAAGTTTGTAGAATGATTCAAGTGTATTAAAACATGTCTAAGACCTCATATATATAGCTTGCAAAACCATATGGCAGTTGGGAATGATTAAGAAAGGTTTTGGGTCAAAGGTATATATTTTCAAACTTTCCAACAACTAGTTTTGACAAAAAATTCAAATTTGTTTTGTTGATTTCTCCCAATTTGACCGTTGGATCATTCTTATATTTTAGTCAAAAGTATTAAGAGATGTTGTCTAACTACTGTAAAAATTTAAAAATGATCGGAGTTCGGGAAGGCCTCCATCTTACTGTTAGATCAAAACTGTGCAAAAATTGAGCGAGTTTTAAATGTAAAATAAAAACATTTTTGCAATTTAACAATTTAGTTCCAAATACAATTCTAATAATTTGTGAACCTCAGAGATATTTTTCTAAGATACCTATTTTTATTAGAGCTTAAAATATGATCATTTAAAATTAATATGAATTTATTTTGAAACTCGGTCTTTGTAAAATGATGTTTTTCAAATAAATTCAATTTCAATCTTGTTTGAATCAATCTTTAAAATATGCATGAATACATTTGAGCTATAAGGATTTGATCAATAAAGTAACTTTACATAAATCTTAAGAATTCACTCAATTACTGAATTAACGAGTCTTCAAATGTTTTGATTTGTTTCTTCGGATTGATCTTCATTTGAAGCTTTTTCCTTAAAGCTTTTAATATAGTCTTTTGATCATTTGTGCTTCATGATTTGTATTGAGAGATTTGATATTCCTTGTCTTGTCCAATGATCGAATAGTGAAAGATTGATCCTTGTCATATTTTTCTTGAATTTTCTAAGTAAATGAAATGTATACTTATTTCAAGAAACATATTAAATTACACATGATTGATTTATTGTTATTATCAAAATAAGATTAAGACCTTAGATCAACAGAACCTATAGGTTCTTGAGGTAGTAGAGTTTGTTATTTTGGAATAATTTACTGAATGTGAGGTTCTCCGATGTTGTCTTGATTTGTTGTGTCTTAAACAAAGTCAAGAATCGGATCCTAATCAATGCCAATAGCACTTGTGGGAATATCAACATATTCATCTGGGTGTAACTCCCCCCCCCCCGCCGGGAACCTTGACATCCTCAAAGAACTGGGCATTTCCTGACTTGAAAGTCTACTTAGTCGTGGGATCACAAAACTTGTACCCCCTGAATCTTTCAAATTATCTAATAATATAGCAACTCTCATGTGCCATAACGCAGCTAAATTCTCAGTGCTTAATTTTCTTTCTACATCTTGTGCACTTAATTGCATGAATTCATTAAATAAAGCAATTGTATTAATTGAATAAAAATTATCGTAACCTAACAAGGAACCAGAACCAACCATTTTTTGAACCATGAAACAAATTACAATTTTCATTCCCGAATAAACAAGAATATCATGATTTTTCCAAAATAGAAATATAAATCAAATTTCTTATAAAAGGTAGTATAATAAATGTCTCATTAAGATCCAAATAAAATCCAATCTTTAACAATAATCTAAAATTTCAATTGCTTCAACTTGAACTGTCTTGCCATCGCCTACCTAAGTGTGTCTTTCACCATCATTTGGCTTTCAGCAATTGAGGCAGCCCTTTCTTAGCATGCCATGCATGAAAGTTGGTGCAATGCTTCTTTATGCACCTTTCAGCTCCACGAATGTAACATCTAGTACCTTTCGATTCACACGATTTCTTTTTGTAACTGAGGCAACCCCTTCTTAGCACGCCGTGCACGAAAGTTGGTGCAATGCTTCTTTTTGTGCCCTTTAGCTCCACAAAAGTAACATCCAATACCATTCGATTCACCCGATTTCTTTTCTTGTTCCTTTTGTGGTGTCGTATCTACAATCTCCTTATCTTTCTTTCTTTTCTTTCCTTGTCCTTGTTTTTAGAGGTTGAGGCAATGTAATCAATCTCTACCTTATCTTACTTCAACCATTATTCTTCTTGAACACAGTATGAGATAAGCTCATTCAAAGACCAAGTTTCTTTCTAACAATTGTAGCTCACCTTAAACTGGTTAAACTGTGTCAGAAGAGATATCAAAATCAGATGCACAAGCAATTCCTCAGAGAGTTCTAGCTTAAGTGCTCTTAACTTGGAAAGAAGATGATACATCTCCATAATGTACTCAATGATATTGCATTTACCCCTATACCTCATTAAAATTAGGATTGACAACCACGTACCTATTTAAGCCTTTTTCATTCTTGACAAAACCTCTTTTCAATGTCTACATGGAACTTTTTAGCTGTAGTTATCTTTTCAGACATTGTACTCATGAATGCTCCCAAAATGGCCTTCTTCATAATCATGACACAAATGCGATTGATGTATCCCACTTCTCTTTATCTTTTCTCTCATCAAAAGTACTTTTATCCGTAAGAAATGGGAAAGAATCAACTCTTAATACAATGTCAAGATCAATGACTCCGAGAACTATTAAAAGGTTATCTTGCCATGATTTGAAGTTTGTGCAATTTAGTATATGAATAAAGTTTATGCTAGCAGTAATATTAGCATAAGTATTCATAGTTGAATCTATAGGAAACAACAATAAACAAACAAACAAAAACAAGCTCACATAAGTCTTAAAAAGAACATAATAAATTCAAATAAAGATAATTCCCATCCCAAGATATCGGGTGCTCCATTTATATTTCATCTTTGGACAAAAATATTAATTTGCAAGTGATACATCTTGTTATAGTAATCGAACAATGATAATAAGAACATGTTGAACAATAAATCTTCATTTGGGTCGATCTATTGCTCACATGAAAAAAATCAAATAATCATCACATATTTATCAGCATAGGTGTACATGTAATTCTGTTAAATGTCAACATTTCTTTAGGTTGGTCAAAATTTAAATAAGTTATAAGTACATTAAAACAAATTAATTTCCATGAGAGAGGTTACTTTGGTGACATGTAGTTTCAACTAATTCATCTCAAAAATATATACTTAATTATATCAATATTCGAATTTAAACTGGTTGGATTAATGCTTATTGAGTAATAAAGCCCATATACATATCTTCACCCATAACTAAATCCTTTAACCCAAAACTTAGGCCTTAAAAATTATATGTCCACACGTACCGGTATAACACGGTAAAACAATTTCATTAAAGTACTAGCTTAAAATTTATGGGCTTGTACGTACATGTATAACCTAAAATAGCAATACCGGTACACACTTGCATGCCTATCCTAATCATCGAAGCTAGATATATATATATATATATATATGTATATCTTTATATATACATATGATCAATCGATTGACAGAATCCATAATATATATATAAAGAAAAAATTTACTTAAAATAACCAATATATGTAATCGATTAATCTGGACCTTATATATGTACTCTGGCTTTAACTTAAACCAAGTATATGTAGAAAAAGAAGCCTGACATAATTTCCTTACACATATAAATGTGCATACATATCCTTATATATAGATGTAAGTCGGCAGCAGCAATGTATATGTAAAACATCCTTACATATAATCCTTATATATATTGTATATAAAGATACATTGTCCTTATATACATAGATCTGACACCTTTTATAAATATCTAGCATGTTACTATGCACCTAACATATATACATATACTTGGTAAACCGTATACATCTATACATGTAAACTTAGACAATCAAAATAATCAATTGGCCTAAAAAGTAGGACAATCAATTGGCCTAAAAAGAAAAATATCGATATGAATCCAACAAAAATAAATTCTGCCAAACAATGATTATACATGTATGGTCTAATCCTTCTTAATTACAAATACCCTCTTTATATATCCAAAGCTCTTCTATTTATTTTTATTTGTATTTTTTTGACAATTTTTTTCTTTTTTGATAAACGGTAGAGACAACCAATAACTCAATAATTTTAAAAACCAAAGTTATCATGTTTGAAAATAAATTCGATTTTCAATGATTCAACATGAATGCCCCTTTGATACAACTTGTTAAATCTTTTTAGATTTAAATAATTATAAACCTAGGATCATTCATGTTGTATCACTAAAAATCAGTAGATTAATATGCATAAATGTACCTGAAGTGTTTTATAACCGAGTGGCTGGCCTTTCAATTCTACACTTTTTCTTTAGTTAACCCTTTAAGTTTTTTTCTATGCTCTTTGTAATGATGCTCAACATGGACATAATACGTACGTGCGATCTGGAAATCATAAATACAATATATAGATATTAAATCCTACTATCTACTCCGTATTTCTATGTTAACGCATCACAAAAAATAGAAATTACTACACATTAAAGACTCACACCCTATTTAATACTTTCAAGTTCAAATAACTTAAACCTCAATGGATCACTTTTAAAATGAGTTTAGCCATACGATAATGTAGAAGACATAATTATTTCACTTAGAAACTCAATGTTAGGTTAAACATTCAACATATATACTAGTATGTTGGGTTAGCTGAAAATTAAGTGTAAAGCGTTTTCAAGTTACAAGAATTTGCTGATTTGATAAAATATTTTTTGCATATTGGATTGGTAACATATGGAATACTCCCTCTGTCCTACAAAGATAGACCCATTTTCTTTTTCACATAGATTAAGAAACTTCATTTAATGTAATTGGAACCATAATTTTTTTACACATTTTTCCTATTATGCCCTCATTTATTGTGTACTATAATAAATACATTGGATTAGAAGATAAACATACATTTTTTTATCTTTCTTTTGGAGATGGGTATTTATTAGGTAAAGTTAATTATTTTAGAGTTGATAACAATGTAATTAAATAAGGGTACATTAAGAAAAAAAAATTAGTACATTCTTTAAGAAGCAAGTGGTCTATAATTTAAAACAGATAAAAAAAAATGAACTATCTTTGTGGGACTTCCAAAACCAATCATAAATTAGAAACAATAATACGCATCTTTCATCTTTCTTGCAAGCAAATTAAATTCCACTCTCTCCAACATCACCCCCCCCCCTCTCCCCCAACCCAACAAAACCCTCACAGCCCCACTTTGTCGGCCATTCAATATATTTTTCTCTTTGGGGTGAGCAAATAGTTAATGCAAATGAAAGGTGTTGGACTAGAAAGAATTTATCAGTTGGTCATTTAATAGAGTTCACATGTGAAATAACTAAATTTATTATTTTAACATGTACTATAAGAACACATATTATTATTTTTTAAAATAAAAAATAGAGACAATAATTTGATCCAATATAAATAATAAATGGAAAATGATAAGGACACATGTTAAAACTACTATAAATGAAAATAATAAAATTTTGTATGAGAATCTGTGCCATATTTAATGCATGTTGAGAGTTAATTATTTCTAAAAATAGGTACTTAACGTGTGCCCTTAGGGCACTCGTTAATTTGACCCAATATAAATAATAAATGGAAAATGATAAGGGCACATGTTAAAATTACTATAAATGAAAATAATGAAATTTTGTATGAGAATCTGTACCATATTTAATACATGTTAGGAATTAATTATTTTCAAAAATAAGCACTTCACACGTTAACATGACCCTTTTACTTTTTCTCTTTTATTTTCATGATAACAATTACGACAACGTTAGTGTGTTAGTCAAGTTTTGAAAGATTATTAGTTCCCCAATTGATTCTAAATTGCCGAGACTTATTTACTTATTTATTTATTTATTTATATTTAAGGTGTTTAATATCTATCTTTACGTTACACATTAATGGTTAACATGACAAAAACAATTACAATGCTACCAAACAATTACTAATTAGCACACAAAATAACGAATTAATGATTTCGATCGTTAAGCAATAATATTAAATGTCATTTGAACAAAAAAGAATATATTAATTAATATTATTACATACTTATTATGTGACGAATATAAAAGCTATCATGTTATCAGTTAATTTATTTTGTATTTATCTGATGGAATAATGGAGTGACACGTACTTTTGACCATAGGCTTAAGAAAATTAACATTTTTTTGAAGTTTGAACCGGTGATTTAATATTTTAATTATATTTATTAGATGCTAGAAAGGTCAATTGTTCAAATTGAGAATTTATTTTCATAATAAAAACTATTTATTTTAATTTTTCAAGTAATATAAACTTTGCACTGTGGTGTATGCATGCTTATCATAATAAATTACATCACATCATTATTAACCACAAATTAGTTAAAATATCAAATGCCTGTCATATTAATCATCGTATATATAATTAATATAATAATATTTGATGAATCATTACCCCTAAATATAACAAAGATATGTAAAATTAAAGAAATATCCACCATAACCTATGGTAAAATATACATATCATTTTGCTACTCTATCTAATGAATTTCTTTAAACATAAAGATTCCAAGTTCAAGTGTAACTTGGGCGACCTAAAAATTAGTTGGAATTACTTAATTATTAATTAATAGAATAATTACCTAATCATTTTATATATAATTTATTCTTAGTTTTTTTGTTGTTTGTAATATTGTATTTTTAAATAAGCACAATGTGCTGGGAACCCGTGAAGGTTTTGGAATTAACTGCACCTCATTTGAACTGGCCTTATTAGCCAACCCGTGACATAATTTGGTCTTTATCCGTGATGAATTAAAGATGCATTATTAAATTGCTAAAAGTGAAAAGAAGAATAATTATTTAACCAACAATCTTGTCTCATTCCAAGTGCTCTTAATTTGACAGATTATCACATCACTTTTCTGTTCATTTAAACTCTGGAAATAGACTGGGGAACAAAAATTGCAGCCTTGCACTATTTGGAGTAGTTATAGTACATTCAATAGCCAAGTACTTTAAAATTTTGAAAATTGCCACATTCACACCCCCATCATATAAAAATTAAATAAATCAAACTTACTAGAGGTTACTCCTTAAATTTGAATTTGCATATCCCTTTGAACAATTTCAACATCATCATTAGCGTGCACTACGGGAACAAAATGATTTGACTCACCAAAAATAACATGCATAAATTGTTAAACAACCAAGTTTTTCTTATTATAAACACAATAAGCTTTATAGTGGCATAACCAAGAAAAAAAAATCCTTCATTGGATTTAGTATCATTTTTTTCTAAATGATCACAATCATTCAAAATAAAGCATTTACATCAAAAAACTTTAAAATATGTAATGTTGGGTTTCTTATTATTTCACAATTCATCTAGAGTCTTATCTCTATGCCTTCGCGAATAATAACATAATTGATCACATAGTATGAAATATTAACGGCTTCCCCCTAAAAGTATTTGGGTAAAGAATGTTGGGACACAGTCTCCTAGGTGCAATACCCGAAATCATGTACAGAAACTAACGGGAGGCCCTGCTACCGCGTGGATGAAGGGCCACGAAATGTAAACCCAGTGGTACGCTTGGCTAGTCATGAGGATTGCTGAAATTGCAGCTCGCGGCTTTTGAGACAAACATATACTATTGTGCCATATAGTTTTACAAGACAACGGATTAGTTTACTAAACGCATTAACTCTTTTTGAACACTGTTTTCATAATTAAACTATATTATATGATTCCTACTGAGTCCTTTTGACTCACCCTACATATTTTTCAACTAGTTGATTCTGCAAGTACTTTTGGGGAAATGGGAGAGCAGGAACGCAACTCTGTAGAAGGCCTCCATACCTCAAACTAGTTATAGGTCCTTCATGATAGAAGGGCCTTTGCCCATTGAGTTTCGTTAACAATTCATGTATTACATTTGTATTAGAACATATGTATATAAATTATGAAAATCGTATACTTGTATTTGGGACCTCGTTGGAGGCTAACTATTGGAGTTGTAGTGTTACTTTTTCTTTTATAGACAGATTTTGTGAATCAAAAAATATTCTTATTGCTTAGATTATAGATTTCTAAGTTTTACACAGGGTTTGTAACTAGTTGTTCCGCCATCGGCATACGGCACTTGTGACGAACCAGGTCTTGGAGGAAAAAATTCTCTTAATGGGAGTCGAGGCGTTACATATATATATATATTGCTTGCCGGGATGAAAAATAATTAGGGTTCTATGCTTTTGGGTTGAAAAGCCCTAAACCCCCGAGGAAAGCAATGTTTGGCCGCCTAGCCACCGGTGAGGAGTTCGGGAACCTAGGCAATTGGCAAGACACTATGGATTATGTGGGTGATTGTGTTCATGTGAAATGGGAACGATTGATACAGGAGGTAAATGGTTGATACAGTAGGTAACCTGCATTAGCACATGTATGCATTGTTTTAAAAGATGATGATTCTAATTTGTATTGCCAAGCAAGTATGATTTGATAATGCATTGTTATACATGTTTTAAAGATACCATGCCCTTATTTCTCCCCCTACTGAGCAAATAGCTCACCTCCTTTTCTAAACCAATACAGGTATTCAGGAGTCTAGTGAGGACAAGGAAGTGATGGGTCCGGGAATAAAATAGAGGCTTTGATACGAGGACATTTTGATATTTTTGTGTTATCATGGGAAGCCATGGCTATCCCTTAATACTGTAGATCATTTTAAGATTTCCAAACCGGGTTTTATATAACTTTTGAATGATTGTACGCATATATGCATATTTTAGCTTACTATTATTATCTTGTAAATGTTTTGTCAGTTGATATATGTGTTGTGTGTTGCTTGAATTCTTTATATACTTAGACCCATTTTAGTCATACTAAGATGGGTTAATAACACTCCAGGTCTTAATTACGGGTGTCAACCTACTAATTAAGGCGGGGTTGTTACATATGATTCCCACTCCTTATGGTTAAGGAGATTTATCAAAGAATACATTACTAGTGGCATGATTTAGGGTGACATTGTGGGAATTCCATTATTTAAGTAACGAGAACAGCATATTTTATTATTTAGAGTGGTTATTTGTTTGTGACTTTGTGTAACGAACATAACCTTCTTTAGGTTATTAGCATGTGTATTAGTCGATCTGTATGACTGCACATGTGAGGGACAAGATTAATTTGTAGAGAATCAGAGTAACGCAACGGAAGAGTGTGCTAATTGTTTAAGCCGTAGTGGTTAGTGGTGGTGGCTTTTTAGTTGATGGCTCGGCAAAATTGGTTATAGAAACCCTTCTTGTGATCAGCTAGTATAGTATATCCATGTAGTTAATGAATCTTTGGTTTATCCTCATAATTAATGCCCACGAGTTTGGTAGTATTAGAGAACTATCATAACCTTCCTGAGTAGACAACATTTAGGGTGGTGTGAAATTATTAAGATAGTTAGACCATGTCAGAGTAGAGTAATGGGTATATCCAATAACATTAAGCATTGAGTATTTATGCTTTTCAGTGATGGAAATTTTAGCAAACGTTTCGACTTTCCTTTGAGCTTAATGTGGAGACCATAACGGTACTCTAATTCTGAATCCTTGGTCAACATTGATTGGTAGCCAATCCTCTAGGTGGTTCAGAATATTCAAATTTATCCATAGTATGGGATCAATCTTGAGCTTTAGCGTATAGCGTGACCTACCTTTAAGCTAAGTATATAATATAGTATTTGAATTAATTGATGAATTAGTGGAATTACAATGATGTCTTGGCTTCAATTGATGATGATGATGATGATGATGATAATAATAATAATAATAATAATAATAATAATAATAATAATAATAATAATAATAATAATAATAATAATAATAATAATAATAATAATAATAATAATAAAAGACCCAAACTAATTAAATGTTTAAGCAGAATATGGATGAATCTCTCAAAACAATCTCTCAAAGGCTACGGAAAAGTTCTCGGGATGAAGCGTCACTCTCAGCCATTTTGTAGAATTGTTCGTTACCTAAAAGAGAGTGAATACTTCTACCTAAGTGCTTAGGGTCATGGGTCAAACAATCCTTAAAGAAATGGGTCAAATCGGAGCCAAATTACAATAATAGGTTAAAATTAAGCTAGGATCGGTCCTAGCTCTAGATTGATCTTAGCCCTGGGATCGATCGTGGGGTGATTTTTTGGCAGCTTCACTTTTTGCTACAATTCTTCATTTTTCTTCACTCCTTTAAGTCTTCTGAGGCATTTTGGCATCCAATAAACCCCTAGGACTTGTCCTTTCACTTCATGCTCATCGTTTTAGGGGTAATTTGCAGTTTTTTCCTCGTATTCAGTCTCGGAATCCATAGTGAATTTCTTTTCGAGAACCCTTTTCAAAGTTTTCTGCTTTCGAGTTTCGTTTTTATATCAACTCTTAGCTATTTAGTTGCTTTTGGCCTGCAAAATGATTTTGTACAACAAAATACTATGCAATGCCATATTTTGATGTTTAAACTGAATTTGAATGCAACTATGAGTTTTAAAAAGTAAACTTATGCAAATTGGGCATTTAAAACTCTATATATAATGCAAATTCTAGGCTCAGTCAAGTACAAACCATGTTTTGAACTGCATTTTTCTCAGCTTCAATGTTTGATCTTGGCAAGTATTCCACTTCAATTGTTCTTTTTCATACAAGATTCCACGGGCTAGGCCATGGTATGTAACACCCGTAGGGTAAATTTATTACATTTTATGACCGAGACGCGAGAGTGTGCATGGGCCGTATCCGAATGTAGGAAATACTTCCACACTATTTTAGAGATGTTATTACATTCATCTTTTAAGTTGGAAAGGGTTATGTAGAGTACCCGAGTCGAAATTTGCAAAATCTCACATTTTAAACTTACCCGACAAACCGACCTTCAGTCATTCTAGATATCATAACTTTTTCATTTTAGATCAGAATGGAACCTAATTTATACCATTGGAAAGGTATTTCAATTTCCAAGAACTTTCGTGTTTTCCCCGGAAGCCAATTCCCACTTCTCGTTGGTCAAAATAAGGTTACAAGATCAGTTGGTGGCAAAAACAAGCATTTCTGGGCATGAACAAAATTCCAGAACCATGGAGTCGACTCCATGGGTTTTAGGGAGTCGACTCCCCTTCACTGTAGCGGTCAAAAATGATATTTTTGATGCTTAGACCCGATTTTTATACACATATAACCCCACCTCCTCCTCCATTTCGTCCAAAGCTCAGGGAGAGTGTAGAGAGGAGTGTAGGAGCATGGAGATGAGTTCATGAGTGTAATTTTATCTCCTCTTTCAACCCAAATCAAGGATCAAACACATAATCTCCATCATCTCCTTCCTTTCTTCACATCCACCAAGCTAGGGTTTCAAGCTAACTATGGTATCTTGCGCCTCCGTCGTTTAGGGCTCGATTTGCGGCTCAAGTGGTGAAGGTTGAACACTATCGAGGTAGGAACACTATTATTAAAACCTATTTTAAGAGTTATGCACCCAATCACCATTTTTACACAAATTTGGGGATTTTCTAGGTATACACCTATTGCTGCGTATATATGCACTTTGAGCCTATAAATTATGAGGGAAATGGTTGTTTATTTCTTATAAAATGTAGTATCTCATATTTCCTCAAGTATTTCTTCCATTTCCTTGATTTATGACAAACCCTTGTTCCTGGCCTCTAGCGCGCAGGTACTTATCAGTCCGTATAGTAAAGTAAACTTATGATACGCACTTTATATCACTTGATACTCATGAAATGGACTACTATACCTTTTTACATGATGTATATGATCTTATAATTGTGATTGGGAAAAATATGATTTTCCTTATACAGAGTAGTCAACACCGCTCGTACCAGGTAGATGGTTATTACCAGTAGCGTATAGTCTTAGTGGCTACGTGAGATTATTGTAGCGTATGCCTTTGTGGCTGCGTGAGGTAGCGTATGCCTGTGTGGCTACGTGAGGTAGCGTCTAGGTGGACCTGGTAGGTGGTCCCTGCCTTGGGCAGAAGAAACCGAGTGCCGGCTATCTCTGTACAGTAGATGTGAAAAATCCTAGACGTGAGTATTATACATGGTTGATACGATGTAGGCCTGGTCGCGGTGTCTTGAGACTATGTATATATTACACTGTTTACATACTTATTTATGGTTTATGTATACGGACTACTCACAAACTCACTTTATAAAGCCTCTCCTACTTATACATGTTTTTCTCACAACTCTTATAGTTCCTACTGGGCCCGTTTGGCTCACAGTTTTTCCTACACAGGTACTTCTAAGGATGGGACGGGACGAGCTGATAAGGGAAAGGTCGACAAGTCTTAGTTTCCTCTGTTACTGTAGTATGAGGGCCTTTTACTACTGAAAGGCCATGTTATCTATCTTTTTGTACCATAACCCAACTTATATCATGTATCCATGTTTGTACTCTCTATGTAGCCTACTTGAGGTTATGGAGACTGTATTGTGTATGACTACTTTGTGACAGTTATGTATGTATTTTACGGACATTTACTTTTCTTTAATTTTATTCTTTCGGTTATTTTACAATGGGTTGGAGGAACATGTCTATGGTTGAATGTTAGCCTAATGTGGACAAGTGACTTACATTTTAGTTAACCGGTGCGCAACGGTACAGACTAATCTGTAAGGCACGAGTTAACAGGAGGGGAAGCTACAGTTCTAGCATGTTCCCAGTTGATTTGGTTTTATGTACTAGACCTTTGCATATTGGCCTTCCTCGCCAGAGTTATTTATCTTTTTACTCACTTCCGCCGTCGCGTACGGCTCCGTGATCAACCGTGTTCCGGAGGTTCTCCCTCCTAACGGAACTCGGGGCGTCACAGGGTAGCCAAAGCATCAACATGATTCTTAATTGTCCGAGGAAATCTTTTAATGAACGTTGAGTTGAAATTTTTGAACAATTTTTGAGCTAGCCTCATGTAAGCCTCAATCTTCTTATTTTTAGCCGCATATTCCCTAATGAGTTAATTTGCAACCAGTTGGGAGTCACACCTGCAAAATGGCTTTGTACTACACAAATATTATGCAATGCCATATTTTGATCTTTAAACTGAATTTGAATGCAATTATGAGTTTTAAAAAGTAAACTGATACAAATTGGGCTTCTAAAACATTATATATAATGCATATTCTAGGCTTATCAAGCACAAACCATGTTCTGAACTGCATTTTGCTTAGCTTCAATGCTTGATCTTGGCAAGTATTCCGCTTCAATTGTTCTTTTCATACAAGATTCCACAGGCAAGGCCAGGATAGCCAAGGCATCAACATGATTGTTACTTTTTTGGGGAAATCTTTCAATGTATGCCGAGTTGAAATTTTCGAACAATTTTTGAGCTAGCCTTATTGATGTGAATTGCGATCGTATTCTATCCAAGAAAAATGGATCCGCAACCTTAACGTATGAAGACGCAAGAACCTTGGAATCACGCGAAGTTAATAGAGGTGGAACCTCAACCCAATCCCGAAAACGAGAAAGAACCTTGGTATAGTCGTAGACAAACAATCAATCGATGGATTAATTGATTGCTAAGTTGAAGAACAACAAGAACCCTAATTCTAGCTGTTCGAGACGTTCTTAGAATGCAAGAGGTGAAAAACACTCAAATTTTAATTAATTAAAGCTCCTTAAAACAATAGCGTTAGCTCCTTTAAATAGGAGTAATTAAACCTACTAGGTCTAGGAAAATAAAACAAAAACGAAATTAATGGGGTTTCCACATAATTTGGGCCCAAACAAAGCTAAACATAAATTAAACTTAAAATAAGCAAGCCTAGCCCAGCCCATTTATCTAATACATATTTTTTTTAATCTCTTGGGCTGCTATTTAGATATCTTCAATTGGGCCTTTAAGCAATGTCTTCCATTCTTGAGCCCGTTCCCCTTCAACGCTCCTCCATGTTTCAGCTTTGCTCATCATCTCTTGGACCATGGTCATAAGGGTCTCCTTGATCTTCTTGGCTCTAGCTTGAGTAATTGGGCCACTTGGAATCCGGATGGGATCGGCATAGCCTTCACTCCATGATCCAGCGTCAGTGCTATCCTTGGTCTCATCATTCCCCTCCTCTTGAAAAGGAATTGTCCTCAATTCGTCACCTGCGCTAAACGGACTTAGATCAGCAACATTAAATGTAGCACTTACATTATACTCACCTGGAAGATCAAGTTTGTATGCATTGTCATTGATCTTTTGCACAACTTGAAATGGTCCATCTCCTCTCGGTAACAACTTAGAACGCCTTTGAACTGGAAAGCGTTCCTTTCTCAAGTGCAGCCAAACCCAATCTCCTGGTTCGAAGACCACCTTTTTCCTTCCTTTGTTTGCTTGCTGCACATACTGCTCAGTTCTTCCTTCAATGTTTTGCCTCGCCTTCTCATGAATATGTCTAACAAACTCAGCTTTCTTCCTGCCATCTAGGTTAGCATGCTCAACAGGTAATGGAAATAAATCCAAAGGAGCTAAAGGATTAAAACCATACACAATCTCAAAAGGAGAAAACTTAGATGCAGAATGAACATATCGATTATATGCAAACTCAACATGAGGCAAACATTCTTCCCACTCTTTCAAGTTCTTCTTGATTATGGCACGCAACAGAGTGGATAAAGTTCTATTTACTACTTCTGTTTGACCATCAGTTTAGGGATGACATGTAGTAGAAAACAAGAATTTAGTACCCAACTTTCCCCACAAAGTCTTCCAAAAGTAGCTCAAAAACGTTGCATCCCTATCAGAAACAATGGTTCTAGGCATGCCATGCAATCGCACAATTTCTTTGAAGAATAAATTAACAATTCGTGGTGCATCATCAGTTTTATTACAAGCAATAAAATGAGCCATTTTAGAAAATCTACAAACCACCACGAAAATAGAATCATTCCCATGTTTAGTCCTAGGCAAACCCAATACAAAATCTATAGAAATGTCAACCCAAGGGTCACTAGGAATGGGCAATGGAGTATATAGACCATGGGGGTTTAACTTAGACTTTGCTTTCTTACAAGTAACACATCTCTCACAGATTCTTTCAACATCTCTTTTCATGTGAGGCCAAAAGAAGTGTTCTTGCAATACTCCTGAGGTCATAGTTATACCAAAGTGCCCCATTAGACTCCCACCATGAGCCTCTTTCACAAGCAACTCACGCAATGAACATTTAGGCACACAAAGTTTGTTTTCATGCATTAAGAACCCATCATGCCTAAAGTACTTATCAAACGCCACTTTCTCACATGCATTAAAGATATCTCTAAAATCAGCATCATCACAATACAATTTCTTGATGTATTCAAATCCAAGCAATTTAGCATCTAAAGTAGCAATTAAAGCATACCTATGCGATAAAGCATCTGCTACAACATTTTCCTTACCCTGCTTGTACTTGATCACATACAAAAAAGTCTCTATAAACTCTACCCATTTGGCATGGCGCTTCTTCAACCTTTGTTGTCCCTTCAAGTGCTTCAACTATTCATGATCCGTGTGAATCACAAACTCCTTCGGCCACAGATAGTGCTGCCATGTATCCAACGCTCTGACCAATGCATAAAGCTCCTTGTCGTAGGTAGGGTAATTTAAGGTCGCCCCACCTAACTTCTCACTAAAGTATGTTATTGGCTTCCCTTCCTACATAAGAACAGTACTAATACCATTTCCTGAAGCATCACATTCAATTTCAAAAGTCTTGAAAAAGTTAGGTAAAGATAACAAGGGGGTGTTACTTAGCTTGCTTTTTAGTAATTGGAATGCCTTCTCTTGTTCCTCTCCCCATTTGAACCCAACATTCTTCTTGATCACTTCAGTCAATGGCGCCGCAATCATGCTAAAATCCCTCACGAATCGCCGATAAAAACTAGCAAGCCCATGGAAACTCTGTACTTGTCCCACACTTGTAGGGCTTTGCTATTCTTGAATAGCCTTTACCTTTTCTTCATCAACCTGAATCCCTTGTGCACTCACAACAAAACCAAGAAATACAAGCTTATCCGTGCAAAAGGTGCACTTCTTCAGGTTAGCATATAATTCTCATTTCGCAAGACATCCAAAACATATTTTAAATGAAAACATGGTCATCTAGACTCTTGCTATAAATTAGGATATCATCAAAATAGACCACAACGAATTTTCCAATGAATGATCTCAAAACATGGTTCATCAATCTCATGAAAGTGCTAGGTGCATTAGTTAAACCGAAAGGCATAACTAACCATTCATATAAACCATATTTTGTTTTAAAAGCTGTTTTCCATTCATCGCCTTCTTTCATTCTAATTTGATGGTATCCACTTTTCAAATCAATTTTAGAGAATATAGTAGACCCATGCAACTCATCAAGCATATCATCTAAACGTGGAATGGGGTGACGATACTTTACCGTGATATTATTAATTGCCCGGCAGTCCACGCATATTCTCCACGTCCCATCCTTCTTCGGCACTAGCAAAACTAGCACCACAGATGGGCTTATACTCTCTCTCACATACCCTTTCTCTAGTAGCTCTGTCACTTGCCTTTGAAGTTCCTTCGTCTCCTCTGGATTACTCCTATAGGCTGGGCGGTTTGGAATGGATGCTCCGGGTACGAAATTAATTTGGTGCTCTATTTCTCGAATAGGTGGTAAACCGCTTGGCGTATCCTCTGGAAAGACGTCACCAAAATCCTGCAACAAAGAGATAATAACACTAGGCAAAGAAGAATTTAGTTCGTTAGTGCTCAAAAGCGCTTCTTTGTACACTAGTACAAGAAGTTGATTACAAAGCATCGCTCTTTTCACTTCACTAGCTCTCGCATAGAAATTCTTTTGCCTCCTCTCAAACTTACTCTCAATAGTCACTGGTTTTTCCACTCTACTTTCTTTTTTCTCAATTTCTTTTCTTTTTCCCTCACTCTCTTTTTTTTCCTCACCACTCACTCTCTTTTTCTTTTCAGCTCTCCGTTGCTCTTCCTCATTTTGCAATTTCAACTGATCAGCATAGGCTTGTTGTGGCGGTAAAGGTGCGAGAATGATTGTTCTCTTGTTCATCTCAAATGAGTATTTATTGGTGAAGCCGTCGTGTTTAACTCTTCTATCATATTGCCACGGTCTTCCCAACAGCATATGGCCGGCTTGCATGGGAACCACATCACAAAGCACTTGGTCCTCGTATTTCTCAATGCTAAAGGACACCAAAACCTTCTTGTTCACCCTCACTTCATCGCTATCATTCAACCACTGTAGTTTATAAGGCCTTGGATGCGTAGTCGTATGTAATGCTAGCTTTTCCACCATTGTTGTGCTAGCCACACTGGTGCAGCTACCTCCATCTATCACCAAGCTATACACCTTGCCTAGTACCAGGCACCTAGTGTGGAAAATATTCTCGTGCTGCTCCTCATCCTACCTTGCTTGCACACTAAGGGCTATTCTTGCAACTAATAACTCGCCCTGATGGCGCTCTCTTCTTCTTCGATTTCCTCTAATTGTGGCATAGCTTCAGTGCCTTATTCTTTCGTCTCGTATTCCCTATTATCCGAAAGCATCATCACTTGCTTGTTCGGGCATTGAGTGGCAATGTGGCCTCTCCCTTGACACTTCCAACAAATAAGGTCTCGATTTCGAGTTGTAGGGGTATTAGTGGTGTTAGGGGCTGCCCTAGCTTGGTTTCCACCAGGAGCTTTTGATTTTGAATCAGTTTTTGGTTTCGGAGTGGTTGCTTTGTCATCCCTTTTCCACGGACTTTGTTTCCATGGAGTAGAATAAGAACTTTGGCTTGGCTTAAAACTACCCCTCCTCTTGAGTTGTCTCTCTATTTTAATTTCCGTGTGAACCATATCTTCAATTTTGACATACGGTTGCAGTTCAACTGCATTGGCAATTTCTCGATTTAACCCGCTCAAGAACCGCGCCATGGTAGCTTCTCTATTCTCATCAACCTTGGCCCGAATCATGGCCACTTCTATCTCCTTGTAGTACTCATCAACACTACGATTCCCCTGTGTAAGCCCTTGTAGTTTTTGGTACAATTCCCGATAATAGTGATCGGGTACAAATCGGTTTTTCATCAGGCGCTTCATCTCTTCCCATGTCTCTACGGGTCCTTCATCACTACGCCTTCGCTCTGTCATCAAGCGATCCCACCAAACAAGTGCATAATCTAAAAATTCCATAGCCGCCAATTTCAGCTTCTTGGAATCGGAGTAATTATGACAAGCAAACACCAACTCTACTTTCTTGACCCACTCAAGATAGGCCTCGGGGTCATTCTTCCCTTGGAAGGATGGAATCTTCATTTTGATCCCATTCATGTTGTCGTCCCCCCGATTGGTTCCTCTACCAAATTGCCTACCATTCCGTCGGTTAGCGGTTACCGAATCAACACCACTATCCCCGTCATCAAAACTATCTCGGTAATAGTTATCAGGATCATTCTTAGCCCTCCTTTCTCTAGGCTGCATTCTCCCAGTTCTTTGGGCACTACGTGATTTGCTAGATTGTTCATTTTGAGCGCTTTCCACTCTATCTACTTTCACCCGCATTCGTTTTAATTCGTCACTAATCTCATCTACTTGCTCTCTAAAGCCACCCAACTCCTCTCTCATCATATTTTGTAAGGTACTTGTCATGGCTTATTGGAACAACTTAGAATCGAAATTTGATATATTGCTGCAAAACAGAGATTAGCACAATATAAAGAAATAAAGATGTCCTCACTGCACTCCCTTACGTGTTTCACTCAGAATATGTCACTCTAATTTTACCGCTCGTGTGTAGCTCTCAAAAGTAATGATATACCTCTCAATTTTCACCTTTTGGATCTTTCAAACAAATCGAAAAGCCAGAACCTTCGTCTTGGTTCCCAAACAGACCAATCACAATCCAAACAGATCAATTGTATGCTAGGGCAAGTATGTTTTTCACCACGAATTAAAGAAACAGAAATCCCAATGAATTATGGACACGATACGAAGCGAAAAGTCGAGAAAAATGAGCAAAAATTCAGTCTCGTGAAAATAGGATTTTTGGAATCCTTGGACCCTATAGTACCCAAATCCAAAAACAAATAATTGCGAATTTCAGAAATTTTAGCAGAAAAATATGCACAATTCCAGAATTCGAAATTTTAGCAGAAAAATATGCACAATTTAAAATCGACAACTGAAGGAATTCGCAATCAAAATTAATTAACCCTAACAATCGAAACTCAACAAATAGGGTTCATACGCAGCAATCGAAACTCATCACAATCGAATCTCAGCAACTAGGGTTTATATGGAGTTATCGAAGTTTCTACTAACCCTAATAATCGCAATATTAACAATCAAGAGCAGATTCGAAAAGCACTTAGTAAGAATAGATTCGCAGCTAGGGTTCAATTTGCAATAATTTAGCAAGAACAGATACGAAGATTAGTTTTCAATCATGAACAGGTTCAAAATTACTAAGCAAGAGCAGAATCGATTTTTTTTCCACAATTGAAATTAACAACCCTAGTTTTAAGAAGATACGAATAAACCAGTCTACGAATGGATGGAAACAGAAACAAACGAAAGATAAAACCTGGATAGAAAATTCCCTCTGATACCAACTAATGTGAACTGCGATCGTATTCTATCCAAGCAAGATGGATCCGCAACCCTTAACGTATGAAGACGCAAGAACCTTGGAATCACGCGAAGTTAATGGAGGTGGAACCTCAACCCAATCCCGAAAATGAGAAAGAACCTTGGTATAGTCGTAGACAAACAATCAATTGATGGATTAATGGATTGCTAAGTCGAAGAACAACAAGAACCCTAATTCTAGCTGTTCGAGACGTTCTTAGAACGCAAGAGGTGAAAAACACTCAAATTTTAAGTAATCAAAGCTCCTTAAAACAATAGTGTTAGCTCCTTTAAATAGGAGTAATTAAACCTACTAGGTCTAGGAAAATAAAAGAAAAATGAAATTAATAGGTTTTCCACATAATTTGGGCCCAAACAAAGCTAAACATAAATTAAACTTAAAATAAACAAGCTTAGCCCAGCCCATTTATCTAATACATGTTTTTTTTAATCTCTTGGGTTGCTATTTAGACATCTTCAATTGGGCCTTTAAGCAATGTCTTCCATTCTTGAGCCCGTTCCCCTTTAACGCTCCTCCATGCTTCAGCTTTGCTCATCATCTCTTGGACCATGGTCATAAGGGCCTCCTTGATCTTCTTGGCTCTAGCTCGAGTAATTGGGACACTTGGAACCCGGATGGGATCGGCATAGCCTTCACTCCATGATCCAGCGTCAGTGCTATCCTTGGCCTCATCACTTATATAATCCATCTTATTATTTCTGGCCGCATATTCCTTAGTGAGTTAATTTGCATCCAGCTGGGAGTCATAATGCATAGTCAGATTCCTCACGCCGAGTAGTTTTGCCTTATTTAAACCCACAATCAAAGCTTCATATTCGAACTCATTGTTCAAAGCAAAGAAACCTACAAATGCCACTTTTATTTGTTTATTTCTAAAAAAACTGAACTCCATTTTCATTAAGGACTTTCAGCCAATCAGCCTTGTCAATTCTTTATACAAGGTTTTAGCTGAAGTTCTTTCTTCTAGACTCAAAAGAGCATTAGGGTAGACTATAGACTCATCTCAAGATGCATTTGTTCAAGGAACACAAATTTTAGATATGGTTTTGAGTGCAAATAAGGTAGTTAAGGAGTATAGGGCAAAGAAGAATGAAGGTATAATTTTTAAGATCGATTTTGAAAAAGCATATAATCACATTAGTTGGAAATTTATGGATTTTTTTTGGAAAGGAAAATATTTTGTAACAAGTGGAGATCTTGGGTTAAACGTTGTATTTCATTGGCAAATTTTTCGTTCATTATTAATGGGAAACCTAGAGGACTTTTTGCTGCTTCAAGAGGGATTCAACAAGAAGAACCCTTGTCTTCTTTCTTGTTTATTACAGTGGTGGATGTACTTAGTAGGTAAGTAGGTTGAGGAAGAGAGCTTGCGAAAGTCATTTGATTGAAGGTTTTGAGATTGGATGGAATAAAGTGAGAATTTCACATTTACAATTTTTGGATGATAGCATTTTCTTCGTCTCAAACAAAGACAGTTGCATCAAAAATCTGGTGGAGTCATTAAGTTATTTTCTTTAATTTGAGGGTTGAGAATTAGCATGGAAAATAGTTTAGTTATGGTCTTGAATATTCAAGATGACGTATTAGCAAATATTGCATTAGAGTTAGGATGTAGTAGTGGTTCTTGGCCTATTAACTATCTCGGGCTTCCATTGGGTGGTATTCCATCTAATCTCTCTTTTAGGAATCCTGTGATTAAGAGAGTAGCTAAAAGAGTGGAAGGCTAGCATAAAGGGTGTTTATTTACAGGGGGAGGCTGGTTTTCTTACAACCGGTCTTAGGAAGTATTCCAATTTACTATATATCTCTCTTTAAAATCCCTAACAAATCAGCTTTAAATTTGGAAAAATTAATGAGAGACTTCTTTTGGGAAGGTAAAGGAGAGGGCAAAGGGAGTCACTTGGTCAGTATGGATGTGGTTTCAAAGTAAAAAAATAATGGGAGTTTTGGAAAGGGAAACTTAATGGAAATAAATGAGGCTTTACTTGGAAAATGGCTATGGATTTTCCCTCTTGAAAATGAATTGGTTTGGCACAAAATTAATTTGAGGAAATATGGTCTCCACACTAACGAGTGGGATGCTAACATTGACATTAAATGCTTTCTCCGTTCTCTTTGGAAATCAAGTGCAAAAGTATGGACTTCTTTTGTGCAAAACATTAGGCTTGTGATAGGGAATAGGAATTCTATCCGATTTTGGGAAGACATATGGGTTGGGGATTTTTCTTTGAAATAGTCTTTCCCTATAATTTTTCGCCTTTCAAATAACCGCAACATGTCAATTCACTTGGTTGTCTCTTGGTCTTCAACCATTGTCTTCTCTTGGGATCTTAGCTTCTTTAGGTACTTTAATGATAGGGAATTATTGGAATGCTTATCCCTACTTCACTTGATCCAAAACACTAGTCTTCATAAAAACTAGCCAGACAAAAGGGTTTGGATCGCCCATTATTCCAGAAAGTTCTCTTGTAAGTCATTCTTTGACATCTTATCAAGTTCGCAACATATAGTCCCATTCCTGCAATTTAATTTCATTTGGAAGTGCGGGGTTCCCTCTAAGATTAAGGTGTTTGCTTGGCTTACCTCATTGGGTAGAGTGAATATGCGTGACTTACACCACAGGTGGAGGCCTTGTATGTTTGTCTCCCTCTTAGTGTGTTCATAGCAAGGAATATAGAGAGGACATTGATCATATTTTGCTCCATTGCACGTTTGCTTAAGTGTTGTGGATTAGATTGTTTAATTTGTTTGGTTTGGTTTGGTTTGGTGGGTGTTCTTCCTCGGAGGTGGGTCGAGGTTATTGCTATCCAACAGTCGTTTAAGCAATCCAGCAGTAGATCTAAGTACATTTGGAGGCTTCTGTTGATGGCAGCAGTGTGGTCAATTTGGCTAGAGAGAAACATAAGAGTGTTTGTGTAACACCCTACTTTTAGTTTAGAAAATTTTCCCCACAAGCCATATTCCTATCGCATTGAAAATTTCGTTTAAGGTATGAAATTCTTGATTTTTGGAAATCCGTGTGATTTATACTTTTCTACATGTTATATATATATTGTAACACCCCTGTCTTAATTTACCGGATAACACCCGTAATTAAGACCTGGAGTGTCACTAGCCCATCTTAGTAAAACTAAGATAGGTATATAAGAAGAAATATAAAACAATATGGATGCACTCATTAAACAACGATAAGCAATAGTTACCAAAAATGCTATCATAACATGTGAACATGCCTTATAGAGATATAAAGCCAACTATATGCATACGAGAAAAGATATACAAGTTCTCGGGTTAGCTGTGGCTCCCCGGCAAACATATCTACAACAAAAGAGTAATTGTATCAAAGCCCCTAAGGCGTTCCCGAACTCGTTGCATCCTTGTCCTCCTTGGACTCAGGAATACCTTTAAGATTACAGAAAAATGGGGTGAGCTACGTGCTCAATAGAGGAGATATAGGGCATATCATTTTGGAAACTGTTTCACCATAATAAGTGTATTTAAAACGTATTTAGTTCTATGATGGCAACAAGAACCATTTTTTTCTTTTAACACTTCAGTGGTGTATGCACATGCAAATGCAAGTTACCTCTCGTGTCAACCGTTTACTGTATATGAGAAGCACGAACTGTAGAGATAATCCATATCCACCAAAGATATCATGCCCTTATAGATGAGCTGCCTTTGTTGTAACTGTGACGCCCTGAATCCTGTTAATAGAATATAACCTCCGGGAGCCGGTTAATCACAGTGTCATATACAATGACGGGTGTGAGTTATAAAAGAAAATTAAGTAAAATCCATTTATGAAAAATTTCGGCATGTGGAGTTTATAAAATACGATAACATTCCTGTAAATCAAAAGAATAATGTCAATCCAAATCATCTCACAAACAATGATTTAATAAAAATTCTCCACATCTGATAAACTTTAAATATAATCAGTCCCAAATCCTTTTCAAAGAATACAAGATTGTATACAATACAATTGTCTAAAAGTGTAATATAAAGGCCCCAAAGGCATTGTCCTTAAATTATCGACTACAAAGTAGTTCGAGGTTATCAGAACTTCTATAAACGTTCCATGCGTGCCACCCTCGAGTATGGACCTACAAAACTGTTGAAAATGAAGGAATGAGCCAAATCCAGGTTCAGTGGGAACTATGAGGGTTTATAATAAAAATAAGGTTTTCATTTGAAAACATATGTATCATATATATGTTGCTTCAACAATATAATCTTTTTGAAAACCTTGCTATGTAATTCACCATGTATGTGCGTGCCAAAACCCACTAATTGTTCTATCTCAAGTATCAAAAATGTTCCCTAACTCTCATCATTTAGCATTCTACTGTTTCTAGCTTCCTAGGGTTCACACGCTATAAGAATCATTCTATTCTCGGTTGCTCAACTGTGTGTGAGGGGTATACACCTCTTATTCGAAGTATTCATAGTTATCGCTTTGTTTACAATACATTATGAGTTACATACTTGGCCAACTACTAAGCATTACTACCAGGCCGACTAGCTTAAGCGTTACATTAAGATATTAATTTGTTATGGATGATCAATGGTTCTCCAAGGGTATTGTGATCCGTATCGACACACACACACACACATATATATATGTTTATTTATTCTTACATTATCCATAATATACCGGAGACAATATATATATAGAACAACATAAAATATAACATAACATATATCGAAACCATCGCCACTTCCATCTTTGTGACGTATTAGTATTATCCGAAACAATATTTCTTATTCCCAAAAATCAACCATGTCATTCGAGACATGCATCTCGATGACCATCATAGCCTCGACAATC
Organism: Lonicera japonica; assembly: GCA_021464415.1. Lineage (NCBI taxonomy): Eukaryota > Viridiplantae > Streptophyta > Magnoliopsida > Dipsacales > Caprifoliaceae > Lonicera > Lonicera japonica. The sequence goes on from CM038463.1 coordinate 42,018,621, forward strand.
ACAATAATAATCACAATCGTCCAAGGGTCACCAGGTCTGCATTTCATGGCCTTTCACCCATGCGGCAGCAGGGCCTCTAGTTCGTTTTCGTGCATGGTTTCAGGTCTTGCACCTAGGGGCACTCTGTGACGCGAACCCGGATCGTCTTTTCTAGCCAGTCTAATGGATCCTCAACCCTTGAACTACAAACGTAGCAAGAACCTTGGAATACGTCGAAAGATGGAAGGCGGAAACCTCAACCCAACGCTTAAAGAAGCGCGAACCTCGGTATAATGAATGACGCCACAATCTAGTGTGATTGCTAGATTGATAAGTCAAGAACAATTGAATTTACTCAATTCAACATGTTCAACATGCTCTTAAAGAACACAAAGAGAAAGCTCTCAATTTAATTAATCATCATAACTTATTTTTAATAAAACAATAATGTGCCTCCTTTAAATAGGAGTAAACAAAGCCTTAATCCTAATTCAAAAAGGAAACTAATTCCTACATAGAAAAGGAAAATAATAACTCCTAGAATATTCCTAATGCAATAAGGAAATTAATAAACACCCTAAAATAAGCCCAAAATAATTCTAAAAATAATAAACTCTAGAAAATAATTATCTATAATCCTTGGGCTTTAAGAAATATAAAATAAATAATAAATTCTTCAGCCAGCCGGTCATGAGAACATGCAAGAACATAGAGCTAATATCTTGGCTAGGCTGGATCACATCATTCCCTCTTCTTCAAGAAGATTCGTCCTCGAATCTGGCCTACCCATTCCTCGATTCAACCAGTCTTGAACAACTTCGGCATTCGGACACGGCTTTGGAACTTGAAATCTCCCATGCCAATTGAATAAGTATTTTGAATACTTCCCATTCTTCCGTTGAAACTTAACATGAGATAATTCTGTTCTTCCTTCCCATGAAAACAAATATTTCGAATATCTTCGACGCTTGATTCTCCTTACAAAGCAAAACTTCTCGAATTTCAAACAATATTGCAATGCGATCCTCCGCAACTTGTTGAAGAAATCTAATAACATAAAGTTTGGATGGACATCAAAGCGATCCACTCCAATGAAGTCTACATGCTCCACTTCATCAACTTTCAACATACTTTCCTTGTGTAACTTCATTTGATCTTCAAGAGCTTGCTTAGGTGGCAATGGAACTAGAGTAATAGTAGTTGAAGTCTCTTGCTTGTCAACTCGTCCCTCAATGGGAATCGATTGGCTTTGCTCAATGTAATTATCTTCAACTTGCACTATAACTTCTTCATCTTCTTCTTGCAAACTTGGAACTACACCTTCAACCCACAACTCGCCTTCTTCAGCCGTCACTTCAATTTCCTCGATCTCATCAATTTTCGGTTTATTCTCCGATAGTGGTGTAGATATGGTTAGCTTTTCCTCCTCTTTACAATGATTTGATTCGCAAGAGGATGAATTCGGATTTGGCTCTTCGCTGCGCCTCATATGGAATTCAATATAAGCCTCCATCATCTTCCCCAATTTGTGCCATTCTTTAGGATCATTCAAAGGAGTCTTCTTCTTGCTGCTACCCATATTGTTGTCTTCAACCCGACTTTTTCTAACCTCGCCACCATGTCTTCTATTAGTAACACCTGGATCCCATTCATCTTCAAATTTAACTTTACAAGGTTTACTTTTCAAGTTCTCTTCAGGAGCTTTATTCAACCGCTTACGCCGTTCAATCTCTAATTGCGTTAATCGCGCACTATCGCGTTTAATCTCCTCTTGAAGCCACCTTTCTCCATGTTCAAAATTTAGACAAGACATACTTGCTGCAAAACAAAGATTAGGGCAATAAAGATAATCCTCACTACACTCCCTTTCGTGTTTCGCTCAAAGATGTCACTCTGATTTTACCGCTCGTGTTTGTAGCTCAAGAAAGATATACTCACAATTTTCTCTTTGGAACTTTTAAACAAGTTGAATAATATGAATATCACAAGTCCTCAACAACCAATTGCACACCCACAATTAAATTGGACGCATTCAACAATGTAATACCAAGGACGCAAGAAACCAAAATTCTAGCAATATTAATGAGCCAAACGAATTTCTAGAATTGCTAGAATAAATGCAAGTAGATTTCCAAAGGATAAGCACCAATCAAATCCCTAATTAACGCAAATCAAATATCCTATGACTTTCTAGATTTTTCCCAACCAAACGGAATTTATATTGACCAAAATCACAAGATTAAAACCCAACAAGAAGTATATCAATGAATAATCTAGGTTTTTTTTGAAATATTTAAACCTCCACAATTGAAACTTCAATGCAACAATATTCGTAAACCAACCCTAACAATAATCAAAATTCAATTCTAGGGTTCTTCCAACAAAGAAAATTTCAATAAATAAATTTTTTTACTATTCACGCAGCACTATTCACAACACTTTTTTTTTTAATGCAGGTGCTATCGTAAAACAGCAATAACTTTTGATCTAACCGTTGGATCGGGCTGATTTTCGGATATGTTGTTCGGAACGCAATTTTACAATAATTGGGCGGAAAATCAGGACGATCCGAGGTTGTTTCGATAGCAAAAACCACTAATTTCGACAGTTCAACGGGATTTTGGAAAAAAAATCTGATTTGCAACTTTTTTTTTTTTTTTTTTTTTTTTTTTTTTTTTTTTCAGAATCTATAAACCCTAACACAATTTTTTTGGAATAAGTTTAACAAGAATGAAGGCCTAGGGTTTTAAGAATCTACTACGAATGAAATAACAATAAACTAAAGATAGAAAACCTGGATAGAAAAGTTTGCTCTGATACCAATGACGCGAACCCGGATCGTCTTTTCTAGCCAGTCTAATGGATCCTCAACCCTTGAACTACAAACGTAGCAAGAACCTTGGAATACGTCGAAAGATGGAAGGCGGAAACTCAACCCAACGCTTAAAGAAGCGCGAACCTCGGTATAATGAATGACGCCACAATCTAGTGTGATTGCTAGATTGATAAGTCAAGAACAATTGAATTTACTCAATTCAACATGTTCAACATGCTCTTAAAGAACACAAAGAGAAAGCTCTCAATTTAATTAATCATCATAACTTATTTTTAATAAAACAATAATGTGCCTCCTTTAAATAGGAGTAAACAAAGCCTTAATCCTAATTCAAAAAGGAAACTAATTCCTACATAGAAAAGGAAAATAATAACTCCTAGAATATTCCTAATGCAATAAGGAAATTAATAAACACCCTAAAATAAGCCCAAAATAATTCTAAAATAATAATAACTCTAGAAAATAATTATCTATAATCCTTGGGCTTTAAGAAATATAAAATAAATAATTAAATTCTTCAGCCAGCCGGTCATGAGAACATGCAAGAACATAGAGCTAATATCTTGGCTAGGCTGGATCACATCACTCTGTCCCAACTTAAGGTCTCAATCGTTAAAGACCAACCCGGGACCTCACATGGACTATACAATCTCATCATTATCACACACACACACACGTATATATATATGATCTATACACAATCATCACATGATAGAATACGTGAATATATAAATAACCACAATTGTCAAATCATTCATTTCTCACAATGAATGCACATGTATATATAAATATCAATCCCATACAGATATGTACCTATAACATCCCAATACACGTGTCGATTCGTATCAATACCATATATAGCTTCTTATTATATACTTATCACACACATATATATGTATGAGATTAGTACATGGCTATCCATAATATTATTAACTATCCTGTCTTCCTGTTTACTAATCTATGGGACTAGTATCATATATACTCTACTTGAGTACTCATGTCACATACATTAGTTCAAGGGATACATTTAGACCCTCGTCTAATCAATTTAGTAACAATGCAATAGACTTGTATAACTTATCCCCATGGAATTCTAGGCATCATCAACGTATACTTATGATACATTTATGATGTATTAGATACTGACCTTCATTAATTAACTTAAGCCGTAGTCATGTAGGTAACTAAACCTAATGTTAATGCATATGTGTTCACTTTGGTAAGATTTCAGTGTAAAACTCGAAGCTAATGTCCTACCCAAGTATTTCATGGCATAAATGTGTATGTCCAGGTTTCAAAAGCCTCCAAAACCTCTAACATCTCCACTTGCCTAGTCAAAATACTTAGCCTCCATGTAAGCTTGTTAGGCTACTTAACATATATATACCAATACATGTAAATAGTTGATAGACAAGGGTATTATAGTATTTATATGTCATAATACATCATTAATAACCCAAAACGATTCACTTTCCGCTCACAACCCAAACTACTCGCCATTTAGTTCATATATGTAACTATAGGTTGCGTATGTTGTCTAAATACAAGTAATGAACTCAAAAAATGATGAGGATGGGTAATATAGGATATATGAGTGCTAACTAATCCATTCACACCTCTAATTTAACCCTAAACTAGTTCAACCTCGTACGCGCACCACAAGCCTGGGATTTTGTATAAAAATCCCCATTTGATATGAAACTCTTTGGTGTAAAGAGTAATAAGTTGGACAGGACGAGCCTTCGAAGTATTGACCGCTGAATCAAGTCGCACCTCGAGAACTCACGATTTCTCCAATTTCGTCCAAAGCCCTAGAAATGGTGATGAAAGTGTGGAGAAGAAGATGAATAGTGATGATTTGATGTTGTATTGGCGTAATGAAGATACGTGGATGAGGGCACCTCGAAGTCCTCTTAAATCATCACTCTTTCTCTCGCTAAGAGCTCTCTAATGGTGTGATGAAATGAGGAAGAAGGAGCTGAACGTATATATATAAACTGCCTTCCAATTCACGGGTTTCTGTTCGCGCGCACCATTTTTGGGACTTGCAGCACTGATCTTTGGAAGGCCATAACTTCTCATACGAATGTCTGATTGAGGTGATCTTTATGTCTACGGAAAGCTTATTCGGAGCTCTACAACTTCCAAGAAGGAAGTATTCCCAAATTCTGGACAGATAATTACCAAAAATTCGACGAAGTCAGCGCGTTAATGTTACTGAATGAACAACTGATAGCAATTTGCCTATTTCGCGCTCAGTTTCGACCAAGTAGGAGTTTGAATTTGCCTTCGGCCAAAACATGAAAGTTGTAGATTGCCTAAAAATATAGGCTACAAAGAGAACGAAAACTCAATCTGGTGAGGAATGGAGAAGTTATGCTTCCTCCAATTTATGTTGAGTAAATTAAAAATTTGCAATTTACATCCCGATTTCAATTCGAACCACCTGAAATGACTTAAGGCTATTCTAACAAGCTTAAATATACTAATATGACTTATTAGAAGTCTTCAAACCTTGTCGCTCCTTTTAGAACAATATTTCACTATCCGGGGCTCGGAATCGCCTTAATTGCGATATTAAATGTGATGAACATGAAATTTAAGAACGGGGTGTTACAATCTCCCCTCCTTAATAAATTTGGTCCTCAAAATTCCATTGGATGTGCAGGATGAAAAATATCTCTTAAGTTTTGAGCTAGTACTTGGTCTCCCCTCCTTAAGAAAGGAAAACTGCCATCCCAAATAAGAGAAAACTGATCATCCGAAAATCAAAATAAGGGAAATGACCCTAACAACTGGCAAGAGAACAAAGTAATCAAGGTAGAACTTTCTAGCTTACTCTCGCAGGAAAATTTTCCACTCATATAAGTGGAGCCCGCGGCAAAACACATAAATATTCCTCACTATAAACTAATTATACAATATGGTGTCTAAACCTTGACACGATAGAATGAACTCATGATCTCTAAATAGAGGTAGCTTTAATCACAGAACGCATTCTAACCAAAGTCCGAATAGGAATAGTCTACTACCCCACATGGATTTAAAGATTATGTAGCTCTATGTGAGCGAAATGACATGGAATAAAACTTCAAATTCTAAACGCATGATCCGATTCACCATACTAAGAGTACACGGACTGTGATTACAAATAGAATTCACTACATCCCAAGTTTCGTGGGATGGTAAACCAAGATACACAACAGTCATTAGGTGTATCCAGCCCACAAAGAATAGCGTCACAGGGAGGTGATCATATATCTAGTTCCCATTGAATCTAATCGAAAGGCGCCAAAGGAAAATATAACAATGTTATGATTTACTCTCAAGCTTAAAGGTTGTTGAGATCAAGACTTACTTCTTGAATAAAAATGTTGATGTGATACACCACTAAGAACTATAATTACTAACGAACATTAATACACTCTATGTGTATTTTGTACCCAGCCAAAATTGGCAATGCCTACAAAGTTTTCTCGCAAACGAGGAATCACACCTAAGGAATTAACCGCGTAATCCGTCTTCCTGTGAGTCCAAACAAAATGGTACCCAAAAAAAACAAACACAATAGTCTATGAATCAATCGTCCAGAATCCAAAGATTAACCTTATGAACTAAAGGAGAAAATAAGGTGAACGCAAGAAATGGACTCACTAGTACAAGTAAGCCATGTTTCACTTCTGTTGGCGACAGAAGACCTTAGATTCATAAGTTAATCATCCGTTGATCAGGCGGCTGACTAAATTATATCTCAACGGTCACCCATTGTTAACATAATAGCAAAAATTGTCCCGGACATAAAGCATATTCAATGAGTATGAAAACGAATCACAAGAAATAAGTTTGAATGAATTTGAACTCAATAATGAGGGGTTAAGAAAACTCAGATTTCATATCGTATCACGCCACCTGCTATAGATTCTATCAATGCATTTGAATAGATGTTATCTCAACATAATGGACTGTATCACGAGATGACACTTGGTATTTCCTGTCTCCCAAGACATGAGAATAAATAATAACTAACCTACCTAGGTAACTTAACTCACAGTCCACCTACGCTGGCATAAAAAGAATGACCCTCGGTGTAACAATATAAATACAAAAACTTATTCACAAGAGAGGTAACAGATTTCCAAATAATCAATAGGAATTATAACATAGATTCACCATAAAACAACCATCTATCACCACCTAGTTCATAAATGAAACAATTCTCAAAAGAAATAGACATAAAAAGAGTGAGGTGAACAGAAAATATCTCGTCTCTAAAGTGTATTTCGATTAGATTTATACGTACGTACTAACCCGCGATCCTCAATTTAATAGTCCTATCAAACTTTCGCTGCGTTACTCTGATAAAATTCTCTCTACAATTCTATGGCAATCCTCAAAAGAAGAACACATAATGATCAAATGACGTACACACAAAACACAATTGAATATCTATTGCAAAGATGATGGAAACTCTAGTGAATAAGGCACTCAGACCAAGGACTATATAGCGTTGATTCCATGCGAATAGCCTAGAATGGAAAAATCTCATTGGGCTCCCATGATCAACTTTCGATGACAACGCCCAACTAATGGTCCTTCACCGCCCTAAAACTACTTTGAATGGCCTATCCTAAGAGGACAACCTTATTTCCAATAATTAGTGGATCTATAACTACCATCGCATGGACCGTAATTTTATAATCGCCTTTATGGATGTGAGGATCAAGGGGAAGAGTTTCAAATATGCCAGATTAAGCAATCCTATAAACCTTCTCCACTACTTCAACCTTATGAAGTTGAGTAAATTGAAAATTTGTAATTTACATCCCGATTTAAATTCGAACCACCTGAAATAACTTACAGCTATTCTAACAAGCTTAAATACACTAATATGACTTATTGGAAGTCTCCGAACCCTGTCACTCCTTTCAGAACAGTATTTCACTATCCGGGGCTCGGAATTGCCTTAATCACGATATTAAATGTGATGAACTTGAAATTTAAGAATGGGGTGTTACAGTAACATCATGGGACCAACTGTCCTCAAATTTATCGGAACATAGATACTAACCAAACCCGTAGTGCCTTGCCAATTTTCCTATGTTCCCGGGCTCCACACCGGTGGCTTTATAAGCGGCCATACATTACTTCCCTAGGGGTTTAGGGATTTTCAACACAAGGGCACCGAGCCCCACTTGTTTTCCCATCCTGACAAGCACCATATCGATACAACCATTCATTCTCGAGAGGCACAAGCCCTCCATAACATATACAAACCATAGAAACCTTCCAAGATATAAATAATAGAACCACGAAGCAAGAATTTGATCCAGGACTTGCCATGATATTTCCGAGCCTTTGGTTGACACAATAGTGACATATAACATGCAAACATGCTTTTAACGTGTTTATAGAGAAAGTTATGCCATATACACTCTAATGACTTTCATCTCATATCCTTTGGTATGTAAAATTCATCAATGCACCGATTTCGTCAACAAACATCATCCTTACACCCAAGGGATATCATATACAGTTCAAAATACAATCTATACCAATGTAGATGGCATATCACGCCTCAAATCATGCGTTCATAACACAATAAATCATAAAAACCACATATGCTCATTTAGTTTCATGCTATGAAACAAGAACAAACCAAACACAACGATTTATAACCAATAATAGCATATTATAGAGATTTGAAGACAAGGAAACCCCTACCTCGTGTTTACTTGCCGTATAGAAGAAAAGAAGATAAGAATCCAAGCTCTCCCAAAGAAATCCCAAGAAAGAAGATGATGAATAATGAATTAGAGAAGGGTTTAAGTGATTTGAAGCGTAAATCTTTGATCGGGAGTGAAAACAAGTGAGAATTGCCTAAGAACTTCTCTCTTTCTCTCTCTAGAACCTTCTAAAAGTGTGTAGAGAAGTTTGGGTCGAAATAGATCGAAAAAGGGACAAAAAGCACTTTAAAACGAGTTAAGTCAGTGGACTGTTGCAGGTGCCGGACCGGTATGCCAAAAACAGGGTATCGGTCTGCAGCAAAGATTTCCCTAGAATTTTATACGCCAGACAGGTATGGCAAAAACTGCAAACTGGTCCGCAGTCTAATTTTTTTTCCAAAATGTAGACGCTGGATCGGTATGCTAAAATACCCATACCGGTCCGCGAGTAAACTTTCTCCCATCTTATTTTTGCCATAACTTCTCGCTCAGAACTCCGATTGAAACGTTCTTTATGTCCACAGAAAGATATTTCAGAGATCTATAATTTACGGATGGAACTTTTCTTCAAATTATGAACAAAAAATTCTCAAAATGATAAATTCCCGTAAAATAGACTTCAGATAACATAATTATCATTAATTAAACACAGGGTGTTACATATATATTCAAACTTGCATGAGTGATCATTAAGCATTGCGGGTGGTCCAAACCCCATTCGTTGCGCTAAACGCGTAATTTGGTTTTTCGCGATTTGTAATTTTTCACTAACTTTGAACACTTATAACTTCTTCATCGCTAACCCAAATTAACTTCCATAAGCAGGCATAGCTTCATTTTATTTCCCTCTATAACTTTCATTTGAAGGCCGAGTTGAGTTGGAGTCATTTTGTGGGTTGAAACAGGCTGCGAAAAGTGCGATTTTTAGAAGGAAAAATGATGAAGCTTTAGATTTGGGACCTCTGATCGATTACAGACAACTCTGATCTATCAGAGCAGGAACAACGAACTTTTAACCCTTTTTCTCCTTCTTTTATCTTCATTTCATCCCTCCCTTCCATCTCTATTTGGTTCCATCTTCAAGTGAGGGTTACAGAGAGAGTTGTGGGCACTTGAGAGAGAGGTTTGTAGGGGTAACCTCATAGGGTTCTTTGCTTCATGCAAAACTCTCACCATCTCCTCCTCCTTCTTCTCCAAGCTCCCTCCTCCATTAATGAAGGTTTAAGCTCCAATTTGAGGATTTTGGGATTTTTTGGATTACGGCTCGATCCACTGCTCTTAACCTCGAAGATTTGCTTGATTGAGGTGGGAATACTAGCATTCTAACTTGTTTTTAAACTATTATGTGATGCATGTTGATTTTACATTAGAAATTTGGGGGGGTTTCAGGCTTAGATTTATTGCTAGTTTTCTTGATATACACATGCTTTTGTTGTGATTTCATATTAATTTGTAGGAATCTCATTATAGGCTAGAGTACTACAAGCCCTAGTGACTATCCGTTAGCGCGTATGCTTATATATCCAGCCTATTGATAGATATATCATGTAATGGCCTGCATATAAGGAATTACACTATCTAAGAATTCTATTATCCTTGGATATTAACTTGGTGTGACTTCTCGAATTCCGTTGTGAGGTGTAGACCTCCGGAACTCGGTTAATCACGGTGCCGTATGCAACAGCGGGTTGTGAAATGCATAATTTAAGACTTTGTCTAATAGTAATAACACATAAGGCCTTATTTTGAAAAAAAAATTGTCATGTGGAGTTCGTATTTATAACAAAATCACCTTGTAAATAAATAAATAAAATAAAAGAACTATAAGTTTCCTTTCTTCAAAATAAAACTCCACATTCATGGTAATAATGTTACGTAAAATTCAAACCCTCCAACGAGGTCCCAAACTTAAATAATAAGGCCTTACATCTCATCTGAACTAGAATGAATACAATTTAATGATACAAACAGTACTAATGGTACTAATATATAAATAATTCCTAAGTTACAAGTCGTCCTCGGACGACTACATCCGTTTATGGTCATCAGAGGGTCTAATCCGTACTCGCATCGCCCCAAACAAGTACCTGCAAAATTGTTGGAAAATGGGAGTGAGCCAAACACAGGCTCAGTGGGAACTATATGGTTTTTCATATAAAATAATTTCCAAAACAATGCATGTGATGCGTCATAATGAAAGTAGTTTTGTTATTATCATGCGTATATATATATATATATATGTCATTTCTATGGCTCTTTATAAATATCTATAGATTTCTATACGTATTGATGCAATGAAAATCATTTTACATGCAATGCATGCCAAGTGCAATCCCGTCCCTGAAAATACGAGAAAAGATGTATCCAAAAGTGTGACGCCCCGAAATCCCGTTTAGAGGATTTTACCACCAGGACCTGATTAGCCACGGAATCGTACGCTCAGGACTTTAAATGAAGGTCTACACAGGAGGAATTTGAACAGAAATGTGTAAATCTCATCGGTGATAACTGTATAAAGATCATACAATGACCCGCTTAGAGTCCCAAGGACTTTACACCTTTCTATCATGAAAGAAGTGTTAAAACATAGTTCTCTCAGCCACAATCGATATGTCATTATACTATCATTGAGCAACTATAACAAGCCTTCACAATTAGAAATCAAGGAACTGCACTTAAAATTGAATGCATTCTAAATGCTCCGCTTAAGGAAATAACAAAGGAAGGAAGTATAAGATCTTTATAAAACTGAATAAATATATATATATATCATCATACTCTATATATGCCATAACATCGCGACCAGATCTATCACATCAATCATATATATACGTCACGTCTAGGATTTTAACTACGTGTGCACACGGATCGCAATCAAACTCAGTTTCTTCTACCCCCAAGGCCGGGACCACCTACCAGGTCCACCTAGATGGAAAATGCCCCCAAGGCGATAACATAAACTCACGTAGCCACCAAGGCTATACGCTACATGTAATAACCATCTACCTGGTACGAACGGTGTGGCCATTCGATAATAAATCCAAATAATCTCCAAAGGATAGTAAACTCATTAAATCAAGGAAATCATAAGAACATATAATTCAACACATGTACATACGTATTTACATATATTCCATATGTATTTGTATAACTCGTACATATACATTCCAAAATATATATATATATATATATATAGATGTTACGTAGAAATTGGGGCTTATCATAAAATCCATAATTTATAACCATATCAAGTATAAATCAAACCAAATATCAAGAAAAATTGATCCCAAAACCCCATGAACATGCATTTAAAGAAAAAGCCCTAGGTTTTGTTTGATTTGGTACAAATATGTTATAATAACTTGAAAATAAGCTTTAATACTATTGTTCTCACCTATTGAGGGTTAATCCCTCGAAGAATTGTGGAAGAAACGAGCCGAAGAAGCATTGTCTCGGAAACCCCCAAATTGAGCTTCAAAACCCTAGCTAGGGTGAACTAAAGGAGAAAGATGATGAAAATTATGATGAAGATGATGATGATTGCATGGGTTTGATGCGGGAGGAAGTGCCTTAGATGATCGTGGGATTTCCCCGAAAATCGGCCCTCAATCTCTCTCTAAGAGCTCTCCAATTGGTGGTGTGAAATGAGGAAGAAAGGAAAAGAAGAAATATATAAAAAATCTCGCTAGCCAGATGTGGTCGACTACATTTTTCTCATGTAGTCAACTACACACCTCACTACCATGTAGTCGACTACATGGCTTTGTTTTTGCCTCCTTTAGTTTTTGATCAACAGCTCGACTTTGCACCCATTTTCGGGCATCAAGGAGCTAGAATTGGGTCTCGACCAAAACACGAAAGTTGTAGAATGGATCAAACCCTAGAGATAGGCTTAAACAGAGACTCATTTGGAGTTCGGATGAAGAAGATATGGACTTCCAAAGTCAGGTAAAAACCATTAATCGCGTAGGACCGAAACTTGCTATTTACGAGCTGATTTTTGTTCGATCCACCCGGAATGTCTTATGGTCATTCTAACCTACTTAAATACATTAATATGACTTGTTGGACGTCTCTGAACCACGTCAACCTTTACATAACCCAATTTGGCTATTCGAAGCCAAATTATGTCGTATAAGCGACTTAAACTTTGATTTGTAAGAGATGAGGAAACGGGGTGTTACAACATCCCCTCCTTAAGAAATTTCGTCCTCGAAATATCAATATAGTGATTAAGACCAAAGTAGGCACGGGTTCTGAACTCTTATTGAGTCTCCCCTCCTTAAAAGGGTATTTACGTACGTGGAAATATATATTGTATTAAGAACATTCAAATAATCTATGGTACCTAGAGTCTTTCATCGGAACTCAAATTGTACATAGGAATAGGGAAGTCATCTCCAAACGTGGTTCCTCATCCCTAGGATATTAAAAAGTATTAGTAACAGAGTTACAAATATACAAAATCAGGTTAGCTCTTTGCTGGAACCAATATGCCAAATACGAAAAGGTTCATGGCATCTTACTTCACCCCAGGCGATACTCACTCCTTGAAATTATAGAATGAACTAGTGAGTCAAAACATAATTGTTGAAAAATTAATACAAGTATGCGTACCTGTATGCACAGCAGAAATAATATTGGATCTTGTGAAATTGGCCTCGAATAGCTACGTCCACAGCTTCAAGTGCTCTCTACAAAGAACCCTAGAATGTGCTTGAGAAGAGATGACGGCTGCCGTTAATTGTGTTGTGTATTATTATTTATGTAACACCCTATGTTTCGATAGGTGTATTTTCCTTAATTTAGTTAGCTATTGGTTCGATTCATTCGTGCACTTAGACAAGTCCGAATGTTCCAACATGTCACTTTGGTGTTATGGATAAAAATATGGAAAGTTTGATTTAATTTGGAACTAGTTTGAGCAATTTGGTGCGTTCTTGTAAAATTTGGCATATTCTTGAATATTCAATTTTCCTACTTTTCTTATATTCGGTTCATCGACCTAGGAAGGTCCAAATTGAGTTTAGTCTTTTTTGACACGTCACATTATAGTTATTAAACATTCCAATAAAGTTTCATTAAATTCGGACTTCATTTAGGCATTTTTGAGTATTTAGTAAAATTGAATTATATCCTTAACGATTCCTACAAATCTTGTTTGTGGTTCACAAACTTTTAGACCTCCGAATTCAGTTCTGTTTTTTCCAACATGTCATGAATATCTATTAGGAATATTCTGGAAAGTTTCGTCACTATCGGAATTGAAACGAGCACTTCGGAGGCATTTTTCGAACACGAAATTTCTACTCGTCGGTTGGATTTTAGTCGACTTTGGAGACTCATAACTTCTTCATTAATTATCCAAATTCCACTCCGTAAACTCTATTAGTTTCATCTTATATTAGTCTACAACTTTTGTGTTTTGACCGAAAGCTATTTCACGCTCTTCGATGGTCAAAACAGAGTGCGAAGTAAGCCCATTAGCAAAAATCAGATAATGCTGAATTCTGGCAGAGCACTGTCTTCGACCAAATTCTGGTATTAATCTATCACGAATTTGGAGAAACTTCCTCTTGTAAAGTTGTAGAACCTTGAATTAGCTTTCCGTTGATATAAAGATCACCTCAGTCGGACATCCGAGCGAAAAGATATGGCCGTCCAAAGTTCAGCGCTGCAGGTCCCATGCGCGTGAACAGTAGCGTGAACAGTGAACAGTAGACCAGCGGGATTAATACCCATTTTTCCTCCATTTCCTGCATTCTTCGTCACTTCTCTTCTTCTCCTTCTCTCTCTTCTGTTTCTTTTCCTTCTTCTACGTGATTTGACAGAGATGTGAGGGTGATTGAGAGATGTTTATTATGGCTCATAAACACACCCAAAACATTCATAAATCCATTTCATCTTCTTCCCCACACCAATCACCATTTTAGGGCTCTAAGTTGCGAAAATTGGGGGTTTTTGGATACGGTACTCCTTTGGCTCGATTCGACTGAATATCTTCGAGGGATTAACCCTCAATAGGTGGGAACTTCCCCTCTTGTCTTCAATTCCTTGATTTAAATGGTTGATTGAGTAGTAATACTACACTTTCGGTACCAAAATCGTATTTTTCCTTGCATGTTTGTGGCTTAAACTTGTTAAATAAGATCTGACCCTATAGATGAGTATCATATGTGCTGTAGTTGATGAATAAAAAGGATGATCATAATCCATGTTGCTATACAAGTGTTACTTTGGGATTTTGGTACCGAAATGGCTTGATACACCACATGTATGTCTAATAATTGGGATTTTTGCACAAATTACCTTATTCCCTGAGTATACATAACTTTAAAATCATATTTAAACTTTTGGTTAAATATACATGAGGTGTTTTATGGTATTACTAGCCAGTCTAGTATTACTCCTCTTACTGGTCTTCACTAAATGTTTGGAATTAAGAAATTTGGTTAGTATAAGTGTGATTCATGGAGAAATATGAGATTTTGGATTATGTTTATTATTATTGATGGTTTTATTGTTGGGCATGTTCAGTATAATAATGGGTTATATAAAAGAAAAGTGATATTCTACAAAATTATTTAGTGTTAAAGCAACAAAGACTATTCTTATTGCTCTTAAAATTTTATAACACATGAATTAAAATGTTGACATTATAAATATTTCCCTGAGTACAACTACTACCAATTGGTTTGTTAATGATATTGAGATTGTTGGAACCGGATAAGCACCGGTATAGAAATGCTTGTATTTGATTATTGCACAGGCCCATGGTAAAGATGGGGTGCCGAAAATCTGGTTACCAGTGCACAGACCCACGGAAAGGTGGGGTGCGTTTGTGAGTATCTTATTCCGTCTAGTACCGGTATTAGGTCGAGGAGGAGGAGGTGGATGGATGTTTATACAACTATCGTGTGAGATACGTATTGTTAATTAATAAGATTATATTGATGCTATATGAACAGTTTTTTTTCTATAAATTGGTATAAATCAGGAATTTTGTCAATAATTAAAAATTGTGAACTCTCTCATATTGTGGGATGATCATGCATGGCATTTTCCCTTTCCCTATAGTTCCCACTGGGCCACTTGTGGCTCACTCCCTCATTTTCCTTTCAGGTACACATTGTGTCTTGGGTAGAGGTCGTCGAGCAGGTCCAAGTTCATTTTAGAGTCTTCTCTGATGCCCCTATGGAATTAGTAGTTGTAACTTCTAATTAATTAAGTTTGAGTAGTTGTACTATCTATGGATGTACAAGTTGTATTTATCGAATTTGGATTATAATGGATTTGAGAAGTATTATATATTTTCGCGTTGTTTATTATACAGGATGGATTTCTTAGTATTTACGAATACTTCATGCTGAATTTTTATTAGATTTCTCTACTTTGTTCAATTTATTAGTTATGTCTTTTTGTCTATCTGCTGTTAATTAGACAGAGCATCCGTTAACACTTGCTTAATTAGGCGGGTTGTTACAATTTAGGTCTAAAGACCTAAATATATATCATTAGGCTTAAAAGGGCTTTGAAACCCTAAGGCCCACTATGGGTGTCCCTATTGGACTAAACCAACAGGCCCAAAAACTAACATCTCCCACTCGCATATAGTGGGCGAATAATTGCATTCTCCCTCACACCATTCTAGATTCATCGTTCATACTTAGTAAATGAGCTGTGCGACCACGAGCCACCTGAAAAGGAAATTTTGGAGTACCATGCCAAATTCCCAAGGAACCAGCATAGAACATCTCCATAGCATCTCGTTCTGCCCCTGACCTATTCATCCATATTCAGATTAAGCATCTCCAATCCCTCAGAGTCATATTTCGGATCAATGCTTAAAGTTGTTCCATTTTATTTTCGTAGCTACGTCGCTACTCTCAGAAAGCGACATAACTTGGTACCAGTGATCATAAAACTTGAACGTGCTACCAAACAGTCATCATTTTGCCCTCATATCATTTAGATTATATTCAATTGCTTTCCCAACGATGTCCCTTTATGATGTGATCCAGCCTAGCCTCTTTAGCCAAGAAATTAACCTTATGTTCTTGCGTATTCTCACGACCAGCTGGCTGAAGAATTTAATTAGTTTTATTTATTTATTTTATATTTCTTAAAGCCCAAGGATTATTATTTAGAGTTATTGTCATGTTAGGAATATACTGGGCTTATTGTAGAGTGTTTATTAGTTTCCTTATTGCATTAGGAATATTCTAGTAGTTATTATTTTCCTTTTCAAAGTAGGAAATTAGTTTCCTTTTTGAATTAGGATTAAAGCTTTGTTTACTCCTATTTAAAGGAGGCACATTATTGTTTTATTAATTAAGTATTGATGATTAATTAAATTGAGAGCTTGTTGAACATCTTGAATTGAATAAAATCAATTGTTCTTGACTTATCAATCTAGCAATCACACTTGATTGTGGCGTCATTCATTATACCGAGGTTCGCGTTTCTTTAAGCGTTGGGTTGAGGTTCCATCTTCCATCTTTTCGACGTATTCCAAGGTTCTTGCTACGTTTGTAGTTCAAGGGTTGAGGATCCATTAGCCTGGCTAGGAAAGACGATCCGGGTTCGCGTCACTTTAGGCCGCATCTGTCTTAGCCATAAGATACACACATCAAAGTAGCATACACTGAACTTCCTTTTCATGATACAGTCAAAAGTCACATAGGGCAAAAATAGTAGAGGATCATACATAATGTATCAATCCATAAGGACTCACACAGTTAAAATGCAGGGATCATTCTTTCACTTCCTTATATAGGTTGCGAAGCACATGTAGTATGACTTACATGTTACGGTAGAGTTCTCTTTTAATAAAGAGCGTATGTCACTACCAAACACCGTACATATCTTAGTTCAGTCGCTGTCAAGCGCCTAACTCGAAAAATCTAATTGCTCGCTCGTCTCAGCGCCTAGTTGAAATTTCGCACCCGGCTATTCACAGGTTATATATGGATAGTGGGGTATCGACATTCAGTCTTCGAAAGACTTTATCTTGGCCCTTTCCAAGTCGACACTTCAATCAATGTCAGCTCAGCTCGCTATCACAGCGCCATAAGCTTGACGTGTCTCATCTTTGCTTGCCTTCCAGGCACCAAAGGCGATCACTCGTGTGAGAGAGTCGATTCATACCTATTGACATACTCATACCATGATATCCTAACCATGGGTAATGTGTGTGCTAGCAGTTATATTAAGACAATAACGTAAGAGTAATAAATTTCAAAAAATTATTAATAGTAATATCAATGACATCAAATATCCTCTATGGTCATGAAGCAAACAATCACAACCTACGTAACCCTTAACTCCTGACATGAGCCTGGTAAACGTCTCTAATTATAGGTTTAGTCAAGGGGTCCACAACCATGCGACTAGTAGAGATATGCTTAAGGACCACCTCTTTTTGCGCAACCACACCACGAATGAAATGGTATCTAATGTCTATGTGTTTGGTTTTCCCATGATACTTGGGATCCTTAGAGTATGCAAGAGCTACCGAGCTATCATAATATATCATAACCGGCTCCAAAGTGCTTTTGACAATGCCAAACTCTCAAAGGAATCTTATCAACCAAACACCTTCTTGAACAGCAGCTGAACAAGCAACGTACTCCGCCTCCATCGTAGATAGTGCAATGCAAGTGATATGATCCGATCTAGCTCCAGTTTCTATTTAACCATGGTGGTTCGTGGCATTCTAAATGATGATCCACACCTGATGAATTACAAGGATAGAGCATGGAAATTCAAAAGGAATTCTATAGAATTTCAAGACTCCTATATTATTTCCTTAATTATTTAGGAGTTTATTTTAGTTGTCTTATTTTATTATTCAATTAGGAATTAGATTAGTAGTTTCCTTTTTGAATAAGTTTCCTTATTATTTATTATTAATTTCCTTATTGCATTAGGAATATTCTAGGAGTTATTATTTTCCTTTTCTATGTAGGAAATAGTTTTCCTTTTTGAATTAGGATTAAGGCTTTATTTACTCCTATTTAAAGGAGGCACATTATTGTTTTATTAATTAAGTTTTGATGATTAATTAAATTGAGAGCTTTCTCTTTGTGTTCTTTAAGAGCATGTTGAACATGTTGAATTGAATAAATTCAATTGTTCTTGACTTATCAATCTAGCAATCACACTTGATTGTGGCGTCATTCATTATACCGAGGTTCGCGTTTCTTTAAGCGTTGGGTTGAGGTTCCATCTTCCATCTTTTCGACGTATTCCAAGGTTCTTGCTACGTTTGTAGTTCAAGGGTTGAGGATCCATTAGCTTGGCTAGGAAAGACGATCCGAGTTCGCGTCATTGGTATCAGAGCAAACTTTTCTATCCAAGTTTTCTATCTTTTAATTCTTTTGTTTTCAATTCCAAATCCCTAATAATAGATCTTGTGATTTGTTCATTCCATATCTTTGATTTAGGGTTCATAAAAAAAAAAAAAAAAAGTTGCAAATCAGATTTTTGTTCCAAAATCCCGTTGAACTGTCGAAATTAGTGGTTTTTGCTATCGAAACGACCTTGGATCGTCCTGATTTTCCTCCCAGTGATAGTAAAATTGCGTTCCGAACAACATATCCGAAAATCAGCGCGATCCAACGGTTAGATCAAAACTTATTGCTGTTTTACGATAGCACCTGCATTAAAAAAAAAAAAACACTGCGTGAATAGTAAAAAAATTATTTATTGAAATTTTCTTTGTTGGAAGAACCCTAGATTCGAATTTTGATTATTGTTAGGGTTGGTTTGTGAATATTGTTGCATTGAAGTTTCAATTGTGGAGGTTTAAATATTTCAAAAAAAAAACCTAGATTATTCATTGATATACTTCTTGTTGGGTTTTAATCTTTTGATTTTGGTCGATATAAATTCCGTTTGGTTGGAAAAAATCTAGAAAGTCATAGGATATTTGATTTGCGTTAATTAAGGATTTGATTGGTGCTTATCCTTTGGAAATCTACTTGCATTTATTCTAGCAATTCTAGAAATTCGTTTGGCTCATTAATATTGCTAGAATTTGGTTTCTTGAGTCATTGGTATTACATTGTTGAAATCTAAATCTTAATGATTGGGTGTGCGATTGGTTGTTGAGGGCTTGTGATATTCATATTATTCAACGTGTTTTGGAGTTCCAAAGAGAAAATTGTGAGGTTTATTATTACTGGAGTGACAAACACGAGAGGAATAAAAATAAAAATTGTGTGATACTTGAGTGATACACGTAAGGGAGTGCGTGAGGAAACTTTTATTTCTTTATTTGCACTAATCTTTATTTTGTAGCGAGAATGTCAAGTTACTTTAATTTTGAGCAAAGTTGGCGTGATGAGAAGTTAAAAGATGATAGCGCACGACTAAGAAATCTAGAAATTAGACGGCGCAGACTGTTAAGTGAAACTCCTAACAGGGAAAGGAGAAAACAAAATTTGGGTAGTAGCACGAAAAAGACTTCCTTGTTTGATGATGAGGATTGTTCTAAGTTTAACGAATTGTTTGCCAAAACTTATGAGCAATTTAAGAGGAGTGAAAGTTTACTCGAACCTTGGAAAACGTCGAAGAGATGGAAGGCGGAAACCTCAACCCAACCCTTGATAACAAGAATCGAACCTTGGTATAAGTCGAATGACGCCACAATCAATTGATGGAGAATTGATTGATAAGTCAAGAACAATACGAATTAAAATTAATTCAAAACTGTTCAACAAGTTCTTAAGAACTTAAAGGAGCAACACTCAAATTCGTAATTAATCACCAAAACTCTAATTAATAAAACAATAATGTGCCTCCTTTAAATAGGAGAAACAAAGCTAGAATCCTAATTCAAAAAGGAAACTAATTCCTACTTAGAAAAAGAAAATAACTTCTAGAATAATCCTAACACAATAAGGAAAATAATAATAAATAATAAGGAAACTTATTCAAAAAGGAAACTACTAATCTAATTCCTAATTGAATAATAAAATAAGACGACTAAAATATACTCCTAAATAATTAAGGAAATAATATAGAAGTCTTGAAATTCTATGGAATTCTTTTTGAATTTCCATGCTCTATCCTTGTAATTCATCAGGTATGGATCATCATTTAGAATGCCACAAACCACCATGGTTGAATAGAAATTGAAGCTAGACCGGATCATATCATACCCCTCTTCTTTAAGAAGATTCGTCCTCGAATCTTTGCTAAGCTTTGTTTGATTCAACCCACATCTTCCAATTTGCAGCTTGGCCTTCTTTGACAAACGGAATTCATCGAATTTGAGGCTATGCTTCAACTCGATCATCTTTAGTTCATTGAAGAAACTTCCCGGCTGATAATTCGGATGGAAATCATATTTGTCCACACCAATGAAGTCTACATGCTCCACTTCATCAACTTCCAACTCCGGTTCTTTGGCTAGAATCTCTTCTCTTCCCTCTGCAAAGATCCTCCTCGCTTCCATGGCTGCCTTGGAAATTCCTTGATCTCCTCCGTAACTAATCTCCATATTTCTTTCACTCTCTATGGCTTTCATGCTATTCAACTCCCCCGCTAAATCCGGCTTACCTACAACACTCTCATAAAAGCAAAGAAACATAGTCTCATTCGTGCCAAGAGTGCACTTCTTGAGGTTAGCGATTAGCGCATCAAAATTCATCATAAGCAATTGATTATTCCAACTAATCGATAAGTAACAATTCAAACTACTATTGTTACATGACAATGTGATATTCCAATGATCAAAGCCTTTCAAAACAATTTTTCCCAAGAATGGCTCAAAATTTTGATTATTTAAACTCACAAAAGCATTATTCAAATTCACAGAGTTAGTTACCCATTCAAACAATCCACGCTCAGTTTTGAATCCCATAAGCTTCTTTGGGCAACAACTTTCCAATTCAAGTTCATCAACACCTTGCTCTAAAGCTTGCTGTCTATGTTCCAACTCAACTTTTCCTTGGTGTTGATCTCCAACGCCCTGCAAATAAGACACAATAGATATAGGCAAAACGGGATTAAAATTGTTAGTATTTGAAAAGTCTTCCTCCGATTCACTATGTTTTGCCTCAATCTCCCTCACTTCACTCAAGTCTTTTTCAAACTCATTCTCACTAAAGATCACTGAATTTTCTTTTTCTCTCTTTTACCTCATTCTCTTTTATTTTCCTTTCACACTCTTTGTTTTCTTGCTTTTGCTCACTCTCTCTTTTTTTATCACTCTCCTTTTGTAACTTCATTTGATCTTCATGAGCTTGCTTTGGTGGCAATGGAACAAGAGTAACGGTTCTCTCATTCATCTTGAAAGAGTACTTATTGGAAACGCCATTGTAATTGGCTTGCCTATCAAGCTGCCATTGTCGACCCAAAATCATGTGCCCGGCTTGCATTGGAACCACATCGCATAAAACTTCATCCTTGTACTTCCCAATGCTAAGAGAAATAAGCACTTGCTTGTTCACCCTTATCACTCCATTATCATTCAGCCATTGCAACTTATAAGGACACGGGTGCTTGAACGTAGGCAGTTTCAACTTCTCAATCATTGTTGTGCTAGCAAAGTTTGAGTAAACTCCCCCATCAATTATCAAACTACACACCTTCTCTTGCACGAGGAATATATTTGCTCGCATGCTTGGGTCACCACATTCAACTAGCAATTCACCTTCTACGGCTTGTTCCTCAATTTGGTTTAGCACAAAACTTCCCCTCCTCTTAAACTGCTCATAAGTTTTGGTAAACAATTCGTTAAACTTAGAACAACCCTCTTCATCAAACAATGAAGCCTTTTTCGTGGTACTACTGAAATTTTGTTTTATCCTTTCCCTATTAGGAGCTTCACTTAATCGCATGCGCCGTCTAATTTCTAGATTTTTTACTCGCGCACTATCCCTTTTAAACTCCTCATCACGCCAACTTTGCTCAAAATTAAAATAAGACATTCTTGCGCTGCCAAAATAAGGATTAGTACAAATAAAGAAATAAAATTTCCTTACGCACTCCCTTACGTGTATCACTCAAGTATCACACATTTTTTTTTCTCTCGTGTTTGTCACTCAAGTAATAATAAACCTCACAATTTTTCTCCTTGGAACTTTTAAAACAAGTTGAACAATATGAATATATCGCAAGTCCCCAACAACCAATCGTACACCCAACAATTAGATTGAGCGCCTTCACAATGATTAACTAAGGACTCAAGAAACCAAATTCTAGCAATATTAATGAGCCAAACGAATTTCTAGAATTGCTAGAATATTGCAAGCAGAATTTCACAGAACAAACGAGCAATAAGTCCTAGTTTATAAAGCAATTCAAAGTTCCTATGGAGATCTAGAATTCCCAACACAATCCAATTTAAGAACGTATCTCCAATTAGAATCCCCCCAACTAGAATAAATATGCAATAAGGATCAACAAACCCAAACGATTGATTATGATTCGAATTTTTCTAGGGTTCAATGGGAATCTTCAATTTCAATAATAGCGCAAGAGTTCATAGCAATCAAAACCCTATTCCATAAAGCATAAAAAAAACTAGGGTTCTCGTTTCAACGATTCAACTTTCGTGTATTTTAATTCTAAACAACTCACCCTAAACAGAATAATCAAATTTTTTTTTCATGCAATTTCGAAATTCATTTTTTTTTTTTTCAGAAATCACTGTTCATGCGATACTATTCACGTGGCACTGTTCATCGAGTACTGTTCATGCCACTGTTCACAGCACTGTTCATCATTTATGTTCACGCGCATTGTTCACGGTTACTGTTCATCCGAAATTTTTTTATTTTTTTCAGAATCTATAAACCCTAACACAATTTTTTTTTGGAATAAGATTAACAAGAATGAAGGCTAGGGTTTCAAGAATCTACTATGAAATTGAAAGAACAAGAAACTAAGATAGAAAACCTGGATAGAAAAGTCTGCTCTGATACCAATGACGCGAACCCGGATCGTCTTTCCTAGCCAGGCTAATGGATCCTCAACCCTTGAACTACAAACGTAGCAAGAACCTTGGAATACGTCAAAAAGATGGAAGATGGAACCTCAACCCAACGCTTAAAGAAATGCGAACCTCGGTATAATGAATGACGCCACAATCTAGTGTGATTGCTAGATTGATAAGTCAAGAACAATTGAATTTATTCAATTCAACATGTTCAACATGCTCTTAAAGAACACAAAGAGAAAGCTCTCAATTTCATTAATCATCAAAACTTAATTAATAAAACAATAATGTGCCTCCTTTAAATAGGAGTAAATAAAGCCTTAATCCTAATTCAAAAAGGAAACTATTTCCTACATAGAAAAGGAAAATAATAACTCCTAGAATATTCCTAATGCAATAAGGAAATTAATAATAAATAATAAGGAAACTTATTCAAAAAGGAAACTACTAATCTAATTCCTAATTGAATAATAAAATAAGACAACTAAAATAAACTCCTAAATAATTAAGGAAATAATATAGGAGTCTTGAAATTCTATAGAATTCCTTTTGAATTTCCATGCTCTATCCTTGTAATTCATTAGGTGTGGATCATCATTTAGAATGCCACGAACCACCATGGTTGAACAGAAACTGGAGCTAGACCGGATCATATCAGCAAGTCTATTTTTTGTTGCACCATGATATTGCTCCATCGTTGAGTAAGAAAGCATAGCCTGAAGTCGATTTGCGTCGGTCTGGGTCCCCTCCCTAGTCAGCATCAGTGTATCCAACCATATGCAAATTTGATGCTTGATAGCAAAGCATATAATCAACTGTCCCTTTCAGATATCGGAGTATTCTCTTCACTGCTATCCAATGAGCAACGCTAGGATTCCCTTGGAATCTATTGACAAGACCAACTTCATAAAAAATGTCGGGCCGTGTACACATCATCGCATACATTAGGCTGTGTAACACCCGGTTTCTTTATCACTTGCAAATCACGACCCATATCGGGTATAAGACTAAATTTGGGTCCGGGTAGCCAAATTGGGTTCTGTAAAGGTTGATATGGTTTGAAAACCTCCAAAAAGTCATATTAATATATTTAAGTGTATTATAATGACCATAAGTTGCTTCGGGTGGCTCGGAAGGAAATCGGCTCGAAAATCACAAGTTTCGATCCTACGCGATTAATAATTTTTACCCAAATTTGGAAGATCATAACTTCTTCATCCAAGGTCCAAATGAGTCCCCATTTTTGGCCACGTCTTCATCTCAATGCCCTCTAAAACTTTCGTGTTTTGGCCGAGACCCAATTCCAAATCCTTGATGCCCAAAAGTGCGTGCGAACTCGAGCTGTTGACCAAAAACTGAAGGAGGCAGAAATTAAGCCATGGAGTCGACTCCATGAACAGTGGGGGAGTCGACTACATCGACCTGGGCGAGAATTTCATATATTTTCACCTCCTTTCTTCTCCATTTAACACATTCATTTGGAGAGCCTTTAGAGAGAGTAAGAGGGGCGAATCTGGGGGATTTTAAGGGATCATTTGAGGGTGCATCTTCCACACAAGATTCTCACCATCATCATCATGTTCATCACCATCTTCATCCTCTTCTTCATTTGGTTCACCATTTCTAGGGTTTATAGCTACCAATTGGGGATTTTCGCTTATACACGGTTCCGGCTCGATTCTTCGGCAATACTTCGAGGGATTGACCCTCCTAAGGTGGGAACAATAGTATTTTAACAATTTTTCTTACGATTACAACTTATTCATCTCGAATCAATCCAAACCTAGGTTTTCTACTCAAAGTTGAATATGCATGGGGTTTGGGTCAATTTCTTTGGATAATTTTGATGGATTTGCATCATATATGACATCAATAACGATTTTATACAAAAAGCCCTAATTATAAATGATTTATAAGAAAGTTTGGTATATGACCTTCAAGTACGTATACGATTATATACGCTAGACTTTGATGCACTTATGAATGATGTCATATATGGGATTTAAACTATATTTTGGACAAAGATACACATATTGGTGGTATTGTTGTTGTGTTAAAGTTATAAAACTACGTTTATGAGATTTTCTACTTACCTAGCCAGTCCGTAAGTATGCTGGTCAAATATATAAATATGTTTTGAATAAATGAAGTCTTTAAATCATAATGGGAGGCTATTTGGGAACTTATGTACATTGTTTGAGTGTATTAGATTTGGCTTAGGGCCAAATTGATGTAAACATATGAAACCTCCTAAACTGATGATTTTCTGGTTTCTTTTACTAATTGATGGACTTGGCAGATCTTGTTTAAGTTGAACAACAATACCAGTACAGATTTTAAGGTGTATTGGCCTACACACTTCATATACTTTAAATTGAGCTTGCATTTGGATATTCTTGATTATATTATATACTTTGATGAGATAATTGTTGTGATTTCATATCGGATGGCCACACTGTTCGTACTAGATAGATGGTGATTACCGGTAGCGTATAGCCTTGGTGGCTATGTGAGTATTATTGTAGCGTGCGCCTTTATGGCCGTGTGAGGTAACGTACGCCTTTATGGCCGTGTGAGGTAACGTACGCCTGTGTGGCTGCGTGAGGTAGCGTACGCCTGTGTGGCTGCTTGAGGTAGTGTCTAGGTGGACCTGGTAAGTGGTCCCTGCC
This sequence comes from Lonicera japonica, assembly GCA_021464415.1. Classification (NCBI taxonomy): domain Eukaryota; kingdom Viridiplantae; phylum Streptophyta; class Magnoliopsida; order Dipsacales; family Caprifoliaceae; genus Lonicera; species Lonicera japonica. Next base: position 42,044,775 of record CM038463.1, read on the forward strand.
TTGGGTAGAAGAAACCGAGTTGCCGGCTATCTCTATGCACAGTAGATGTATGAAAATCCTAGACGTGAGTATGATATGTGATTGATGTGATAGATCTAGTCGCGGCGTTGTAGCATATACAGTATGATGATGTATGTATACATATATTGCCTTTCTTGTACTTTGGGTTGGGGACATTATATATACATATTTCACGAAAAGGTTTTCCATACATTGGCTGCTTCTTAAATGTATTGTATACGTACATGTATTTACATTTGTATATACATATTTCTACCCAGAGGAGATTTATTACATAGAAGCAGCATATAAACCAACTTTACTTTCATTATATTGCATTGCATGGCATGCATGATTTATAACCTATTTTCCTATACAAACTCTTATAGTTCCCACTGAGCCCGTTTGGCTCACTCCCATTTTTCAAACCAGTGTTGCAGGTGTTCGTGGGAATGGTACGAGTGCAAGTCTAGATAGCTCTGATGGACTTTGGTCACCTAAGTCGTTGGGAAATGACTTGTGTACTAATTCTTTAGTTAATAAACTGGATATGTATATTGTATTATTGTGTATTTATATTGATGTCAAGTTATTATGAGATTGAGACCTCAATTGAGGCATTGCTGTGTACCGGAGGTGAATTTTTATATGATAAGGAATTGATAGATGTGGAGATATTATTTTAGCTAAACTTGTGTTGGTTTGACAGGTAATGGTTTTATTGAAAGTACAAACTCCACATGCCAAAATTTTCCAAAATGTATGGCTTTAATCGATATCTCAACTATATAAATTCTAAGTTTTTACAGCTTAGCACTCGTCATCGCGTACGACACCGTGATTAACCGGGTCCTGGAGGTGAAATCCTCTAAACGGGATTTCGGGGCGTCACAAGTTGGTATCAGAGCTATAGGTTTGACGTTTTCCTCAGGGAATTCATGGGTAGATCCGAGATTAGCGGTGCGAGTAGTTTTAGTATTTCTCAAAAGATTAGTACGCTGTCGTGCAATAGGATACTACCGTTAAGATATTTGGAAAATAGGAGAATTGTGAAAGGAGATGTGGCTTGTCTTGGCTACATCCATTCACAAAATTCTTGTTTAACTCTTTTGGCCTCTTTCGTAAATTATCTCTGCCATTGGCTCCTATGTCGCCTGTTTTACATAAGAATTGTGTTCATGATTAGTTCTACCACTAAGTGAGGAAAAGGCGACTGATGGATTATGTTATAGTCATCCGCCGGCCAACGGTTGACTATTTGATAAACTACCAGTCCACTACTGCTGACTGAGGTTAGAACGTGGCATACTCATAGGAGAGTGGCTGCTAAAGTCCTATTCCCAGTGTTTACCCCATTGCTTCTTCTTCGATTTTCTTGAGGGGTGAACCTAGTAGGTGGTTGATCGCTTCTCCGTATCTGTATAGCCTCGTTCGAACTTGTAAGTCTAGATTACGAGAGAGGGAATCTTTGGATTATATTCAAATTGACTACCCTGTTACGAGTAAACTTTTACATTGTTTTAGAAATCATTTGGCTGGCGAGATCTCTTTGGCAAGATGACTATTTTATGGTGGTATGGTGAGCAAAATTTTCTTGGAAATCCACATTTAATGTATGAGAATGACCAGTTTAGCGAACCTTGTCTTCAGTAAAGATGTGTAATGCCTTGTTCCCTAAAGTGATAATAGAGAATCTTTCATGGTATCCGCTAGACATCCCACCTTTAGTAGTTGCAGACTCATTTTTCCTTCGTGATAAGGAATACACAACGAATTCTTCTGAAGTACAATTCTATTCCATTTTCATTAAGGGGACCTATCAGAGTAACGCAGCGAAAGCATGATGATTTGTTAATTCGAGATTTAGGGGACTACTCCTTTTGTAAGCTTCCCACGTTTGTTAAGTATATTGTATCAAAACCGTGAGAGTTTGGTTTGTAAAGGGATTAGAAGTGAACTGCCTTGGTAAATTCTAAGGAAGAATGTTTGCCTAACGGCTAGCTCTCGTGGCAAAAAAAAAAGGAGTTGGAACCCTTAGTAGAACCATATGCTCCTCTATTTCATTTTCCTTTGTTACTCTAAGTAGTGCTTTGGGCACACAATTGAGTTGAATATGATTTCATTTACCCCGATAGAGGAGATTGGTTCGAATTACTCAATAATTGCATGATAAAGTATCAATTGTGGCTTAGTGAACTAAGGATTTGAACTCTCCTCATACTAGAAATGTACAGTACCTCTGAGACACGAGGTGTACTATTGCTTGACCCTTGTTGAGTCAGCCTCGGCGAGATGAGCATTTTCGAGAAATCGTTCCCAACCTCCTATGTGGACATCTAATTAGAGTGATGTGTATGCTAGTTGTAAAGCGAGTTTTTGCTAAAGGAGAAGTCGGGAGCAGAAAATCATATGTTTGTTAGAGTGATATACTAAAAGCCATAATTTTCTTGTTGGTTTGGATATGTTATAAACTTGGTTTTGCTATTTTAATGAGAATCTGTATGGGCAATGGTTGCATTATATTATTTATTTAAATATTGTGCATGTGTGTCTTTTATTCCATGTAGTAGATGATTTGGTGTGTAGAGTATAGCTTACACACAGAAGATCTTATCATCGGTTCTTGTGGAATATAAGTTTAATGGTTCACAGTCTTAGATGGAATTGGACACCCATCGGTAGGATTGTAGCACAAGTTTTAGTAGTTTATCTTAACTACAGAAAACGGTATAGTTTTAACTCGTTGTGCTAGTACACTTTGTGTGTATTGAATAGGACCAGTTTGGGTTAATTGTTTTTATACTGACTATATAAAACAATTTAAAATCCCATGATTATTATGATTACTTATGCTCTTAATCTTTAAATAATTAATAGACATATATATGTAGTGTTTGTTGTTTTGACTCAATATGAGTGAGATTCATTTATGGATCAATAATCTTCGTGAATTGGATGACGACACTATATGTATGATGAATATTAATTATTGATGGAATCCACGTCCCGGTATAGGGATTGATGGTAGCCCCTTGAGAAGCTTATAAGTTTTGATCATGTCAAACCCTGCAGGTGGATTATGTTAATCCGACATGTCAAATAAGTTAAGTGGTAGGCTCAAGGATTAAGAAGTCATTTAAATATAATTGTCAGTAATTTAATTTAAATGACGGTTATCTATAATCTTAACGTGGGGAGAATAATAAGTATTTAATAATAAGGAGATCGAAATATAATTTTGAGATAAGGACGGGAGTGCAATTATAATTCTTTAGTGGTGTGAATTATAATTTATGGAAGGAACTAATTCATAGTGGAATTAGGATTCCAACTTTCCATATGAAGCCTAAACACTTATTTCTCCTTAAGGTCCCTATCGTAGCCTTATATATACACCGGCCTAATCTCTTCTTATAATAACAATAATTCTTATGAGTTAGGGTTTGTTCTATTGAGAGAGTAGAAAATCTTGGTGATACCGTAGCCCACACTCGGTGCAAGATTTGATGGCGGAAGGAATACGATAGAAGATCTTTAGGTTTTCGGCACAGCAGTCATAAATTAATCGTAACTTTTGATCGCACCGTTGGATCGGCTGATTTTTGGATATGACGTTCGGAACGCAAAGTTACTATCATCAGGCGTATAATCAGGACGATCAGAAGTCGTTTCGACTGCGAAAACAATCGATTTTCGTAACCCAGCGAGAATTAAAAAAATCTGACCAAATCGTAATATGATGCTTTCAAACCCTAGTCTCCTCATATGGATCCTCTACATGATCCACAAAGGTGAAATCCCTTTATTCTTATAGGGTTTTAGCAAAAGTTTTTTGTTCAATCTATACGCAATATCAAACGATCCTGTATTTATGTCTCCATCAATGTTAAGTCGGAGTGAGTGTTCTAGTGAGAATTTCTCCTACCCCAATTCAAGAGTTCAGATGATGATGAGGTAAACATTTCAAGCTTGAGACCTTCCTAGTCCCTTCTTGATTTTAGTTGGGATTTGAAGCGGTACTCCAGATTCAAGCCTTATTGAATCCAATCACGGGCAAACCTTTAAGGAAGGGAGACGACACTCGATTGAGGTAAGTAGACCTCATTTCTGCCACTATTCCCTTCCGTCTTACAACTATATATATTTGGGTGTGTTAAAGCTTGTTCTGGCTCGGGGAAGAATAGTCTGAATTATTCTATTAGGTATGAGTTACATCCTTTAAAGGAGTATGAACTCTCCTAAGATCATGCTAGCATACTATACGTGTATCACTTTTGCTCTTTGTATAGTGGAATCCCTAACATATTTTCCAGAGATATGTGTTTATTGCTTGTTAAGGGGAAGACAAGGTAAGATCCTATAAATTTCTTTTATTGGAAATGCTATGCATGACAGATACTTTATGAGGAAATCCTTACAGTTCGAATATGCAGTATTCGTACCATGTCATTCGATTAAGGCCTGTGTATGGCGATGCTTTGCATCCTGGGTTACTAGTGGAAGAACCGGGGTTATGATTGTGAAATGATTGCGAGATCGTGTATACAGATGAGAAGACTTCACACCCTTTTGGTGAGCCTATCCTCTTCGCCTGAAGTTTACTTGACGTTCATTAAAGTTTCATTCTCAGTTCAGGAAATTCATCTAGGCTAAAGGAGACGTTCAGGGCAAGGAATGCATTTGTTAGTATAGCTACCGCTTGTATTTTGAAACGACCTCCTAAGAATTTGAATTTTGAAATTATGTGAGTTATTCTGATTCATTTTGGAGATCGAACCATGCATTTCTCCTCATCTGCTTGTTCCGATTGGATGGAGTTAGAATCCAGTTAGAATTTCAATGTAGGATATGGAATTTGGTTTCCATAATCAAACGGTAACGATTTTGGTCCGGTGTCACTATATTTTTGTGGAGCTATTTGTCTACGGGGTATATAACACTATAGTTATCACAACCGAATTGAGAATTGCTTTTATATAACTTTTGGGAAATTGACTTATACTCTTTTCTTCCGGGTATATGGAAATTGGATTCAGGCTATTGATATACCGTAAAGTAGACCTGACACTTCATTTTGGACCCTTCAGTCATTCTTTGATTCCTTGGAGATGGTATCTTTCCATGAGTAATGAGACACTAAAAACCCATCCGTATTCAAAAACTTAGTGTCACCTAAGAATCTGTGTGAGGATAACTCTAGAAGGAACTGTAGTCACCCCGTATTGCACTATGATCATCATAGGTTTCTTGAGTTAGAAACCTCTAAGACCATTAAGAGGTGGATTCTGAGTGTAATGCCTATATTGAGTTGAAGAACATGGAGGTTTGACACTGGAGTGGTGAAGACAAGATTGTTGCGTTGCTTTACAAATTGGAAGAGAAAAGAGGGTGTATAAGGAAAGTTATATCTTCTGCTACTTCGTTCATGTTTATTAGTGGTTGAAAACCCTCATGTTTGGTTAGCATCTCTTTCCATTGAACCTCTTAAAGAGGTTGTGGCTTTTGAGAAAGAATGAATTAGGTAACTTTAGTCATGTGACCTTTCTTCTTTATTGTTTGATATGATTATTCCTCTTGTTCTGATCCTCGAGTTCAGAATCTTTCTTTATTGGCTATTATAGTCTTCTCTTTTAAGGAAGGGCAGCTTGGTAAAAGTCAGAATCACATGTACATTGGGTTGATAGCTATCCTACATGAATTTTGAGGACGAAATTTATTAAGGAGGGGAGATTGTAACACCCGGTTTCTTTATCGCTTGCAAATCATGACCCATATCGGGTATAAGACTAAATTTGGCTCTGGGCAGCCAAATTGGGTTCTGTAAAGGTTGGTATGGTTTGGAAACCTCCAACAAGTTATATTAATATATTTAAGTGTGTTATAATGACCATAAGTTGCTTCGGGTGGCTCGGAAGGAAATCGGCTCGAAAATCACAAGTTTCGATCCTACGCGATTAATAATTTTTACCCAACTTTGGAAGATCATAACTTCTTCATCCGAACTCCAAATGAGTCCCTGTTTTTGGCCACGTCTTCATCTCAATGCTTTCTACAACTTTCGTGTTTTGGCCGAGACCCAATTCCAACTCCTTGATGCCCAAAAGTGCTTGCGAAGTCGAGCTATTAACCAAAAACTGAAGGAGGCAGAAATTAAGCCATGGAGTCGACTCCATGAACAGTGGGGGAGTCGACTACATCGACCTGGGCGAGAATTTCATATATTTTCACCTCCTTTCTTCCCCATTTAACACATTCATTTGGAGAGCCTTTAGAGATAGTAAGAGGGGCGAATTTGGGGGATTTTAAGGGATCATTTGAGGGTGCATCTTCCACACAAGATTCTCACCATCATCATCATGTTCATCATCATCTTCATCCTCTTCTTCATTTGGTTCACCATTTCTAGGGTTTATAGCTACCAATTGGGGATTTTCTCTTCTACACGATTTCGGCTCGATTCTTCGGCAATACTTCGAGGGATTGACCCTCCTAAGGTGGGAACAATAGTATTTTAACAATTTTTCTTACGATTACAATTTATTCATCTCGACTCAATCCAAACCTAGGTTTTCTACTCAAAGTTGAATATGCATGGGGTTTGGGTCAATTTCTTTGGATAATTTTGATGGATTTGCATCATATATGACATCAATAACGATTTTATACAAAAAGCCCTAATTATAAATGATTTATAAGAATGTTTGGTATATGACCTTCAAGTACGTATACGATTATATACGCTAGACTTTGATACACTTATGAATGATGTCATATATGGAATTTAAACTATATTTTGGACAAAGATACACATATTGGTGGTATTGTTGTTGTGTTTAAGTTATAAAACTACGTTTATGAGATTTTCTACTTACCTAGCTAGTCCGTAAGTATGCTGGTCAAATATATAAATATGTTTTGAATAAATGAAGTCTTTAAATCATAATGGGAGGCTATTTGGGAACTTACATACATTGTTTGAGTGTATTAGATTTGGCTTAGGGCCAAATTGATGTAAACATATGAAACCTCCCAAACTGATGATTTTCTGGTTTCTTTTACTAATTGACGGACTTGGCGGATCTTGTTTAAGTTGAACAACAATACCACTACAGATTTTAAGGTGTATTGGCCTACACACTTCATATACTTTATGTTGAGCTTGCATTTGGATATTCTTGATTATATTATATACTTTAATGAGATTATTGTTGCGATTTCATATCGGATGGCCACACCGTTCGTACTAGATAGATGATGATTACCGGTAGCGTATAGCCTTGGTGGCTACGTGAGTATTATTGTAACGTGCGCCTTTATGGCGGCGTGGGGTAGCGTACGCCTATGTGGCTGCGTGAGCTAGCGTCTAGGTGGACCTAGTAGGTGGTCCCTGCCTTGGGCAGAAGAAACCGAGTTGCCAGCTATCTCTGTGCACAGTAGATGTATGAAAATCCTAAACGTGAGTATGATATGTGATTGATGTGATAGATCTAGTCGCGGTGTTGTGGCATATACAGTATGATGATGTATGTATACATATATTGCCTTTCTTGTACTTTGGGTTGGGGACATTATATATACATATTTCACGAAAAGGTTTTCCATACATTGGCTGCTTCTTAAATGTATTGTATACGTACATGTATTTACATTTGTATATACATATTTCTACCCAGAGGAGATTTATTACACAGAAGCAGCATATAAACCAACTTTACTTTCATTATATTGCATTGCATGGCATGCATGATTTCTAACCTATTTTCCTATACAAACTCTTATAGTTCCCACTGAGCCCGTTTGGCTCACTCCCATTTTCCAAACCAGTGTTGCAGGTGTTCGTGGGAATGGTACGAGTGCAAGTCTAGATAGCTCCGATGGACTTTGGTCACCTAAGTCGTTGGGAAACGACTTGTGTACTAATTCTTTAGTTAATAAACTGGATATGTATATTGTATTGTTGTGTATTTATATTGATGTCAAGTTATTATGAGATTGAGACCTCAATTGAGGCATTGCTGTGTACCAGAGGTGAATTTTTATATGATAAGGAATTGATAGATGTGGAGATATTATTTTAGCTAAACTTGTGTTGGTTTGATAGGTAATGGTTTTATTGAAAGTACAAACTCCACATGCCAAAATTTTCCAAAATGTATGGCTTTAATCGATATCTCAACTATATAAATTCTAAGTTTTACAGCTTAGCACCTGTCGTCGCGTACGATACCGTGATTAACCGGGTCCCTGAGGTGAAATCCTCTAAACAGGATTTCGGGGCGTCACAGGCTGCCAACAGCGTTAGCATACGGAACACGAGCCATCTTTTCCTTCTCATCAAGAGTCTTGGGACACATATCCAAACTTAAGGTATTACCCTTCTCAACAGGAGTGTCTATGGGTTTACAAGCTTGCATCTAAAAACACTCAAGTACATTTCTTATGTATGAGCACATAGCTTGCCTCTCCCATGTCTTTCATTTCAAAATTTGAAGATAACCACGTTTGTGTGGTGACAACCATCTCCTTGTTGTTTCCAGCTAATAGTATGTCATCTACATACAAAGAGAGAATCAAGAAACTATTCCCAGAACGTTTAACGTAAACACAGTGGTCCTCCTCGATCATCGTAAACCCATTTAAAGAAATGGCTTGATGGAATCTTAGGTACCATTGTTGGATGACTGCTTCAACCCATAAATGGATCGTTTGAGCTTGCAAACTTTGCGCTCTTTCCCGCTAGCTATAAAACCAATAGGTTTATCCATATAGATTTCCTCATCTAGTTCTCCATTGAGAAATGTAGTTTTAATGTCCATCTAAAAAAGTTCTAAATCCATATGAGTGACAATAGCTAGAATGAGGCAGATTGAGGCAAACCTCACTACTGGTGAGAACGTTTCCTCATAGTCAACGCCTTCCTTTTGGGTATACCCTTTCGCCAAAAGGCGAGCTTTATACCTATCAATGGAACCATCTGCCTTGCATTTGACTTTTAGAACCCATTTGTTTCCAATAGTCTTTCGCCCCGACGGAAGATCTACCAAGTCCCAGACATTGTTTTTCCTCATAGACTCCATCTCATCAATCATTGCAACTTTCCATTCAGTCGAAGCAGGGGATGTGATAGCCTTCTGATAATTTCTAGGCTCATCTACATCTTGCTGAGTACACATGAAAGCCGCCCCCTCAATCTCAAAATGACGATGTGGGATACTCTCACAATTGCTCCTACGCAAGTGTGGACTTTGGAAATCAGTCTCTAATGGAGGGACACTCCCACTAGGAGGTAGCACACTCCCACTAGGAAGCGAGTCTCTCTCAACATCCTCATTCGAATTTGAAATTCCTTCGTTCGATTCGACCATTTTAAACAACTTAATGTTTCTGTCCACATCCCATCTCTTGGGGAATTCATTCTCTAAGAAATCCACATCTTGTGACTCAATCTCAGAAATAATTCCATCTTCTTATTCACCAAGCATCACATATCCTTTAGATTGCTCAGAATATCTAATGAATATGCACTTATGCGCCCTAAGGCCTAGTTTCCCATGGGAATAAGAACTAGTGTGAACATATCCCGCCGCGCCTCATGGGAGCAAATGGCTTAAGTCAGGCTTCCTGCCCGTCCAAAGCTCATAAGGCATTGATGAAACAGATTTAGAAGGCACACGGTTGAGGATGTAGGTAGCAGCTAAGATAGCATCCCCCCCAGAAAGATATTGGGAGGTTAGCTTGCGCCATCATCGATCTAACCATATCAAAAAGGGTTCTATTCCTTCTTTCCGCTACACCATTTTGTTGCGGAGTATATGGAGTAGTTAATCGTCTCTAAATACATTTTTCATCACAGAGCAGCCACATATGTCTGAATGTACTAATTGTAAAGGAAAAGATGCTCTAGTGGCCTTTCCAAATGGTTTTCTAGTTCACTTTCCTACTAAGCAATGCTCAAAATTGGGCAAACTAACTTTAGCGAGCTGACCTAATAAGCCCTCTCTAGCTAATCTATTCATTCTGTCCTGGCCTATATGACCAAGTCTAGTATGCCAAATTGTAGAATTATCAGCAGAAGTCAAAAAAGAAATAGAATTATTATTATTGGAATAACAAATATCCAAAACAAATAATCCATTTGAAATAAAACCACTACCATAAAAAATTGTACCATTAAAAATGCTAACATTATTGTTCTAAAAAATTACTCGAAATCCTAGCCTAAGCAAAGCAGAAACTGATAAAAGGTTCCATCGAATATCAGGAGCAAACAAGACATCATGGATCAATAAGTTGCGTCCACCGCGCATGCACATCTTGTAAGTACCATTACTTATAACCTGAACAACTTCTCCATTGCCCACGTAAAGTACTCTACTTCCTGTTGGTATTTGGCGATACTCCACATATCCAACTCTATCCATCACGACATGTTCGGATGCTCATGAATCTACAATCCAATCATAGGAAGGATGAGCTACCATAACATGACTTGTTACATAAACAAAAGGAGAATTAGAACCTAAGAGTACCTTCTTTGGCTCAGTGCAGTCACGAGCGAAGTGACCTTCCTTACCATAGTTAAAGCATGCTTTGTCAGCATTGCCCTTCTTACCACCACACTTGCCCCGCTTGCGTTTGGTAGAGATTGCCTTCTTAGGCGCAGGTTCATAGACGCAGATGCCTTGCATAAACCAGAATGAACCATAAGAGAGGAATTATTAACTTTAGCAGCTTCTAAGCGCTCAGCCTCTAACTCCAAATGACGTGCTAGATTATCAAAAGTTTTGATATTTTCATTGTGTGTCATATTGACTATCATATGTTCCCATGAATCAGGTAGAGAACGAATCCCAGCTTGAACCTGCTGCTCATCACTCAAGTTGTTCCCAGCTGCCTTGAGCTCACGGATCATAGTCGACATCTGTCTAAGATGCTGCTTCATCGGGGTGTTAGAGCGCATCTTATATGAGTCAAATTTCAATGTCAATGCACACAACCTAGTAGCTGAAGTGGAACCATACTTAGCTTTCGGGGCATTCCACATTTCTTGAGCAGTCTTACAATCCTCGAACGCGCTGAACAAGTCATTGTGCATGCTGCTAAGCATAACAAAGCGCGCACAATGATCCTTCTTGACCCACTGACTGTAGGCCTTTGATCGCACCGATGTTGAGCACCATTGCCATCCTCCGGTGGTGGAGTCAAGGACTAGGTCAAAGTTTCCAAAACCTCTTGCTTATCAAGGAGATATTGGATCTTACGGTGCCAAATATCATAATTGTCACCATCCAATTTCTCTCATTTGTTTAAGTTAGCAACAATGCTCTTAGAAGCCATCTAATTATGCGCAAAAAATACGGATGTTTAATAAGGATATTATTATCAGCACAACACACATAATATTTTGCAGCACAAATCTTAAAAAAAATTAATAGTTCACACATGACACGAGATCGAAAGATCGCTACACTCAAAATCATCTTCCCCATCATATGATATTATTAAATTAAAATTAAAATTACGCGCAAAATTCTATAGGAACTTTAAGCTACCACTACACTCCCACTATACATAAAACAGGTAAAACATGTAACACAATGATATATATATATATATATAACAGTAAATAATATCAAAACTGCATGTACCATAGCAAAAAAAACACCTAAGAAAACTGTTTTTCCAAAAAAAAAAACAAAAAAACAAAACTGTTTTATTTTTTTATAATCAAAAAACTATTTTTCCAAAAAACAAAACTGTTTTATATATATATATATATATATATTTTATAAGCAAAAAACTGTTTTTCCAAATTCAGAAAAACAAAATTGTTTTATTTTCTTAAAAAAAATATAAACCTTTTATTTATTAAAATCGTGCCGGAAAAATTGAACAACAGCCACTATTAAAATAGAAAAATTGGAAACCGTGCCTCCAAAATTAAAGAAAAATCAGCTGCGGCATTAAAAAAAAATTGTGCTACAGCAACAATAATAATAAGGATAATCGGCAATGTATGCAACATTAATATTAAATATGATTAGACCTTATATATATAATTGACCCTCATATATATATATATTCGCAGCAACAGCAACAGTAGTCACATTAAAGCACAAAAACTTTGAAAACACAAATCACAGATCTATACATACACGTGCAGATCTATACATACGAAAATTATATACATATACACGGCAAAAATAAGCATGCAAATATATATATATATACGTGATTATGTATGAAGACCAATCCATATCGCTCTAATACCAATGTTGGAAAATTAATACAAGTATGCGTACCTGTATGCACAGCAAAAATAATATTGGATCTTGTGAAATTGGCCTTACGATACTCACGTTTGTGTAGTGTTACTCGAACAGCTACCACTATGTCCACAGCTTTAAGTGCTCTTTATAAAGAACCCTAGAATGTGCTTGAGAAGAGATGACGGCTACCTCTAATTGTGTTGTGTATTGTGTGTTGTGTATTATTATTTAGGTCTAAAGACCTAAATATTTATCATTAGGCTTAAAAGGGCTTTGAAACCCTAAGGCCCACTATGGGTGTCCCTGTTGGGCTAAACCAACAGGCCCAAAAACCAACAATAATTTGACCAAGTTTGGAATGCTATTCAAAAGTAATATCTCTCAAAGAATTGGTCGTAACACGCTTGTCACCTTAAACGACCAATGAGTGGTTAGCTCTACTTGGGCTTTAGAGACATCGATTTCGTTTATCAACACTTAATATGAAAGTAGAACTCTATACACCTAACTCGCAGCTAGGATCATACTGATGCGATCCCGGATCGTCTTTTCTACCAGTTTGATGGATCCTCAACCCGTAGTCTATAAACAGACTCGAACCTTGGAAAACGTCGAAGAGATGGAAGGCGGAAACCTCAACCCAACCCTTGATAACAAGAATCGAACCTTGGTATAAGTCGAATGACGCCACAATCAATTGATGGAGAATTGATTGATAAGTCAAGAACAATACGAATTAAAATTAATTCAAAACTGTTCAACAAGTTCTTAAGAACTTAAAGGAGCAACACTCAAATTCGTAATTAATCATCATCAAACAATAGCGTTAACTCCTTTAAATAGGAGGAAAACAACCCTAAACGAAAATAAAAACACAAACGGGCTAAGCCCACTTCGAAAATAAAGAATAGTCTAAAACAAGCCAAAACACACTTAGCAGGCCCAACTCTAATCTAATAATTATCCACAATCCATGGGCTTCAACAATGCAAAATAAAAATAATAAAAATAATAAAACACCATGAAATAATTCAGACGTGTGGTTCCACTTCTTCTTGGCTAAGCATTATTTTCCATTTGTGCTCTTCATCTCCTTGAATGCTTCTCCAAGCGTCAGCTTTATTCATCAGCTCGTGGACCATGCTCATGAGTGCTTCCTTCATCTTCCTTGCCCTAGCTCTGGTGATCGGACCACTTGGAACCCGGATGGGATCTGCATAGTCTTCACTCCATGATCCAGCTCCCGTGCTATCCTTGGACTCATCATTCCCCTCCTCTTGAAAAGGAATTGTCCTCAATTCGTCACCTGCACTAAATGGACTTAGATCAGCAACATTAAATGTAGCACTCACATTATACTCACCTGGCAAATCAAGTTTGTAGGCATTGTCATTGATTCTGTGCACAACTTGAAATGGTCCATCTCCTCTCGGTAATAGCTTAGAACGCCTTTGAACAGGAAAGCGTTCCTTCCTCAAGTGCAACCAAACCCAATCCCCTGGTTCGAAAACCACCTTCTTCCTTCCTTTGTTCGCTTGTTGCACATACTGTTCAGTCCTTCGCTCGATATTTTGCCTCGCCTTCGCATGGATTTGTCTAACAAATTCAGCCTTTTTCCTGCGCGATAAAGCATCCGCTGCAACATTCTCTTTACCTTGCTTGTACTTGATGACATATGGAAAAGTCTCTATGAACTCAACCCACTTGGCATGGCGCTTATTTAGCTTTTGTTGTCCCTTCAAGTGCTTCAACGATTCATGATCCGTGTGAATCACGAACTCCTTCGGCCAGAGATAGTGCTGCCATGTATCCAACACTCTCACCAATGCATAAAGCTCCTTGTCATAGCTAGGGTAATTTAAGGTTGCCCCACATAGCTTCTCACTAAAGTATGCTATTGGCCTTCCTTCCTGCATAAGAACAGCACCAATTCCATTTCCTAAAGCATCGCATTCGATTTCAAAAGTTTTTGAAAAGTTAGGTAAGGACAACATGGGGGCGTTACTTAGCTTGCTTTTTAGTAGTTCGAATGCCTTCTCTTGCTCCTCTCCCCATTTGAATCCCACATTCTTTTTGATTACTTCAGTCAATGGCGCCGCAATCGTACTAAAGTCCTTCACAAACCACCGGTAGAAACTAGCAAGTCCATGGAAGCTCCGCACTTGCCCAACACTTGTAGGGCTTTGCCATTCTTGAATTGCTTTCACCTTTTCTTCATCAACCTGAATCCCTTGTGCACTCACAACAAAACCAAGAAATACAAGCCTATCCGTGCAAAATGTGCACTTTTTCAGGTTAGCATATAACTTCTCCCTACGCAAGACATCTAAAACGAATTTTAAATGCAGAACATGATCATCTAGACTCTTGCTATAGATTAGGATATCATTAAAATACACCATAACAAATCTGCCAATGAATGATCTCAAAACATGGTTCATTAATCTCATGAAAGTACTAGGTGCATTAGTCAAACCAAAAGGCATAACTAACCATTCATATAAACCATATTTAGTTTTAAAAGCAGTTTTCCATTCATCGCCTTCTTTCATTCTAATTTGATGGTATCCACTTTTCAAATCAATTTTAGAGAATACACTAGACCCATGCAACTCATCTAGCATATCATCTAAACGTGGAATGGGGTGGCGATACTTTACCGTGATATTATTTATGGCTCGACAGTCCACGCACATTCTCCACGTTCCATCCTTCTTTGGTACTAGCAAAACCGGCACCGCGCATGGGCTCATACTCTCCCTCACGTACCCCTTCTCCAACAGCTCCGTCACTTGCCTTTGAAGCTCCTTTGTTTCCTCCGGGTTACTCCTATAGGCTGGCCGGCTTGGAATGGATGCTCCGGGTACAAAATCAATTTGGTGCTCTATCCCTCGGATGGGTGGTAGACCACTCGGTATGTCCTCCGGAAAGACGTCTCCAAAATCCTGCAACAAAGAGATAATAACACTAGGCAAAGAAGAATATAGCTCGTTAGTATTCAAAAGCGCTTCTTTGTATACAAGTACAAAAAGTTGATTACAATGCATTGCTCTTTTCACTTCACTAGCTCTCGCATAGAAATTCTTTTGCCTCCTCTCAAACTTGCTCTCAATTGCTATCACTGGTTTTTCCACTCTACCCTCTTTTTTTTCAACTTCCTTTCTTTTTCCCTCACTCTCTTTCCTTTCCTCACCACTCCCTCTCTTTTTCTTCTCAGCTCTCCTTTGTTCTTCCTCATTTTGCAACTTCAACTGGTCGGCATAGGCTTGCCGTGGTGGTAAAGGTGTAAGAATGACAGTTCTTTTGTTCATCTCAAAGGAGTATTTATTGGTGAAGCCGTCGTGTTTAACCCTTCTATCATACTGCCAGGGTCGCCCCAAAAGTATATGACCGGCTTGCATGGGAACCACATCACAAAGTACTTGATCGTCATACTTCCCAATGCCAAAGGATACCAACACTCACTTGTCCACCCTCACTTCCCCGCTATTATTTAGCCATTGAAGCTTGTACGGTTTAGGGTGCTTCGTTGTTGACAATGCTAGCTTTTCCACCATCGTTGTGCTAGCTACGTTTGTGCAACTACCACCGTCTATCACCAAGCTACACACTTTGCATTGCACTAGGCATCGCGTGTGGAAGATATTTTCACGCTGCTCGTCATCATCCCTTGCTTGCACATTGAGGGCTCTCCTTGCTACTAACAACTCGCCCTGGATAGGATCCTCCTCTTCTTCGATGTCCTCTAAAGGTGGCATAGCTTCAGTGCCTTCTTCGTCCGTCTCATATCCCCCATTATCTAGAAGAATCATTACTCATTTGTTCGGACATTGAGTGGCAATGTGGCCTCTTCCTTGACACTTCCAACAGATGATATCCCGATTTCGAGTAGTAGGAGCACTGGTGGTGTTAGGGGCTGCCTTAGCTTGGCTTCCGCTACTAGCTTCCGGCTTTGAATCAACCTTCGTCTTTGGAATGGCTGCTTTGTCATCCTTTTTCCACGGGCTTTGTTTCCATGGAGATGAGTAGGAACTTTGGCTTGGCTTGGTATTACTACCCCTCCTCTTGAGCTGTCTCTCTATTTTAATTGCCGTGTGAACCATATCTTCAATCTCGACACACGGCTACAATTCAACCACATTAGCAATTTCTCGATTCAACCCACTCAAGAACCGCGCCATGGTTTGCTCTCTATCCTCATCAACCTCGGCCCGAATCATGGCCACTTCCATTTCTTTGTAGTATTCGTCAACACTACGGTTTCCTTGCGTAAGCCCCTGCAATTTTTGGTACAAGTCCCGATAATAGTGATCGGGTACAAACCGCTTCTTCATCAACCGCTTCATCTCATCCCAAGTCGCAACTGGACCTTCATCACTACGCCTTCGCTCTGTCATCAAGCGATCCCACCAAACAAGTGCATAATCGGAAAATTCGATAGCCGCCAATTTTACTTTCTTCGATTCTGAGTAGTTGTGGCAAGCAAACACCAATTCTACTTTCTTGACCCACTCAAGATAGGCCTCGGGGTCGTTCTTGCCTTGGAAGGATGGAATCTTCATTTTGATCCCATTCATGCTATTATCCTCCTGATTAAGTCCCCCATTAAATCGTCTACCGTTCCGTCTGTTAACGATTACCGAATCAACATCGCTAGCCCCATCGTCTTGGCCATCCCGGTAATAGTTATCAAAATTATACTCAGCCCTCCTATCTCTAGGCTGCGGCCTTCCACTTCTTTGAGCACTATGGGATTGGCCAGGTTGCTCAAGTTGGGAACTCTCAACTCTATCTACCTTTACCCGCATTCGCTTCATCTCACTACTCATCTCCTCTACTTGCTCCTTGAAGCTACCCAACTCTTCTCTTAGCATTTTTCGTAAGTGAAGCGCCATCGCTTCTTGGTACAATTTCGGATCGAAAATAGGGCGATCCCCTTAATATGAAAGTAGAACTCTATACACCTAACTCGCAGCTAGGATCATACTGATGCGATCCCGGATCGTCTTTTCTACCAGTTTGATGGATCCTCAACCCGTAGTCTATAAACAGACTCGAACCTTGGAAAACGTCGAAGAGATGGAAGGCGGAAACCTCAACCCAACCCTTGATAACAAGAATCGAACCTTGGTATAAGTCGAATGACGCCACAATCAATTGATGGAGAATTGATTGATAAGTCAAGAACAATACAAATTAAAATTAATTCAAAACTGTTCAACAAGTTCTTAAGAACTTAAAGGAGCAACACTCAAATTCGTAATTAATCATCATCAAACAATAGCGTTAACTCCTTTAAATAGGAGGAAAACAACCCTAAATGAAAATAAAAACACAAACGGGCTAAGCCCACTTCGAAAATAAAAAATAGTCTAAAACAAGCCAAAACACACTTAGCAGGCCCAACTCTAATCTAATAATTATCCACAATCCATGGGCTTCAACAATGCAAAATAAAAATAATAATAATAGTAAAACGCCATGAAATAATTCAGACGTGTGGTTCCACTTCTTCTTGGCTAAGCATTATTTTCCATTCGTGCTCTTCATCTCCTTGAATGCTTCTCCAAGCGTCAACTTTATTCATCAGCTCGTGGAACATGCTCATGAGTGCTTCCTTCATCTTCCTTGCCCTAGCTCTGGTAATCGGACCACTTGGAACCCGGATGGGATCTGCATAGTCTTCACTCCATGATCCAGCTCCCGTGCTATCCTTGGACTCATCACATACTCAAATCATACTCTAGAGCAGTAAGTCACCAAAGATTCTAACGATGAAACAAGCGAAGAAGCGAAAGAATCAAAATAACTGCATTTCATGATTGACGCTAAAGTTATCATGCGTTCTGCCTGAAGCACAAGATGATTACACCAATGAACGCATGTTCTCCAGTGGGGCCCATCTAAATCATTCAAGTAGCTCTTAGAACGAGGTCAAAATAAAAACTTATCAACTCATATCGAATGCTTAAAGCAAAGTCTAAGAAATGACTATTTAAACCCATAAACAAGGGAAGAGAACTCATCCGAGATCAAACAGAAACATCGTAATTCCCGAAGGGTCACCACCCTATACTCATTACCATACACCCATTGCATAAGTGTACTTGAATCACATTTGACCCGCTCCGATTATGAAAGTCAAAATGCATGAGCACTCACTGGCTATCAAGGTAAAGAATGGTGTTGGTCCCCTTATAAGCCCCACGAGAACTCTATCTTAATTTGGGTAGCACTACCTGAAGAGAAATTTACTTATCCCTTTTCTGTAAGGTCATATACTCAGTTAAGCAAGGACAAGGAAAAAGGAGACTTTAGGTTTTATTCCCGTTTCACAATTTATCTTTCTTTGATAACGAACCTCGGGAATTTTATCCAAAACTCACCATGCATAAGGCGAAGGTGGTCAATTAGTGTACACTAGACATGTTTTTTGGCGATCTCACACTCCCCCAAGATGTCGATTCGAGGTACATTCTACATCCTCCAGGGGTGTAATTCCAATCTTGTACAATAAGTTAGGACCATTTCCCGAATTAGAACAAATCTCGCCATACTTATACGTATCGAACGGAAGGTAAGTTGTAATGGAGATGCGGTCTACCTCTCGCAGAAAAAATAAACTCTCCTCTTAATAAGATTAGTCTTAGATCGATACTGATAAGGCTTAAGTTGGAAGTACTGCTTTGGGCTTCATTCTAAGGTCAATGATGTACTAGGAGGTATTGAACTTGGAGTACGAACTTAATCGTCACCTCAGTTCTCAAGGTGAAGTTAGAAGGTTTTCACTTAAATCTTAGCACTCGTCTTTGAGCTTGAAATATGAAGACGTTCAGCATTAACGGCGTTTAGACACACCTGCCTAAACTTTCCTAGTGGGAAGATCACCTCACCATCATCTACGCTCAGGACTCTAAATGAAGGTCTACACAGGAGGAATTTGAACATAATCTCGAATGTGTAAGTCTCATCAGTGTAACTGTATAAAGATCATACAATGATCTGCTTAGAGTCCCAAGGACTTTACACCTTTCTATCATGAAAGAAGTGTTAAAACATAGTTCTCTCAGCCACAATCGATGAGTCATTATACTATCATTGAGAAACTATAACAAGCCTTCTCAATTAGAAATAAAGGAACTGCACTTCAAATTGAATGCGTTGTAAATGCTCCGCTTAAGGAAATAACAAAGGAAGGAAGTATAAGATCTTTATAAAACTAAATACATATATATATATATATCATACTCTATATATGCCACAATACCGTGGACAGATCCATCACATCAGTCATATATAAACGTCACGTCTAGGATTTTAACTATGGGTGCACACGGATCGCAATCAAACTCGGTTTCTTCTGCCCCAAATGCAGGGTCCACCTAGACGAAAAATGCCCCCAAGGCAATAACATAAACTCACGTAGCCACCAAGGCTATACGCTACAGGTAAAAACTATCTACCTGGTACGAACGGTGTGGCCATCCGATAATAAATCCAAATAATCTCCAAAGGATAGTAAACTCATCAAATCAAGGAAATCATAAGAACATATAATTCAACACATGTACATATGTATTTACATATATTCCATATGTATTTGTATAACTCATAAATATACATTCCAAAATATATATATATATATGTTACTATCCAACGGTGGTATTATTGTTACACTTGAATCAGGCTAGCCAAGTCCGTTGACTAACATTTAAATAAGAAATTCAAGTATTTGGGGAGTTTAGAGCTTTCCACAAATTTGGCATCAAGCCAAGGGTGATCTCGTATTTGTATGACTCATAGACTTTATACAAACCTCCCCTTATGGTCTTTATACATTACTTACTCAAAATGGGTTTGAGACATCACCCAACATAGTTAAGGACTAGCCTAGCAAGTAACAAACTTTGTAAATTGTGAAATGGTAATTAAAATACAACAACAATACCATAAATATGAGTAATAAAGGCCAAAACATACTTTAAAAACCATGTATAGCATTGTATGTATGCGTATTAGTGTATACTGTACATTATCGTATCCGTACACAAGGGTTTTGTACCAATCTTACCAAAAACAACGTAGAAATTGGGGCTTATCATAAAATCCATAATTTATAATCATATCAAGTATAAATCAAACCAAATATCAAGAAGAATTGATCCCAAAACCCCATGAACATGCATTTAAAGAAAAAGCCCTAGGTTTTGTTTGATTTGGGACAAATATGTTATAATAACTTGAAAATAAGCTTTAATACTATTGTTCCCACCTATTTAGGGTTAATCCCTCGAAGAATTGCGGAAGAAACGAGCAGAAGAAGCGTTGTCGCGGAAACCCCCAAATTGAGCTTCAAAACCCTAGCTATGGTGAACTAAAGGAGAAAGATGATGAAAATGATGATGATTGCACGGGTTTGATATGGGAGGAAGAGCCTTAGATGATCGTGGGATTTCCCCCAAAATCGGCCCTCAATCTCTCTCTAAAAGCTCTCCAATTAGTGGTGTAAAATGAGGAAGAAAGGAGAAGAAGAAATATATAAAAAATCTCGCCAGCCCGATGTAAATGTAGTCGACTACATGAAGTAGTCGACTCACCTCACTACCATGTAGTCGACTACATGGCTTTGGTTTTGCCTCCTTTAGTTTTTGATCAACAACTCAACTTCGCACCCATTTTAGGGCATCAAGGAGCTGGAATTGGGCCTCGGACAAAACACAAAAGTTGTACAATGGATAAAAACCTATAAATAGGCTCAAATGGAGACTCACTTGGAGTTCGGATGAAGAAGATATGGACTTCCAAAGTCGGGTAAAAAACATTAATCACGTAGGACCGAAACTTGCTATTTACGAGCTGATTTTTGTTCGATCCACCCGGATTGACTTATGGTCATTCTAAACTACTTAAATACATTAATATGACTTGTTGGAAGTCTCCGAACCACTTCAACCTTTACAGAACCCAATTTGGCTATCCGAAGCCAAATTTTGTCTTATAAGCGACTTAGGGTATGTAGCCGCCAGGGCTAGGTCAACCCCATTGACCATTAGTGCTTTAAGAATCAAAATAGTAGTAGAAAAAGTATTCTTAAATGAATAGACTGATAAGATGTACGCGTCACACACATATATGCATATACGTATCGCATATATATCTTAAAATTATCTCTGTCTACCAAAGGCCCGTCCGTACTCAAAATAACATGATTTACGATAGTAGTACATATCAGGTAAATTATAAATATCAATCAAATATGTACTTAAAATATGCATATATCACATATACATAGATATCTCAAGTATATCTCATCTCAGATGAGACACGTACGTGCCATGTGGATAACCAAAATCCTTACCAATGTTAAGTACGTAAAATCAATGACCACAAGAATTACTTCAGTGCATGATATTTAATATAGACGTGCCATTAGGGATTAATACCGTTATTCAATTATATCCACGTGCGACTTGGATAATTCCAACAAATGAGTTGGGATTTTATAAAATAGTGTAGGTGTGCCATGGACATAATCTTCATATTCTTTGGTAGCTAATTTATACATCAACCCACCATTTACTAAGTATGTAGATATGTTCGAAAATAAGATTATTGCTAAATTCATGGTTCCTACCAAAGTCATGGTATTAACAATCTAATGGCGTCTATATATATCTCATACACCTTTGCAAACATACTATACACATATCCCATCTCACATACTAATTAGAGATACACATTCACAACTCATCATCCTCGTACATGGTCATTAATTAAGCTTATTAACACATAAATAAGTTTCCTTATATATATACCACCTAAGTGTTTATACATATATAGGTGAGCAATAATATATATATATATATATTCATGGATTTCACGCACAAAGTTCGAATATAGTGTAGCCTTTCATTCTTAGCTCGCAACATGATGCATATAACACTTATACGACACAAACGCGCATACGCACTACTACGCTTCACCTAGGGCTTGAAACATCCCACACATACAATGTATATTCTATAATAATCATAAAATAGAAATAAAAATATGAAGAATTCAAAAAATATAAGCTCAATCTACGAAGCCAACCCCCATGTATGCATTTAACCACCCATCATTAAGAAAACCTTCATCTTTTGCTTTGAAACATTGATTAAACATATAATAGTTGAAAACAAGTTAGGATACTAGTGCTCCCACCTTTATTAAGCCGCTAATCGAAGCTTTTATGCGCTAGATCAAGCCGCCGGAGCCTTAATGCCGAAATCCCCAATTTTAGTCCTAAAAGCCCTAAAATGGTGGAAATGGAGAGGAAGGAGAAGATGAAGATGGTGGTGGGGATTTGGTATGGGTTGAGAGACCCTAGAATATCCCTCTCTAACTCTTTTAAGCTCTCACACCTTTCTCTCTCTAGCTAACAAAAGAAAAGGAGCAAAAACGATGGAGAAGAGAGAAGAAGAAGAAATGAATGAAGGTGAGGAAAAATGGGTATAATACCCCTCTGGGAACCCTTTGATCAATCAGAGGTCACAAAATCTGAAGTTCATAAATTTATTATTTCAGTTAAAAACTTCACTTTTCGCGGCCTGTTTTGACCTTCGAAACGACTTCAACTTAACTTGGCCTCAACACGAAGTTTGTAGAGGGGAATGAGATGAAATTGTGGCCTCAAATGGGGACTCATTTTAACTTCATATGAAAAAGTTATTTCCCTCCAAAGTTGGCCAAAAACTCATTTCGGCAAAAATTCGAATTTTTGCCGAAAATCGCCAAATTCAACCGTGGCTTCCCGAATTGCTTTCTAACCATGCACACATGCTTAATAATATCAAAATGACTTATTGGAAGTGTTGGATCAACTATGGAGGCCCCGAAACAAAATTTGACTCCTTGAATGGGTGTTTGGCCTAAAACAGGCTTTAGGAGAGGAAATGGCTCGGAAGTGAAATACGGGATGTTACACTTGGTATCTTAGAAATGATGCATACTTGTTCCTAGTGTACATTATTGGGTTGATAGGGGATTTAATTTATAAGTGCGTAAGGATTTCCATGTTGTCACTTGCCACCCTTGATTTCACCTTAAAACCCCCATTTATACACTAGTGCGTTTAGTTAACATCTGCATACGGTCACATAGATGTTGGAATAAATTTAGTATATAAGATGGGGTCGTATACATATTATATTTGTGTAATATTGATAATGTATACATGCCATTGGTCTACTAATGTCGTGAAATTAGTAAAAACCCACCTTTTTGGTGACAACCTTTTAATGTTTTCTAATGTAACTATACACTGGATAAATAGTGGGTTTGATACATGATTCCACTTCCAAATATTATGATGTTTATATCCATGAGATGCATACGCTATTAAACGGGCTAATTGTTTTGTTAATGTTATTAGCAAGCCAAGAGTTTATTACAAAAAGATTACTAGTCCATTTATTGGAACTATTCAGGTGCTCCGTGGATATAATCATGTGAAGGATATTACCCCCTTCAGTGGCATATATACATTAGATATATCTATAGTTGGAACTATTGTCGTAGTCAGTGAATCTATATATTGACCACGTATACGTTTTGGTATATGACACTAGATAAGCTTCTTGTAAACTAAGATATTATTTGAGATCTCTATATGTGTACGAATCAGGATATATATATATATGTGTGTGTGTGTGTGTGTAATACCCCATAATAATTAGTGTAAATTAGACACATATTAATACCGATTAAGTGAAATTTTTGAAGAGTTTAGAAATCTTGATTGAGCATGAACCAAATTGTAAGCTTGTAAAAGTTCAGGGTTAAAATAATAAAGTTATAAACTTCAGGGTTAAATGCCATAATTTAGCAAAAGTTAGATTTTATTTTTTAAAAAAGTAACCGACCTCCACCACCTGAATAATTCTCCACTTTCTTCATTCCTTTTGTTTTCATTTTGTTTAGCCGAGAGAATAGAGAGAAAATAAAATAGGTATGGAAGCATTCTGTTTATAAATTGGTCATTAAAACTCTGCCGAATCAAGTTGAATCTTAAGGGAAAGTTGTTCTATACATCGAGGGCTATGCAACGGTATAAGAATTTTAAAGTTGTGCTGATTGGGGTTCGAATATCAACTCAAATTTCATTCTTTGGGGCTAAATATTTTGAGGTAGGGATTTAATTATTTTTAAAACTCGATAATATTATTTAATTCTATATAAATCATCATATTTTAATTGTCTTTGTTTTAAGAATTATTATATGATGAAGATGATGATGTTTTATGATTTATAAAGCCATGGGCATGTGATTTGAAGCAAGATATGCCATTATACTTGATATATATGCGTTATTTGATATACATGAGATATCCCTTGGATGTATAGATGTTGTATGTTGATGAAATTGATGAATTATATGCATCAAAGGACATGTATAGATATTTGTTGTAATTATATGGCATAAGTTGTTTCAGATATTCATTTATTAGCATGTCATGCATATTGTGCATCGTTATTGTGTCAATTCTTGGAGACCTTTCAGCAAGCTCGGACTATTTTTATGGCCTATCATGTGGGCATATATCTTGTATCAATGGTTCCAAAAGCTTCTTATGTCTGTTATATCATTATGGGATGTGATATGATCTTGTGATGGATCCAATTATAATTTTTATTGTGGCACTTCGATGATAAAGGGAATATTTATTGACTTGTGCTTGCCGATATGAAAATAAGTGGGGCTCGGTGCCGTTGGGTTAAAAATCCCTACACCCCTGGGGGACAGCAATGAGGTCGGCTGTCTAGAGCCAACGGTGAGTAGTCTGAAAATCTAGACCTCAGCAAAGCACTTGTGATTCTGTGATATGATATGGATGGACATGTGATCCAATTATATTATGATATGATGATGATCTTTTATGGGCTGGATGATGGTATATTGCGATTATGTTTGATTCATTCTCTGGGGCGATCAGGCCCGTTCTTCTTCTTATGATTATGGTTCAGCCCAGTTTTGGTATCTCTTGGGGGCGGTCAGGCCCATTGTTGTTATTATTATTATGATTCAGTTCAGCCTCGGTATTCTCTCGGTATAATGGTTGACACAAGGGAGGTAACCTGCATATGCACATGCATGCATTGTTTTATCAGCTGAGCCATGATTTATGATTAAATAGTTAATTACGTTGTGTACATAATATTGCCTATTATATCCCCCCTACTGAGCTGTGAGCTCACCCCATTTTTTGTAAACAAATTCAGGTATCTAGGAAATGGATAAGACAGAAGAAGTGACTAGGTCGCGAAAGAAGTAGAGGACCTCTAATACCGACTCATTTTTGTTATGTAGGTGTGTACATGGCAAGCCACGGCTAGCCTGAGTTGTTTACTTTGTAATACATGTTAACATAGTGTGTATGCCTCTCGGATTCTATGTATGTGTCTATATGTATATTACACTCATGTCTTATATTATCGCCCACAGCATGAGTATTATTAGGGTTGTTTATTCCAGGCTATGTGATTTTCTTGGATTGATTGTTTCATTATTTATTTTAGACCTACTTTAGCTCGTCTAAGGTGGGTTAGTAACGCTCCAGGTCTTAATTACTGGTGTTATCCTACTGATTAAGGCGAGAGTGTTACAAATTGTATCAGAGCATAGGTTTGCGATTTACTTGGGTTGTGAGACGAAATATGTGAATGATATGAATTGTATTTTTATGAATATGTGTATATCAGGTTATCATGATATTTTTCTTGTTTTCAAATAGTGAATGGCGACTCCACTAGATGATAGGGATAACCATGCCACTCACGAGAATTCTACCTCGGGAGGGGAGTCTGTAGATGCTATTCGTGCGATAGTTCGGGAGTTGGCCAATATATTGGCTTATACCGAACAAGTTATCTCCTCCTACTTTCAATGGGATGTCCAGTCTCGATACCGCGGAGTCGTGGCTCAATCAAATAGAGAGAGCCTTTCATGTTATGCATTTACCGGATGATTTGAGACTCAGCCTTGGTACATATCAGTTGATTAATCAAGCGGGTGTCTGGTGGAGGAACATGTCAAAAAGGACGGATGCTCCTACTACCTGGGAGTAGTTCACCCAGTTGTTTTTAGAGCGTTATTTCTCATCGGTCCATCATAGTATCAAGAGGGATGAGTTTCGTTCCCTTATCCAAAGGAATATATCCATGACGGAGTATGAGGCAAAGTTCGAAAGTCTGAGCTGTTTTAAGAAAGGTTCAGACAGTGATCTTGAGGAGAAGATATGTTTATTTCTGAAAGGGTTGAAGCCTTCTATCAGAGAAAAGGTGTATCACTTAAACTATAGCAGTGTGACTGAAGCTGTGAGAGTGACCATAAAAGTAAAGCAAGAGAGAGCCGATGCCAGTAGATTTTTAGAAAGGAAAAGGGGTACCGAGGGAAAGAAGTCGAGTAATCAGGAAAAAAAATTATAAGTCATTCAGGGTCTTCCAGTGGCAGTGTGACGCCCCGAATCCCGTTCTGAGATTTTCACCTCCGGGACCCGGTTAATCACGGATGGCGTGCGTGACGGCGGGTTTAAAATATAAAATCCATAACTTTTAAAAACTTTTCCTCAATAAAATGTCCAGTTTTACAAATGCTCGGTATGTGGAGTTTATTTAAGTAAAACCAAGTTTAAGAGGTTTACAAAACACATTAACACAAACACAATCACAACCAACTCCACATATATATATATAAAAACCGTTTGTACAAATCCATAGCCCATTATCCAAAATAATGGTAAAGTCCATACATAAATAGAAAGAGTTTAATACAACCAACGATTATATACAACCAAGTCCTTAGGTCAAGGACTACAAAAGATATAGGACATCAGAGGCTACTAGACTCGTAAACCACGCGCCAATCCCTGATGCTTAACCTGCAAAACTGTTTAGAAAACGGGGTGAGCCAAATCTGGGCTCAGTGGGAACTATATAGGTTTTATATAGAAAATAGTTGTTTTACGTCAACGCCGTAGTTTGAAAACCATGCAGTGCAATGCAACTCACACACCCGTGTGTGCAAAACCCAATAGGAATCCCATCCTAGTAACCAGGAAGCTGACTATCTGATCAACCTTTTCCTTCCCTAGACTTCCCATGGAATACCTTAAGCCAAATCTCACATTACTAGGGAATCGAGGATATAAACCTACTTAATACATTCTCAAGTGTAACTCAAGGCTATACTATGCCATCCAGTACATATACCGTATGTTGTGACAGTTGGCCAAGTATCTATTATTTCCTCTTTAGTTATAGTACATTATGAATTCCATACTTGGCCACCTACAAGGCCTTATCTCTACTTCGTTCTCACAACCAAGCCACGTACTCACACTTGTATACCAGGTTTCTATGGCCATTAGCTATCAATGCTTTTCACTTAATCTGTTAATACATTATGATTGGCCAACGCTTTCCTGTGTATATTATATTCCTTACAATAGTGTATATATCATTACTCTCACTAAAAGTACACTCGTCCGAGGCAATATATAATCAATCATGCCATATCAGATATGATACAATACAATAATAATGATAATGATAATATAAACAATTCACATCCATAACACAACAATCCGTATCATATCTCCAGTATAGTGCCTCAGTTTCACCCCGCGGTCTGACCAGGCCCAGAACAGAGAATCCAGCGAGTCCCGAAGGATCCCAAGCTCTTGTCCATGTCTCCTCCAGGTGGGGAGTGGTTCAGGGACTTAGTTCTCCAAGTAGGTCATTCGAAGATAACCCACGCGACGGTCACTTTCCCGGGGACAAGACCCCGAATAGTTAACGAGGAGAACACCACATACAAACCACATCGACACTCTGGAGAAACTACACCAGGCGATACCCTAGTGGGTGATGACCATTAGTAGCCCAACTACTTCCCGGGGACTCACCATGTAGGAAGTAGTGGTACACGGGACCTGCTCCGCTTGCCGGGAAAACTCATCTAACCAAGGACACATAGTCCAGTTGGAAGGCAAGATACCTAGAGTGGGCTCTCCTTTGTGGGCAACACAACCACCGGTGGAGTCACCGACTTCATTTTCCCCGTGCACGGTTTAGGGCCTTTCACCCATGGGCGGCAATAGGCGGCCCTCCTTCGAGTCACGGGGAGCTACCCGGTGCTCGACATATCATCATATCCAGCCCATATGTGTGATCACAGTAACATACATCACATTCATTCATTTCCCACAATGAATATCATCATCATCATCAATCATACATCACACATATGGCTAAGCATCACATATATAATCATACAAGCGCCCACTCATCCATTTATCATCATTGACATCATCGTCAATCATTTTTACAAGAGTATTCATCACTCGTATACTCCATACGTTTATCGTCACATGATCATTCTCATAATAAGGCCAATTGATTCGGTAATCGTGTTATACACCTCATCATGTGATACGTGTATTCAACTAAGACCGTATATGTTCCATAATGATTCACTAGCTATATCATCAAGCCAAGTATTCATTATTAACATCATATGTCTCATTACGTGTTTTATGATGATACTCACGTCATCCTATCAAGCCATGTATTGGTTATTATGAATCTAGCTCATCCGGCATACCAATACAACTCGCCTAGGTGTCCGTGTCCATGACTAGGGGCAATCCGTGCCCTAACAACTATGTTTCATGCATTCTAAAGAGTATCAAGACTAAACTCTCGTTACGAGTGCCTAGCACACTCTACGCAAGCCACTAGACTCGTACGTTAAGGCATACCATTCCACCGTAGTGGATTCTCACCACACATACCATAAATAACACCATTCGGTCGTATCTAGTGGTATAGATGTGTATCTCTATCATTAATAACCCACAATCATCCATCTATAAGCACAAGACCCAAAAGCCCCAATTTATAGGTCATACGGATAACTACGGAGTTGGTTCCACATGAACCTCTAGGTAAGCATGCTAAATCATGAAACTAGATGACCAATCACGCTATAGGAGTGATAATCTATCAATATCTATCATTAATCTAAGAATTGTCTAGCCCAAATCCCAAGAGATGCAAACAACACATGCTTTTGATCAAAATCCCCAAACTTGTAGTTTAAATCGCTAATCATCAATCAAACGTTGGAAAACAAGTTTTTGTACTAGTGTCCCCACCTTAGACAAGCCAAATCCACAACTCGATGAAGCGCAGAAGTTGTACCGCCCAAGCCCTAGCTCCAACGCAAGCTCCAACGAAGGAAGAAGGCGAGAAAGATGATGAATAGTGAAGGAGAAAGCAATTCGGGACACAAATCTTGGATGAGGGATGAGAGATGTGTATGATCTCTTATCTCTCTCTCTAGAGCTCTCTAGAATCTCCCTCTGTCCCTCTCTATGTTGGATGCACGAAAGTGGGGGTTGTGGGGGTGTTAAATGACGTAAAAATGGGTTAAAAACGCTCAAAACCGACTTACAGGTGAACCATGATCGATCATGGGTCCCCCATGATCGATCATGAAGCGTTCTGGAACTCTCTGGAGGACCATGATCGATCATGGCCCCTTCCATGATCGATCATGGAAGTCACTGCAACAGCAAATGACTTTCTGAGCTCGAAACGGACCTCAAAACGGCTGAATTTCGACTCGTCCAAAACACGAAAGTTGTAGAGGGAAAAGAAATGAAGACGTGGCCGAAAACGGAGAGTCGTTTGGATATCGGATGAAGAAGTTATGGCCTCTCAAAGTTGGCCAGAAATCTATGAATCGCGAAAAGTCGAAACACGCGATTTACGCTCCGGTTTCAACTCGAACCACTCAAATAACATAACGATCACTCCTTCAAACTAAATATAACTAACATGACATACTAGAACTATCCGGTCGAGTACGAAGGGCACGTAACCCAATGCTCGCTCTCTGACGGAGATTAAGCCATACCGGGCTTAAGAGAAGGTCAACGCGGAAAAAGAAACACGGGGTATTACAGGCAGTGTTGGTAGAGGCCATTTTTTGGGGAGCAGTAGCGAGCACCAGGGACAGCGAGAGGGTTTGTTATGCGTGCGGTCAACCGGGGCATATTTATAGGGATTGTCCAAGTGTGAGTCAGAAGCACCAGCCGTCTCAACCTCCCTACAGCCAGTCTCAAACTTAGGGCTCAAGCCATGGTAGCGGAATGGGCCAATCTTTCTAAAGTGGTTAAGGCCGAGGTCAAAGTCAATCCAGTGGAGGGGGAAGTTCGTATGCTCGGGAGGCAGTAGGACTTTGGGTCGAGTGTGTACCCTGAGTCAGGTGGAGCAACCTGAAGCTAAGGTAATGAAAGGTACCATTATATTATTTAGCTCTTGGGTTAAAGTTTTGTTTGATACCGGTTCTTCTCATTCATTTATCTCATTGGCTTTAGTCTATTGGGATTGAATGTTGAACGTTTGGATACACCGATATGTGTTGGTTCGCCTTTGGGGAGTGATGTACGGTTGAGTTCTATTTGTATAAATTATTCCTTGAATGTTGGAGAATCCTCGATAGAGTTTGATCTTATTGTGATGGATACGGAAGTCTATGATCTTATTTTCGGAATGGATTAGTTGGCTACTTTTCATGTGATAATTGATTGTTCTAAACGTCGAGTATCTATTCCATTGCCTAATAGTGAGATGTTGATCTTCCATTGTAAGTCTGAGTCACATACACCGAGTACATATTTGAGGCCCAAGGAACAACGAGATTTCTTTGGGTGGTTGGCTAATATGGTGGCACGAGAGGAGGGTAGTTCTTATCCTTCTAATCTTCCCGTAGTTAGGAAATTTTCAGATGTGTTTCCTGATGATCTTTCAGGTCTTCCCCCACATCAGGTGGTAGACTTTTCTATTGACCTTATTTCAGGTACTGCTCCGATATCGTTAGCACCGTATCGTATGGCTCTTGCCAAGATGAAGGAACTAAAAGTTCAAATTGATGAGTTGTTGCGAAAAGGGTTTATCAAACCTAGTGTGCCTCCTTGGGGCGCACCTATACTGTTTGCTAAGAAGCAAGATGGGTCGTTACGGTTGTGTATAGACTATCGTCAATTGAATTGTATCATTGTCAAGAATAAGTATCTATTGCCCCGAATAGATGATCTGTTTGATTAGTTACAAGGTGCCGTTAGATTTTCCAAGATAGATCTTCGATCGGGTTATCATCAGATGTTGGTTCGTGAAGAAGATATTTTGAAGACGGCGTTTCGTATTCGATATAGTCATTTTGAGTTTTTACTGATGCCATTCGGGTTGACGAATGCGCTGACAGTATTTATGGACTTGATGAATCGCTTGTATCGTCCTTATCTTGATCAATGTGTGGTGGTTTTTATAGATGATATTCTTATCTACTCCAAGTCTGATGAGGAACATGAAAATCATCTCAGTCTAGCTCTTTAAGTCCTTCGAGATCACCAGCTCTATGCTAAGCTTAATAAATATGACTTTTGGATGTCGAAAGTTAAATTCTTGGGACATGTAGTCTCGAGTAATGGAATTTTGGTAGATCCAACGAAAATAAAAGCCGTTTTAAAGTGGAAAAGGCCTCGAAATGTTACGGAGGTTAGAAGTTGTTTGGGCTTAGCAGGCTATTATCATCGGTTTGTGGAAGACTTTTCCCGTATAGCATTGCCATTGACTCACCTAACTCATAAGAGTGTTCAATTCGTTTGGAGTGATGATTGTGAGAAAGCTTTCCTAAAGTTAAAAGGTAAGCTTACTTCGGCTCCAGTTCTTGTTTTACCCAAGCGGGAAAAGGGTTATACGATTTATTTTGATGCTTCTAGATTTGGGTTGGGTTATGTTCTTATGCAAGTGGAGCATGTTGTGGCTTATGCGTCCCGTCAGCTCAAGCAACATGAGAAAAACTACCCTACCCATGATCTAGAATTGGCTGCGGTTGTATTTACTCTTAAGATTTGGCGTCATTATCTGTATGGTGAGATATTTGAAGTCTATTCTAATCACAAGAGCCTGAAATATATCTTTACCCAAAAAGATTTGAATCTTAGGTAACGACGGTGGATAGAATATTTGAAAGATTATGATTTTACTTTGCAGTATCACCCGGGCAAAGCTAATGTTGTAACCGATGCCTTGAGTAAAAAATTCCAAGGGTCTTTAACTGCTCTACGCTGTCGGGAGTAGAAGCTAAGACAAGAATTGTAACGGTACAATCTTATGGTGAGTCGAAATGATAACCAAGCATATCTTTATAATATGTTTGTTCAACCACCAATCCAATAGCAGGTGATTGATGCCCAACGTGTAAATGAAGAACTTCAGGTGATAGGTGATTGTTTAGCTATGAAAGCCGAACACAGTGACTATAGACTTGGGGCTGATGGAGGAATTCGGGTCCTAGATAGATTGGTAGTGCCGAAAGATCTAGAACTTAAAAACGAAATTCTAAGTGAAGCCTATCATTCTAAATTTTCTATTGACCCAGGAGGTACGAAAATGAATCGAGACTTGTGCCGAAATTTTTGGTAAAGTGGTATGAAATGTGATGTCGCAAACTATGTAAGCAAATATATGACCTGTCAGTTGGTGAATGCTGAACATCAAAGACCCACACAACGACTTCAACCATTGCCCATTCCCGAGTGGAAGTGGGAACATGTTACTATGGATTTTGTTTTGGGGTTACCTAAAGCTTTAGGTGGTTAAGACACCATTTGGGTAGTTGTTGATAGATTGACAAAATCTGGTCATTTCCTCCCTATTCGTAACAACCAAAATGTAAAGAGCCTTGGTTAAATTATATGTTCGAGAGATAGTTAAGTTGCACGAGGTGCCACTTACTATTGTATCTAATCGAGATCCTCATTTCACATCTCGATTTTGGGGGAGTTTGTAGAAAACTCTGGGTATTCGGTTGAATTTTAGTACGGCATTCCATCCACAGACAGACGGGCAATCCGAATGAATTATTAAGATTCTCGAGGATATGTTGAGAGCTTGTGTTTAGATTTTCGAGAAAATTGGATAGAGCATTTGCCTTTGGTGGAATTTGCCTACAATAACAGTTTTTAGGCTAGTATAGGCATGGCTCCTTATGAAGCCTTGTATGGTCATTCGTGTAGATTTCCGATTTGTTGGTATGAAGTCGGGGAGTGAGTGTCGTGGTGCCTGCTCCATTTCCAGAATTCAGGTAATGATTAGGTAAGCATTTCAAGTTTGGGACCTTCTTATTCCCCTATTGATGCTAGCTTAGGTTTTGAAGCGGTACTCCATATTCAAGCCTTATTGATACCGATCCTTGGCAAACCCTTTAAGGAGGGGAGTCGACACTCGATTAAGGAAAGTAAACCTCGTTTCTGCCACCATTTCCTTTTTCCTTACACTTATATATACATGTGTCAAAGCTTGTTCTAGCTCGGGAAAATAGTCTGAATTATTCTATTAAACATGAATTACACCCTTGAAGGAGTATGAACTCTCCTAAGATCATGCTAGCGTATAATAAGCCTATCACTTTCGCTCTAGGCATAGTGGATTCCCCAAGGGATTTTCCAATGATGTATGTCCATTGCTTGTTAAAGGGGAGACAAGGTAAGCCTTATTAATTTCTTTTATTGGAGATGCTATGCATGACAGATGTATTACTAAGAAATCCTTACAGTTGAAAATATGTTATTCATGCTATGTCAATCGGCAAATGCCTGTGTGTTGCGGTACTCCACATCCCGGATTACCAGTGGAGTAATTGGGGTCATGATTACGAAGTGATCATGAGATCATGTATACAGATGAGAGGACTTTAACTATTCTCTATGATTTAGCGAGCTCTCAGTGAGCCTATCCTCTTAGTCTGAAGTTTACGCGACATCCTTTGAGAATCCTGGTATCCGATGACCCTCCCAGAATCCTCTCTCTTTTTGTTTTGAATGAAAACTTGTTTTGTAGAGTTGCCAGTTTGTTTTACAAGAAAACAAACAAAAGATCGTACAAAAGATAATTCGGTAATGAACTATCTTTCATACATTTAAAACCAGAGATTGATTTGAAAACCTACTTTGCTAGGGTTCGGGAACTACGTTACGAATTAGGAAGGTGTTAGGCACCCAATTCGCCTTTCGATCTCTTAATGGATCATGTATTCAATTCCTATTTTAGATATCTTGCAAGTAGTTTGAATTGTTTTCAGAATAGTCCTTTACGGATAAATTTAGTTTAAAATGATATTTTGAAATCAGACTCGAGCTTTGCGAGCACCTACGTATTCATTCGAAGAATGAAATCATAGTCTCATAGTTTTATTTGTTTGGAAACTATTTTTATATTTTGTTTTGTTTTAAAAACGTGTCAA
This sequence comes from Lonicera japonica, assembly GCA_021464415.1. NCBI lineage: Eukaryota > Viridiplantae > Streptophyta > Magnoliopsida > Dipsacales > Caprifoliaceae > Lonicera > Lonicera japonica. Next base: position 42,079,395 of record CM038463.1, read on the forward strand.
AACGGGTTTTTTAGTTTTCTTGTAAAACTTAGGAAAGACTGATTTTGAAAACAGTGAACTTCTTTGCAAGTTATCTAATTTTTTGTATTAAAATTTGTATTTAAATGCAGTATTGAAATTCAGGAGAATTGTAGAAAAATAAACCTGATGCGCTTGAAGGAGAAACGGGGATCGCTTGCTTGCTCCTTTCTCTTTCTGGAACTTTCTCTCTCTAGACATTCTCTTTCTAAAACTCTCTCTCTCCAGACTCTCTCTAGAAATTATCTGAAAAAATACTCTCTAATAATCTTGACAGAGTTTCACCTTTCTAAAAACTCTATTTAGTGTTAATGCCCCTAAATGAGAACCCAAGGGTCTTATTTATAGCAAAATTTCCACCAAAAGTGCTCCGAAAAAGGCTAGTCGCAGAGGGTAACCGCATGGGGTGCGGCTGGGAGGCTGCAGTTGGTGCCCCAGCCGTACGGTTGGCAGATAACCGTGTGGTTGGTGCCCCAGCCGTACGGCTGGCATGTAGCCGTGCGATTAGGGGGCTGCGGCTGGTATCTAAAAAATGCCTCGAAACACCTATAAAACCCAATTTTTCTAACGGGACGCTGCCCCGCACCCTGTGACCTGACTGGACCTCGTCCTAGTAAGCAAAGTGGCAGCAATGGTCGTATCAGACTCCCGGCGGATTCAAAGTCAGAGTCTTTCCTAACAATCTTCTATATGCATGATGACTCAAGACCTAATGTGAAATGCTTGTTTTATAAAAAACCAGTGTTCATATGAGAGTCGTGGATTGAGGTATTCACACATCCATTGAAATTTCATTCTTAGTTCAAAAATTCTTCTAAGCTAAGAGAAGCCCTTTAGAGAAAGGGAATGCATTCGTTAGTATAACTGCCTCTCGTATTTTGAAACGACCTCCCAAGAAATTTAGCTATGAATTATGTGAATTATTCTGATTCAGCTTTTGGAAATTGACTCGTGTATTTTTCTCATCTACTTGTTCCAATTTTGTGGAATTGGAATCCAATTCAAAATTTCAAAGCAGGGTACGAAATTTGATTTCCATACTCAAACGTTAATGATTTCAAAGCAGTGCCTCTAACCTCTAGTGGAGCTATCTATCTACTGGCTAGATAACACCATAGTTATCTTAACCGAATTGAGAGTTGCTCTTATTTAGCTTTTGGGAGATTGGTTTACACTCTTTCCTCCCGATTATATGGAAGTTGAACTCATGCCAAATTTCAAATTAGAGTACTAAGTATATTGCCCGCATTCAAACGCCAATGATCTGGTTCAGTGTTCCAAAATTTTTAGTAGAGTTTTCCATCTACAGGTTATGTAACACCATTGCCATCGTAATCCGATTGGCACAGAGAAGCTACCGATATACCGTAAAATAGGCCTGACACTTCATTTTGGACCCTTCAGTCATTCTTTGATTCCTTGAGGATGGTACCTTTCCGTGAGTATTGAGACACTGAAAGCCCTTATGTGTCCGAAACTTAGTATCACCTAAGAATCTTTTTGAGGATTATTAACTTAAACTTTTAATACGGAACTGCAATCACCCCGTGTCTGATATGAGCATCCCAAGTTTCTTGAGTTAAAAACTCCTAAAGCCATTAAGAGGCAAATCTTGAGCATAGTGCCTATATTGTATTGAAGAACATGGTGATTAGAAACTGGGGTGGCGAAGACAAGATTGTTTCATTGCTCGATAAGTTGAATGAGAGGGTGTAGAATGAAAGTTCTATCTTCCACTACTTTGTTTATGTATATCGGCTGGTGGAAAGCCCTCGTGTTTGGTTAGTATCTCCTTCCATGGAAACTCTTAAAGAGGTTGTGGCTTGTGAGAAAGAATGAATTAGATAACTTTAATTTTGTGATCTTTCTTCCTCGTCGATCGATAAGATCATTCCTCGTGTTCTGATCCTTGAGTTCGGAATTCTTTGTTTTCATTGGTGATTGTAGTTTACTCCTTTAAGGAAGGGAGACTACGTGGGATTCAAAACCATTTGTCCCTTGGTCTAGTAGCTATCCTATGGGAATTTCGATGAAGAAATTTATTAAGGAGGGGAGATTGTGACATCCCGTTTAATCATCTCTTGCAAATCACGCATACATATCGCGCACAAGGCAGAATCAGGCTTCGGATAGCCTAATTGAGTTATGTAAAGGTTGACGTGGTTCGAAAACTTCCAACAAGTCATATTAATGTATTTAGGTACGTTAGAATGACCATAAGTCATTTCGGGTGGATCGAACGAAAATCGGCTCGTAAATAGCAAGTTTCGGTCCTACGCGATTAATGATTTTTACCCGACTTTGGAATTCCATATCTTCTTCATCCGAACTCCAAATGAGTCCATATTTGCACCTATCTTTAGGTTTTGATCCACTCTACAACTTCCGTGTTTTGGCCGAGACCTAATTCCAGCTCCTTAATGCCCAAAAGTGGGTGCGAAGTCGAGCTGTTGACCAAAAATTGAAGGAGGCCAAAATATAACCATGTAGTCGACTACATGGCAGTTGGGTGAGTCTACTACATCATGTAGTCGACTACATGAGGAAAATGTAGTCGACTACATCAGGCTGGCGAGATTTTTTATATATTTCTTCTTTTCCTTTCTTCCTCATTTTACACCACCATTTGAAAGCTCTTAGAGATAGAGTTGAGAGGCGATTTTGAGGGGGTTTGCGGTGATTTCATCTACACTCTTTCACCACACAAACTCACACCAAAGAAAACATCATCATCATCTTCTTCATCATCTTTTCCACCTCCATCTACCATTTCTAGGGTTTTAGAGAGAAATTGGGAGTTTTCGCGTATGCGCTTCCTTGGCTCATTTATTCTGCAATACTTCGAGGGATTAACCCTCAATAGGTGGGAACAACAGTATTAAATCTTATTTTCAAGTTATTATAACATATTTACACCAAATAAATCCAAACCTAGGGTTTTTACTCAAAGTTGCATGTTCATGGGGGTTTGGGCTAATTTCTCTTGATTCTTTGTTTGATTTTAACTTAATACATGTATAAATAGCGGATTATACAAGAAGCCCCAATTTCTACTTCAATTTTCTAAAGATTGGTATAAAACCCCTATATACGGGTATGATTGGGAACTATACGCTATGGTATGCATACTTACGGGGCTATACATAGTTTTAAAAGTATGTTTTGGCCTTGATTACTCCTATTTGTGATATTATCATTGTACTTAGGCTGCTGGTTTATAAATTATGGGTTTTTTCACTTATTTGGCCAGTCTGTAACTACGCTGGGCAGGATTATAAATCTTTTACATATAAACGAAGTCTTATGGTCTCAAGGGGATGTATACAGAGAACTTATATATTATGGAAACTAAATTATATTTGGCTTGGTGCCACATTGACAAAGATCTTTTAGTGCCTCTCAAATTTATAATGCTTTAATGAAGATACTAGTTGACGGACCTGGCGGGCTTAGTCCAAGTACAACAATAATATCATTATATAGCCTATTGTATGCATTGTACATATAACTGGAATGGATATATATGTATACGAGTCATATCCGTCGTCGCGTACGATACCGTGACCAACCGGGTCCCGGAGGCGAAATCCTCTAAACGGGATCTCGAGGCGTCACAAGCCCAGAAATCTAGACCTCAGCAAAGTACTTGTGATTCTGTGATATGATACGGATGGACATGTGGTCCAATTTTGTTATAATATGATGATGATCTTTTATGGGCCGGATGATGTTATATTGTGATTATGTTCGATTTATTCTCTAGGGCGGTCAGGCCCGTTCTTATTCTTATGATTATGATTCGGCCTAGCTTTGGTATCTCTTGGGGGCGGTCAGGCCCATTGTTATTATTATTATTATTATTATTCGGTTCGGCCTCAATATTCTCTTGGTATAATGGTTGACACAAGGGAGGTAACCTGCATATGCATATACATGCATTGTTTTATCGGTTGAGCCACGATTTATGATTAAATAGTTAATTATGTTGTGTACATAATATTGCTTATTATATCCTCCCTACTTAGCTGTGAGCTCACCCCATTTTTTGTAAACAAATTCAGGTATCTAGGAAATGGATAAGACAGAAGAAGCGACTAGGTCTGGAACGAAATAGAGGACCTCTGATACCGACTCATTTTTGTTGTGTAGGTGTGTACATGGCAAGCCACGGCTAGCCCGAGTTGTTGTTTACTTTGTAATACATGTTAACATAGTGTGTATACCTCTCGGATTCTATGTATGTGTATTGATGTATATTACACTAATGTTTTATATTATCGCCCACTGCATGAGTATCAGGGTTGTTTATTCCAGGCTATGTGATTTTCTTGGATTTATTGTTTCATTATTTATTTTAGACCTACTTTAGCTCGTCTAAGGTGGGTTAGTAACGCTTCAGGTCTTAATTACAGGTGTTATCCTACTAATTAAGGCGGGAATGTTACAATGTGTGTACGTGGGTGTGTACTATGAATAAGTATATTCTTTTGGAGAATACTTTCTATTGATTTCTTTATTTTGTAAGGCACTAATGGTCCATGGGTTTGACTTAGCCTTGGCGGCTACAACTATGATTCGTGTAGAGGGATCCTGCTTTCAAAGTGGCATACTCTATGGTCCGTAAAGGGACCCCACGAGGTAGCATACCCTACACCATCTAGGTGGTCCACGGGGGGACCCATCCTTGGGGGCTGCATACCCTAGCCTTGGGAGCTTATATTGCGATCACTGTGCACAGTAAAGTAAATCCTAGATGTTTGATACGAGATAGAAGAGTATATGATTATTGTTAACAGATTAGTGCCTACGTGTGTTTTACTACTAGACTTATGATGGATACTACTATTTTACTTGTATTATAACATCTTGTGTTTTATTTTTTTTTTATTTTTTTTAATTAACGTCCATACCCTTATTACTTTGATGCTTAAATATTTTCTTTTGGATTAAATTGTTTCGGGAGATCCAAATTTGACTTCGTCATTTCTATAGTGTCTTATTATATATTTAGAACTATTCTAAAAATTTCCTTCACATCTGGACCTGAATTGTGTATTTCGAAGGCATTTTTCAAAAATGAAAAATTTACTTGTCGGTTGGATTTTAGTCAACTTTGGGGACTCATTATAGCATCGTCCGTTTCAAGAACAAGGGTAAATTGGCTCGTAGATACATCTGACCCTATAGAGTTATCGAGAAGATAGGGACTATGGCTTACCGTTTATAACTTCCTCCATAATTAGAGCGTGTCCACGATGTGTTTCACGTGTCCATGCTTCGCCGTTATGTTTCTAACCCTTCCCATGTTTTACATATTGAGGAGATTGAAATTGTTGAGAAAGGTACGTATGAGACCAATTCAGTGAGAATTAAGGACCGCAAGGAGCAAACATTAAAAAAATCGGGTCATTCCATTGCTCAAGGTGATTTGGCATCACCAAGATAAGGAGGAAGCCACTTGGGAGTTGGAATCGGAGATTCGTAGCAAGTAACCTTTCCATTTCAACTAAGGGAATCTTTTTTCGCGAACCATTGTTTCAATTTCAAGGTCAAAAATTTTATAAATAGGGGAGACTGTGACATCCGGTGTTTTATTTTATTTTATTTTATTTTTTAGTTAACGTCCATATTCTTGTTACTTTGATGCTTATATATTTTCTTTTGGATTAAATTGTTTCGGGAGATCCGAATTTGACTTCGTCATTTATATAGTATCTTATTATATATTTAGAACTATTCTGGAAATTTTCTTCACATTCGAACCTAATTGACTATTTCAGAGGCATTTTTCGAAAACGAAAAATTTACTCTTCGGTTGGATTTCAGTCAACTTTGGGGACTCGTAACTTCCTCATTATTTAATAAAATTCCACTCCGTCAACTCCTGTAGCTTCCTCATATTTCCTTCTACAACTTTTTTGTTTGGACCGAAAGCTAAGTCACACTCCTCGTTGGTCAAAAGTGAGTGAGAAACTAGCCGATTAACCAAATCTGACTTTCTGTAGCATTTCGGCACAGCGCTGTCTTCGACAAAATTCTGGTATTAATTTGTCCCGAATTTGGTGTAACATCCTTCAGCAAAGTTGTAGAGCTTTGAATTACCTTTCCGTTGATATAAAGATCATCCTGATAGGAGTTCTGAACAAAAAGTTATGACCAAATTACAAACAGTAACTCCGTAACCTCGTTTTTATTGAATTGACCAGCGTCGACCCATTTTTAAATCCCTTTCTCCTCCATTTCAGCTCAGTTTCGAGGGTGAGAGAAGGATGAACATTTCTAGAGAGAGTGATTCTTGGTGAAATTTCATGGTTTCATAGCTCAAATTCAAGCTTTTCTTACCGAATGTTCAGATTCTTCATGTTCTTCACATTCTCATTTCGTTTCCGGGCTTGCATGCTTGATTTGGAGACTTCTTAAACTCAACCCAGGCTGTCCAACCCCCTGTTCTTTAGGAGCTAAGGTGCGAACTCCCCTCTCTTCTTTGATTCTTGAATATAATCGGTTGGTTGTGTTGAAATACTAGGTTTCGGTACCAAATTCTTAATTTCTCCTGCATGTATGTTGTTTAACTATGGATTAGATATTCTGAGCATTTATATTGATGATAAATTGGATATATTTGATGAAAATGGAGGTTGATTGTGCTGCATGTCGTTATTTAAGTGATGGATTGGGAATTTGGTATCGAAAAGGCTAGAAATGTCACATGCATGTCTATCACCTGAAATTTTCAAAAAAATTTCCAAATTTCCAGAATATAAAACACTTAAAAATCATATTTCAACTAGTGGTTGGATAGGTATGAAGGACTTGGTGATAATTCTGGTGAGTCTAGTATTAAAACCTCATGTTTGCTCAATTGGACTATTGAGATTCAGTCATTTTTATAAATACATATTGGTGTAATGCATGGAATAGATTATTGCAATTGGTTTCTTAATTTAATGGTGTAAGATGGGTGAGAAATATTGTTTTTAATGCAGAACAATTATCCCCATTAATTATATGGAATGTTTTTACAACAACAATGATAACACACTTGTGCTGTGAGAAAAAATATTGTGATTGTTGGAACCAAATAAGCACCGATATAGAAATACTCGAGTTATGTTATTGCACAGACCCATGGTAAAGATGGGATGCCAGAAATCTGGTTACTAGTGCACAGACCCACGAAAATGTGGGGTGTGTTTGTGAGTATCTTATTCCGTCTGTACCTATATTAGGTCGAGGAGGAGGTGGATGAACGTGTATCTATATATATTGTGTGTGTTACATATGGATCATAATTGGATTATAATGATACTTAATAAATGGTTTTCTTTCTGTGAATTGGTAACAATTGGGGAATTTTGTTAACGACCAAAATTATGATCCCTTATATTGTAGAACGTCCATTGCATTGCATATTCCCTTCCCCTATAGTTTCCACTGGGCCAGTTTTGGCTCATTCCCTCATTTATCTTTCAGGTACACCTCGTGGTACAGGTAGAGGCCGTGAACCAGGTCCGAGTTCATCTTAGAGCCCTCTCTGATGCCCTTATGAATTTAACTCGTTGTATTATTTTGATTTGTGGGAGTTGTAATTTATAATTAAGTTTGAGAACTTTAGACCTTCGATGTGTGTATTAGTCGTATTTTCGGTTATGTTATTTCAAATATGGATTATAATGGATTTGAGAAGTATTATATATTTCTGCTTTGTTTATTAAACATGATGGATTTCTTAGTATTTGCGAATTCTTCATGCTGAATTTTTATTAGATTTCTTTTTCCTTGTTTAATTTATCGGATATGTCTAATTGCCAATCTGCTGTTAATTTAATACAACATCCGTTAACACCTGTTTAATTTGGCGGGTTGTTACATGTATCTTGGTGATACATATCTTGTTGTATTTTCGGGGATGGGATGGCATTTGGTGTGCATTGCATAAATCATACTTTTCTAGTTATTTTGACAATAGTACTATTTATACGTATGTATATACATGTAGAAATTGTATAAGCATATAAACAAAGTTCGAATTACTTTCATTACTCCACATCGCATGTGCTTTCCAATGTGTACTCTAGTATAAAAGCCTTATAGTTTCGACTGAGCTCGTGTTTGGCTCACTCCCATTTTTTCAAAAATGTTTTGCAGGTATTCTTCGCGGGATGGTGCGTATGCAGAATCTAAAGACCTCTGACATACTTTAAACATTTGTAGTCCTCCATGGACAACTTAGTATTCATGAACTATATGTACTCGGACACTGTGTAGACCTATCATTCTACATGTATTAATTTATAAATCTTTGTATGTGATATAAAACTTTTATTTGAGACTGGGATCTCATTGGATGATTTTTATTTTACGAAACATTATTACTATGAATGGGGAGTTTGATTTGAAGAAAGGAAACTTATATTTTCTCATTTATAGGTGTTGGTTTTGTTATATATGCGAAGTTCCACATGTGAAAATTTTCCTAAAATAAGGTTTTATTTACACAGTTTATTATTAAATAAATTTTGAATTATGTACTTTAAACCCGCCGTCGTATACGACACCGTGATTAACCGGATCCTGAAGACCTAAATCTCCTAACAGGATTCGGGGCGTCACAGTTTGGTAATAGATAGAGTTCTACGGTTGAAGTGTGGAATCATTATATTTTTCTGGTTGGGCTATGGGCTAATGCCTTGAATGTCTTTAATTCTATTGATTGTTTCTTGTTTGTCATGAATTGTGAGAGCTTTTATGTCCTAGGTGCTATGAGTGTGTTTTGGGTCTGTTGTTTTTTGTTGTCTTGAAGTTGGTGTAGGGTTTAGGATCAGTGGATTTCTCATCCGCTGGGCTTTCCCTCCTCTCAATTGTATCTTATTTTGTTTGATGCAATAAAGTTTCTTATAAAAAAAAAACGAAGAAAAGGAAGAGGTGTTGAAAATTTCCAGCGGCAGAGTGCTGAGAGGGAGAAAGTGTGCTGCAAATTTTGTTTATGGCACAATCGCATGATGAAATGAAGTCTGCTGTTTTCTAAAATTTTAAAAGCAAATTCGAGAGGTTGAATGTACATCATGAACCATCGATTGACATTCCGAGCTCCCTAGGTCATAAAATTGAGATACATATTTCAACACCTATTTTGGTGAGATTGCTTTGATTTAAGTTTGTTCGGAATCCAACCTTGTTGGTGATGATATTATATTTGTATCCCCAAGTGCTATTTAGAGAAGAATTGTTGCCAACCTATCACTAATAATAGCAGAAAATTTGGTCGGAGTTGGAACCATGATTTTAACTTTCACATTGTGGGGTTTTCCACGTAAAACTCTTAGAACTCGTTTGGTTCGAACTTTTGAGGATTCTTGGAATCCTAAATTCCATTCCATGAGGATTATTTTGTTTGGTTGGAGTTTTAGGTAGGAATTTAGGATTCCTAGGAATCCTAAATTCCCCCATTTTGCCAAAATCTATTCCCTTAGAAATTGGGAGGAATCTTGGATTCCCAATTTGAGGAATCCTTTTTTTTTTTGTCCAAAAAATGTTTTTTTTTTCCAGAAAATGAAAAAAAAAAAATATCCCAAAAAATGAAAAAAAAATTCCAAAAAATTTTTAAAAATATTTTTTTTCCAGAAAATGAAAAAAATTGTTTTTTTCCCAGAAAGTGAAAAAAAATATATTTTTCCCAAAAAACGAAAAAAAATATTTTTTCCCAGAAAATGAAAAAAAAATATTTTCCCCAGAAAATAAAAAAAAAATTTGCCAAGTTCATTCCTAAAACTCCAACCAAACGAGCATTAATGGAATCCAATAAAGGATGCCAGGAATAAAGGTTTCCTGGCATCAATTCCATTTCCTAAAGCTCGAACCAAATGAGCCCTTGTCATTATGATTGTTTGTGTGGTTGATTCAGTGGTACTTATCAACATTACATTGAACTAACATTTCCAAATTCTTTTCAATTAATTTTGTTTTTGTAACTTGTATATGGTAAGTTAACAACTATTCATCTCAAACTCTTTTTTTGGAACGAATACACAGCATCTGTTTGATCGAATTTTCTGCCGTATATTGTGTCAGCTAGGCTCTCACAAAGTTTGAATGATAAAAATAAAAATTTACGAGTTAAATTTACAACTCACAGTGTGCAATTTAACTCAGCTGGACTTCTTTTTGCTATTTGGGAAGAATTACTCTTTGGTTGAAATAGATGCCCTATTAAATCTACTTGCATACATAAAAATGCAGTACAACGGCAACCTAATTTTCCGCATTATACCAATCCAAAATGACACGACTGGCTAAAAAAATTGTGGAGGGCAATGTCTAATATTTTGAATGTATCTTTCGACTTCACCCTGTGTTCACCTAATTAATTGAGATTCCCTGTTAAGTATAATGATTAAAAAACAAAAAGCAAAAAACTCTAATTTCACAAATAAAATGAAGAGCAAAGTCAAAAGAGCCATTTTATCTTTTATTTACACAAATAGTGCAAAAAGACATGACTAAACTTCAGAAAAAAAAATATAGAGCCCTGAATAACATGATATTATTCTTATTTTGTGTCACTCTTGTGTCATGATCTCGGCATGACATCATGTCAAAATTGTAAAAATTAAACACAATTTACCACTATGTCAAAATTGTGTCCATCGCGATATTATCCTTTTCTTCATGTCTTGTCCATAATGGGTGATGATAAACACTCCTAAGATGTAACCTCACCACCACACGTACCACTATTTAAGCATGATGTAAATGCATACATGTGGTGAGGCTACATTTTACGCAGGAGGGAGGGAGGGAGGGGTGGGTGGGGTGGGGGCTTCATCACGGACCTTTCATAATTGCCACCAGAGCTTTAGGCTAATCAAACTGTATCAGATATGAAATTCAGAGACAATACATACACTGCCACCATCAAAAGTAACCAAATTAGATGCAACTTAGTCTGTTAAAAGCATGTGAAAAGCAGATAACAAAACCAGTTATTCATTGTAAATATGTACATTTGATAGATCAGATACATACAAAAGAGTGGTGAGATGGGGAAGATGATCAAATACAAGGGCCAGACCTGAGCACCTTCTCCAATTTCTCAGCCTTGGCGTAATCCTTTTCCGTGAGTGGACCAGCAGGAAATGGGGTGATCTCCACAACCAAATGTGGCGTTGGGAGCTCATCGAACAAAGCTCTCACATTGTTACAACACACAGTTTCTCCATGAGCACTCTCCCTCCTAATTTGACAACCCTAAAACACAGCAAAAAACGTGTAAAAGCGAGGAATCTTCAACTTTCATAATGCGTTCTGTTTGGTTTGAGGTAAAGTTGGATGGAATCAGATTTCATTCAAAAATTCTCAAGGAAGTGCAAGACTGATCAGACATGCTTGTTTGGAATTAAATAGGCTCAATGAATTGGAGTCCTTGATGGCGGGAAAGTTGGGAGGAATCCAAATCCATCCAAACATAGATGAGACATCATAATTTTATTTTATTTTATTTTATTTATTTTATAATTCCAGTCGTGTTCATTAAGATGTAACAGGAGAAACCTAGTTAACAAATTAGCATGGACTTTGATTAAGAATCCATAAGTTAACCAAATGGAAAGTCGTGCCTGGTAACAAAATATGTGGCAATCACAATTCCAGGTAACTACAATCCGCCTGAATTTTTACAATGAACCAAACTTGGACCTTGTTTCTTGCTGATTCCATTTCCAAAAGGATAGGCAAGGTTTATGTTCTAAGAAATGCCAAAGAAAATTGATCAAGAAAATAACAATTAAAAGAAATTGTTGGGTACTTGACCTTTTATACCCCTAAAGTTTGCCAGAACTTGTTTCAAACTTTAAGGACCAAAGTCAAACAAATGAAACATTAGGGACCAAAGTCAGAACACAGATAAAATTTAAGGGCTCCTTGATTCTTGGAAAACTTTTTCCTAACATCTAGAATGCTTTGCCAATATTTATTTGACATGAATGCTCCTTTCCTATAAACTTGAATTGCCTTCAATATTTTTTTTAAAAAATTAAGCAATGTCTAAGTCTCTTCCTTAATCTTTCTAACAAGGAAAAACCTCCCCTCCCACCCTACCCCCATGAAGAATCGAACCCTTGAACTCAAGGAAAGGGTGGAGGTTGTCTACCACTAGGCTAACCCCTCTCCTCACCTTCAATATGTTTGGTTCATAGTTCAAACATGAATAGGAATGGGCTAATCTAGTTGGATAAGGCACTCACCCGAATTCAAAAAATGTCTTGAGTTCGAGTCTCGTCCAGGGTGGGGGGATTTTCTTTATTATTGTAGTAAAGGTGAGAGACATAGACCTTCCCTTTAAAGGAAAAAAACAAAAAACAAAAAACAAAAAAAGAAAAAGAAAAGAGGAATAGGGATCGAATGGAATGGAATAACTACCACAATTACAAAAATGCCCTCACTTTTATAAAATCATAAGAGAAGTCCTAAAATTTTACAAAGGTACAATTTAAGTGTTTCTATTTAGGTTTTACTATTAAATTATTTGTTGTGCCCCTTTTTCCCAAGGATATGGCTGGAAAACTAAGAACTTGTCTTTGTATGTGATAAGGATATTTTAGACTTACCAGAAAAATTTAAAATATTGGCACTCTAGTGATCGTCTATTCCCACCGTCTTAAGTGGGAGAACATTGAAGGAATGATCCATCCCATGAATGCACTATTCAGAACCAAAAATGGGAATCCTTCCGGAATGGAATGTAGCATTCTAGGAATGCTTTAAAACTTGAACCAAACAAGCCCTAAGGGTGTAAAAGGCCAATTACCCAATTCTTATGGTAGCCAAACAGGACAGAGTTGATCAGATTTCAGGTCATAAAACTATGTGAGTTTTCTGGACAACAACTTCAACTCACGTTCTTGACTCCGTAATCTGGACCACTCATCCACACTCTAAAATATTATCTATTTAAATCTACCAAAATGCAGCCTCGTTGTCTCTACGTTTGGAAAGATATCCAAGTTTTAGAGTTAAACCAAATGCAAAACAGAAATTAACTGGAAGATAATACAGAAAAGAAAATATTTTGTGAAGTTGTATACATTATTACCTTGTGGGAAGTGGCATCTCTGAAATGGTCGTCATCCGATAGTAAGGAAGCAATAGCCTTAAGAAGGCGCCGCCCTTCAGACTTGGAAGGGATCCGATAATTCCGCCTAAGGGTACCCTTAGTTGTAGGGTGCCATTTGCTCACTAGTTTCCTTTTCTCAGCTGCTTCCTTCTCTGTTAAAAATAAAACAAGCGCTACATACTCCCTTCTCCAAACAAGAGAAAGAAAAAACTAATATTATCTAATCTCAAATTAACGGTCCAACTTTCCTTTTTGGAATGTCTCAAATTGTTAGTCCCCTTTTCGTTTTGGGACATAATCAATGTACTAAATCCAACAAATTGAGACTAAGTTTCATTCTTGACCATAGATTAGGTTGAAATTAGTGTTTCTAAAAAGTTTCAAAGTGTGACATCAATTAGAGATGGAGGGTGTATAAAGGATCTCCACGCTTGAAATTGACTAACCAAACTTCATAGTCATGATTACATTCCCATACTATCATCCAAAAAGTGGATTGGAATATCACTCACTCAAAGGGGATCATAAAAACTAGATTATGAGCAATGCCACTCACTCTCTAGACCATCCTGATTCCACAAAATCCCAACCCCACCCACATCAAACCATAGGCATGCCCCGGGGAAGAATGTGTTATAGAAGGTAACTTTATATTAAGGAAAATGATATAAAGTCGACCTACCCAGCGACGAACTGGATGACCCCCCCTTCTTTCTAGTGGGTTTTTTCCCTCCCACCAGCTTCATTTACCGGAAATCATACCGGGTGCACTAATGAGTTGTACAACCGACCAATGCATCCGGTATGGATGACTATTAAGTGTAGCATCACTCTTGCATAGATCAAGAGGCAGAACAAAAAAACTTTTAAACATCCTGAAGGTTGGCTATGTAAGGATTTCCATGGTGAACTAGCCATATGACATAGGGTCGAACCTAGATAATTTTTTTAGTCCTCTAAAGTAAAACAGCCTATCAGATCTGGAAGCACCTAAGACTTGAACTTTAACCCAACTACTGATGCTAGGATAGCATCCATAACAGACAACTACAAATAAATAAAAGTGCCTTCAATGAAGCTATAAATGATTCCTGCAAAAGCTTATGCTCCATGTATTGCCGTTAAGAGGTCAAAAAGGAAAAGAAACCATATACATAACTGAATGCCTGGTTTTGTTTGGTAACTACAGATCTTGACTGACTTTAAAGTAGGAACTTAGATATCCTACTTATTCTTCTAAGAGTTTAGTCAACTGCTCTAAGTGCTCATCTGGTTAGAGTTTATGTTCATTCCTGGAATCCTAAATTGGAAAATTCCCAATAGGAACTTATAGTTCGTGTCAACAGGATGAGGCTCAAACTTTCCATGTAGAATTACCATTTCAAGTTACATGTACTGAACAAAAACTCAAGACACCATGCATTGCAAAGGACAATACCAATATCGAGTTTGCAATTTTTTTTACTAACAATTTTTATGGGTGTTAATTATGTTTAAGATCTCTCTCATATCATTATAGCGCTTTGAATTTTTTCGCTGAAACTCATTTTGAAGCATAAACATTTCTCTTCCTTTTGCACCAATCCAGAGTGGAACCAAATAGTCGCTCCTACTTGTCAATTGCTTAGGAGTCCTACAGGTCATAAATAGAACTTCCCAAACCACAAAAATATCTCTAGACTCAAATCACTCTCTCTACCTCATTTTATTCAAATTTACAGCCAGTATATATAGGGTGTTTTACGTGTTATTATTTCTTTAAATTTAGTTCGGAATATTTCCAAGTTTCTCCTACATATAATATTTTTCATTTTGGACAAACCTACCTATAGATCATACTTCACAAACCAATAGATGGCATTTGTTTTCTTGTCCGAATCTGAATTCTAAGGACATAAACACTGGCTCTGAAAATTTTATTAACGATATAATACCTGAATATACATTAAACTTGTGTTGGTTATTTTGCCTTTCTTTTACCTTTTCAGACCTGACAAAAAGAGCCAGATTCACAGGTGACTTTATCTTTGAATGATTCAGTCCCAAAATTTTGAACTGAGCTCTGAAAATTTAACGAAACAAACACATTTTATCACAAGTTAAATTGAAAAAGAGAAGAAGCATGATCCAGAGCAGTTCACAGAAATACTCTCATTTGATATCTGCCTCTAACGAAAATTCAAATTCAAATACTGAAAACTGAAACTGAACTAAAAACTGAAACTGAAAAAGTTGTTTATTTACTTCTGAAAACTGAATCTGAAAAAATGTTATTTGTTTGAATATAACACATCTAAAAACTGAATTTTTAGTATGACAACTTTGCCCTTATTAATTTATTTGGAGGACGTGATTCTAAATGGAAATAAAAAAGACCATATGAGGGTAAAATAGGTATTTTATACGAGGGTGTTTCAAGTTTTCAGATTTAAATGGCAAGTTTGCTGCTTAATTTTTTGGACACAAATTTTCAGATTTAAATGGCTGGTCACTTAATTTTTTTTACCAAACGAACGACCTCTACACCACTTAAATCTGAAAACTTTTGAATCAAACAACCCCTAATTATCTGGGCACAGATACTAGTATATGCATATCTGCACGAATACTGGACATACTAAAAATTACTGTACATTGTCTACAAAGACTATCTTTTAAAAAACAAAATTTGAGGAACCGCATCTATAAAATGTTACGCACTGGATACTAATGTTTTCAAAATGAAACTTACAAACCTGGTTTGCCTTGCAACTCCTCAAACCACTTAGAGAATCCCAAATCATCACCACCAGTTTCCAGTCCTACAAACCCAATTAACATTTCAAAGATTAAAAAAAAAAAAACACACACACACACGTTTTGTATCCATCCAAAGATTTATGAAAAACTATCTAACCAATTATTATTATTATTTTTAGAATCAATCACTGAATCAAATTTCAAGGAAGAGCACCTGGAGAGACAAGTGGGTTAGCAGGAGATCCAGCCAAACCAGCCTTCAAAAGGGCATAAAACACACAGAGTCTTCCAGCCCACAAAACAGGATTACTATCTATCAATAAACCATCTATTCTTCTGGAGATTGAAATGGACTTGTTTGAGTTGGGAGAAACCCTCTTCTTCTTGTTACTCAGAAAATAAGCCCCAAATTCACTACTGGGAATTAGGGTTTTGGGCAACAACAAAGCAGCTGTTGCTGTAGAGTTGGAATAATTGCTGAAGCAGGAGTAAGAGTAGTAGTTCTTGGGAATCAAACTACTGGTTGTGGACGGTGGATGTAGAAGAAGCATTTCTTTCTTCTCTCTTAACAAAAGCTGCAAAATGTTGCAATGGCGAGAGATAGATGCATCAGAATCGGATGGATATAAACTACTAATTTAAGAGCGTCTACTTCAACGGTAGCCTAAAAATTATTGTGAAAATGTGACGGAGTCATTTTTACACAAATTTAGATTTAGAAGTATAAAAAAAAAAATTAATGTTATTTTTATTAATTTTTGTACAAAATTTGAATGAATTAATAAAATATTGATATAATGTCATTTTGTGTAATTTTTCTTACTTTTTTTCAATTATGTATATATAATTTTATAATGATGATAAATCTTTTTTTATTTGTCTTAAATTTTAAATATATAATTTTTATTAAAATATATATTTTATATTAAAATTTGTCACATTTTAAATTTTATAAAAAAAATTGGGGAGAGAAAAAGCATACATGGTAATATAACTTGGAATGTATTTTATGCTTGAATTTTACAGAAAGGAAAAAAGCCAAATTTAAAAAATTGTTGAAAATTGAAATTTTTACAATTTATTAAAATCATACACAAAATCACAATATATACTAACATTAAAAATGAGCTAAGTAAATAATAATTTTTTTCTAAAATTTACAACTACACAGGAATAAGATGAGTGTATGCCCTTTATCTAATAGGGTGCTAGTAAAAGCACCCTTAAAAATTAATTTAAACACCTATTTTTTAAACAGTCATGTTTAATTTTTAAATTTTTTAAAGCACTCTTGTTGATTAAAGTACCCAAATAAAAACATGCTTACAATGATTATGTAATATTTAACTTGTCTTCTTAACTTCTTAACCATAACAAGATGAAGAAATCTTATCAGTACACTACTCAAACATATTTTGTGTCAATCTACAGCCTTCTCTCTTTCTAAATTTGGCTTTCCCCATTAATCAACAAACCTCAACATCGAAGCCGTTTAAATGCTCTCTTCTCTCCATTATTTTTTGCAATTCTTTACTCAAAACTATATCAAATCAAACCAAACTTATTAAATCCCATATCATATAACTTTAGTACGCATTGAAGATACTTTTAAATTTGAGTTTATAGCTTCAAAATGAGGTCCAATTCTTTATTGAAGACTATATCAAATCAATATTCTACATCATCCGACGAAAGTACGCATCGAAGATACTTCTACTCAAATTGAATGGTAGCATGGTTTGAGTAAGAAATTTAGATGCTCCTCATCAAATTCAACCTTTTTAAAAAACACATTCCAAATGACACGATAAATCTCAAGGCAATCCGAGTAAAAAGATTGAGTTTTTGCATCATTTCAAACCGTACTTTCTACTCAACCTTTCGGTTCACAGATAAAAACTGACATTCAAAACTCAAATTGATCGTATATAAATAACTCGCCCTTACCAAAAGAAGAAACGTGCTTCAATTTCTCATTATCACCACCTCCACTACTACGTCCACTAGTATTACTGCTATTATTCTTATTACTATTATCATCCACCACCACAAGTTATGTACTAAATAAAGTTGCTGAAATTTGGGTTCAATAATATTTTCAATTTTTTCTAATAGATGTATTTGACATTATTTTCGCACAAATAATATACATATTCACCGAAGTCCTAATTTGGCTGCAACAATGGAATTTGGGTTACAAAAAATGTTAGAGATTATTTTCTCACAAATTCGAAAGAGAAAGATTAATGGTGGAAGCCAAATTCAGAGAGAGAAAGAAGGTCTAGAGTTGAGAGAGAGAAATTGAGAGACCAGCGTAAAGAAAGAAAGAAAGGAATTGTATTAATGGGTGTATTAATGGGGGAAGAGAGTATTTACACGGAGCTTTGTTGATTAATGGGGGAAGCCAAATTTAGAAAGAAAAATTGAAAGAAGCTCATACTTTAAATAAGGGTGCCTTTAAGAATTTAAAGATAATAACAAATAATATTTTTTCTTTTAAAATGGATGTTGAAACTAATTTTTAAGGGTACTTTTACCTGCACCCTATCTAATATCCACAAAAGATAGGCGGATAATTTTTTTTTTTTCTTTCTTTTTTCAATCTTTTATTTCATAAAAATATTTGGCTAACGCTATTATTAAGCTAATATAATTCTTTTAGCGTAATAATATTATAACTTCATAAAAGTAAATTCTCCAAATTATTTTTAATAATTATTTATATGTATTCTTTGTGACACATTTTTGTCACAAGAAATAATTTTAAAGTACTAAAATACTTTTTATAGAATATTAATAGTATCGCCCTTTTGTTATAGCTTCACCATTATTAAAAATTATGCCATATATTATTAAAATTGTGCATTGGCAAAGAATCATCCAAAAATATTATGTTATAATATGAGCATCAGGATTTAAAAATTCATTATCTATAATAAAATATAGGCAGTTGATCTAGAATATTTAATTTGGGCTGGGGTTTTGGGGGGGGGGGGGGGGGGGGGGAGCGCAAAATACAAGCACATAATTTTTAAAATTTCTTAACATACAAATAATTAACATGATAACATGCTCAAAATAAATTGACAGACGAAGACCTGCAATTGTTACTTGTTGCTTTCTCCTTGTTTTTATAATAGTAAATATCATTGTATGCAAGATTATAATTTATTTTTATATGTTTAAGCCTAAAATGTTTAAAATTTTACCTATAAGAAAAACTTGAAGGGGCTAGTACAAGGATGTATGGGCTACCTTGTGTGCACAAAAAATTAGAATATAATTTTATTAATTATATTATTAATTCAACACATTGAAAACATTTATTTATTTATTCAGTTACTAAAATATTGTTATATATCAAAAAGTAAATAAAAGTTCGAGATTTATGCTCATAAATTTTTTTTTTTGTGAACCATACGGGTGCCTTTAGATATAGTTAAAGCATCCTTTTATTATTTGAATAAAAATAAATATATATTTTAAAAAATATTTATCAACAATAATATTATAAGCTTATTTTGTATGCTTTGGATTCTAGTGTGTATATTGGGTTGTACTAGGAGTGTTGTAGCAAAACTGAAAACTTAAGGATCGAATTTTACCGATCTGTTAAAACTAAACAAAAAAAGGGAAACCAAAACAAGAAAAATTGAAACGAAATCGAAATAATAGAAACTGAATCGAATCAGAATATTTTTGGTTTGGTTTTGGGGTGTCCAAGTGCAAAGCTAAACCAAACAGAATTAAAACGAATCATTGCATATACGAATAAAAAATAATATTACTTTATTATCTAAAATTTTATTTACGAGCTCTACTAATAACCAGACTTTTTAAGTTATTATAAATATTAGAGTTGTAGTATAAATGTATAAGTAAATATTTTTCTATTCAAAATTAATAAGAACAAATATAAAGTCAATATTCTTTTGACCTAAACAAATATTGCTTTACAATTTATTTATTTTAAAATATATATATATATATAAATAGAATAAAATTAAACAAAAATCCAACCAAAAAACTTACGAGTTTGAATTTGAAAGATTTAAAAATTAAAATCAAATTAAATTGAACTAATTAAAATCCAACTTTCAAATTTAATTTTAATTTTAATTTAATTTCTTAATTTCTAGTCTACAAAAATCGAAAACACTTCTGGATTATATCACTACGTGTGATCTTGAGTCTTGACGTCGGTATTGAAAGACAACGACGTCGTTGTCATCACGTATGGTTGAGTGGGTACCTTCCCCTGCCGCATCCTCTAATTCTGTCCAGGACAAGCCTTATCCACCAGCACATTTATTGTCAATTACGCATGAAGGATAATTAATTACGTTGAGTACCCTCGTAATTTTATGTAATTTCGAATTTTTCCTCCTACAAATGAAGGAGCATTGGGTACAGGACCACTTGGACAAGTGTTGGGATCCTCTTCCACTTTATGAGTAAAGTAAATGAAATCTTCAACTTTCAATTTTTAAATCAATTAGGTATAGCGGTATAATTTGACATAGTGAAAAGAATAAAACTATAATTAAAAATAAGATAAAATATTGTGTGAAGTTTTAAAGGATGTTGGCTTAATTTTTTTTTTCTATATTTCATAATATCGTGTTAAAGTATGTATCCTAGGTCATACGGTATCTATCTCACGAGATAGATATTGTACGTGCATGAGCCATTATTTGCCCAAAGACATATTGTATCTTTTTTAAAAAAAAAAAAAGTTATGAACTGCATTCAAACAATGTTCATGTTCGAAAACCTAATTTTAAACCATTTTTTCCTAAAAAAAAATGTATGCCAAATAGTTATAATGGTACGAGTGAACCCAAAGTTTCACTTTCATTTAAATTAATCCTATGAATGTAGACTTGTTTTTCATAACAAAATATTTAAATTTTAAACATTTCATTTTGTATGGTATTTGGTTGTATACTCAAAACACAGTAAATTGGACAGAGGTAGGTATCACGGTCACTAGACCATGATACAAATTTGTTGAACATATTAATTCTTTCTGATGATTTTGTTGGTTTGCAAAAAAAATTAAAAAAAAATTGGTATTTGATTGCGCATTTCATATTGAATTCATTTTTAGATTAATTCATTAGAGAGGATTGAGTGGATTTAAAGAGGGAAAGTGAATGTATTTCGGATGTTTACCCAAAAGAAAGAAGGAACATAAAGCATGTGTTTGATATTTTTATATATAGATATATAGAAATTGTACTTTTCTAGCCAAATTCAACTTTTAGTTCTTGTTTGGTTCCAATTTTATAAAAATAATTGGTATTTTATATTTCAAGAAAGCTATTTTACTAGATTGCAGAATTCCTTGCCATTGTTTGGTTCAAAAAACAATCATTTTCCCTAACCATTTACAACAATTTTTTTTTTTTCTAAATTACCCTTTTATATATCTCTTTTTACTCTTCACATACAACATTGATGTGTACAATTTTATGCATATTTTAGACATCGTACTTAAACTTTATTTATTTTTAGTATATTGTACTAATTATAGAGTTAGTAAGGAAAATATTAAAAAATAGTTAAATTGAGTGAATAAAGTATCGAAGTAAGGAAAAAACAAACTGAGCAATCTTGAAACAAGAATCATATTTGAGAAAGTTATTCAGTAGTACGGTATTTTGAGCATATATTTTTGCCCATAACTAGAATTTTTCCATTTTTTATATGGTTGGAAACAAGATTTAAAGATCTAAATTTTCATATTTTGAGTTTTCTTAAATTCGAATGTTTACTTTGCCAAAAACTATTCTAAATATATCGCTAGTACATAATAACGAAAATTGGAGTGTATCTCTCTTATGGGCCCACATTCCACTTTCTATCCATAAACTTGAACCTATTTTACACATTCTCTATTAGCCCACATTTATCCACAGCCCATGCTCATAAGCCCATATGTTTTCCCTTAGCCCATTGGCCAACGACTTAATTTTATTCCTCCCATACACTTTTCTTTTTAATCCTTATTCCCCATCTACCATGGCAGCCTCAACCAAAATAAAAATAAAAATGAGTCTTTTAAACAGGCTACTTTCCAACAAGGATCTTCTTCTCAGAGTCCTGGTGGCAATCCTAAATCCTCTCAAGGGTCACAAGCTGACTCTTTTGCAAATGTGCTGAATACTCAAGCTCTTCCTCCTTCTAAAAATTCAATTCAAGATTTTATCATATTTTTAAAGGAAAGTGATAAACGGCTTTTCTCCAATCCTATACACCTGGCCAAACAATATTTTGAATATGACCAGGAATTCCCTATTTTAAATGGCAAAAAAAAGGGATTAATACGAAGCTATACTAACAGAAACTCAATATGTCAATATAAATCATGTTAACAAAAACCCTGGTGTCTGTGGAAAACAAGCCGATATTCAATTTTCTAAATTTTTTATTATTAGAGTTCTTGATTTTCAGAACTGGGGAGTTAATCCTAATAGTCCTAGAACTCTTAAACTATATGGAAAAGATTATACTTATTGGGATTATATTGAAGCATGGAATAAAGCTTTTTCTATATCAAAATTCTTATAACACCCATACATGGTGGTTTCGATTTGAAACTCTTATCGAACCGACAGTGGATTTTAAAGCTCTCCCTCGTTGGTTTTATAATTGGTTTATTAAATTTGGACACTTCTTCTATGAGAAGATTAAACCTCTCTTTAAAGATTTCAAAGCCAGTCATCTTAAACATCTTAATGAAACCCTTCTAATTAAAAATGCTATCCTTCTTCACTTTTTAGGCCAGTATTCTATCCCTTGGATTTTTCAGTGGTCATATACTATTGGAAATAGCCAAAACCTCTATATTCTCGCTCGAGACTTGTTTTATAAATGGTGGCCCCGCTATGAGTTCAATGAACTCATCCCTAAAATGATTTTAGATATCAATGCCTACAAGAAATATAATTTATATGTCCAAGAAGAAGAGAGCTCGAAAAACTGAGGCGTTTATGAATCAGGAATTTAAAACTCCTACAATTGACTCCATAAAAAAAGAAGTTTCCTAATGCTTCTCCCGAAGAGATCAAGAAGAAAATGGTTAAAGCTTTTATATCGCAATTAGGATTTTTGGACGATGATGATATGTCCACCTCTTCTAAAGCTCCATCCATTAATCTTAAGGATCTGGATGATGACGACTATAATGACAATGAAGATATGGATAAATATATGGGATTATCATAGGCAGATCAGGTTGAAGCTGCTGACAAGATTAAAAAGGAAAGTAAAGGCCCCAGTGGACCCTCGTCTCCAATTATTGATAACATAAAGGTTATATAGCTGCCCGTAGTGCTGCTTCCGCCAACGCTTAAAAACAAAATAGTGTCATTTTCTTTTCTTTCGTATGCAATGATGTAATTAGTCGGATTTGTAAAATTGTTTAACTATGTTTTATTTTCTCATCTTTATGTAGGGGTTAAATGAAAATTGTAAGGCATCTTTTTTCCTCCTTCTCTCTTTTGTAATCCATTTTCATAAACTTAATAAGAATATAAGTTTGATATATATCTTTGCCTCCGCTTCTAGATAAAGTTTCTGTTTTCCTTTATTTTATATCCTTCGTCTCCATTTGGTATCAGAGGAGTTTTCTAATTGATCAACACTTAAGTCGCGTTGGAGCTTCAGCCTGATTAAGCCGAGGTAAGGCATTTTAAGGCTTCCTTTTTCGTAATTCATTGATAGTTGAGTAGAAATCCTTTGTTATTATTTGTGAAACGAATAATATATATAGTTATCATGTTATCTAAATCAAACTGGTATGTTTAATTTATTTTCAACCATGTCTATTAAAACTATTGAACAAACTATCCCAGTTGGAAGTTCTTTCGATTCTATACAATTATTAACACAACAAGAAATAGATAAGTATAAGGATCGTTACAAATATCTGCATATTGGTTTAGTCCAAGTTGCTTTAAAGTCCCTGACTATGAAAGGATTAAATACTTCGTTTTTAATTGCTCTTCGTGACTATCGTCATTTAAAATTTAATGATTCTCTTATAGGAATGATTCAATCTAGCCTTTGTAATGGGTCTGTATACTTTGATGCTCACCCAAACTTATCGGTATCATTTACCGATAGAAATATACTAGATGTGCTTATTGTAAACCTTCAACTCTATGGTTATGAAATGAAACCTGGATCTGAACCTTTAAACCTTACATATCGTATATATTATAGAGTCATGAACACTCTGAGTCCTCGTGCTCATTTATATGATTGTAAAGATAAAACAATTTTGTTAGAAACAAACCTTTTAAATTCTAATGTTACTATTCCTCAAACTATTATGTGGAAAGACATAACTCCTCCTTCTACTTGGCTGCTTGAAGTCGCTGCTCCTCCTGAGCCTGTAGAAAATAGAAGAGTCCAAGAAATAGTTCAATTTCAAGGTGGTGATGTTATTATAAAATTTGATAACAACAAAACGACTAGGTTATCAACTAGTTCTAGACATTCTTTTAAAACTTCTTCAGAAAAGTTTTATACTCCTACTAATACTTTAGCTAATTACATAGCTAGTTCTTTTGCCCAATCATCTAGGCAAGGTGAATTTTATACTCCTACTTCGTCAGTTGCAAATTCCACTACTAAAGTTAATAACCATGTATTTGAAGGAATTATAAATTCTAAACAAGACATACCCCATGGTGTCTTGTTTAGTTCGGCTAGTTCTAGTGGAGAACAACAAGCTAATAAAAATGAACCGGATACTATATCAGAACTTGGTGGTATAAATGTTAATATGGCTGATTTAGGTATAAATACTAAATCTATAAATGTTGTTACTATTTTCGAACCATTTGTTTATAATAAAAATGAAATAAATAATGAATTTTTTCAAGAAAAATATAATGATTTCAGAAATTGGTTCTTTGACTATTATACTGAAGAGCGACAATATATGTTCAAAGACTTATTTTATGCTTATATAAATAAACATGAGCAAGTTGTTCCTTTTGCTCTTTTGATTTTATGAACATATAGTTAAAACAGAAATCGATTTCCCATAAATAAATATTTTAGAAACTTTTTATAAAAATTGGAAAGTTGATTCTGGAGTGGTAAGAGCTATACATCCAGCTCCTTAACACCAAACTTATAAAATATGCGAGGATAAACATATAGAAGCTGTTGCTTTTGCTCAACCTGGTGGTTCTTCTTTAATTACCATGGAATGAATGATAAACCAGAGTAATTACTCTATTCCTATAAACTATAGGAGAACAATTAATTCGTATAGAACAAAGTGTTGATGAAATTCATGACAACACTAAAGTTAAACAGAAGGGTACTCAGCTCAACACGCCAATCAAATTGCTGACAGAACTGTCCCTACCGATGGGAGTACATCAGCTCAACACCCAATCAAATTATTGACAGAACCGTCCCTACCGATGAAGTACATCAGCTCAACACCTAATAAAATGTTGTCTATACCGATGGGAGTACATCAGCTCAACACCCAATCAAATCGTTGACAGAACCGTCCCTATCGATGGGAATACATCAGCTCAACACCCAATCAAAATTGTTGATAGAACCGTCCTTACCGATGAGAGTACATCAGCTCAACACCCAATCAAAATTGTTGACAGAGCCGTTCCTACTGGTGGAAGTACATCAGCTCAACACCTAACCAGAATCATTGATATAACCTCCCCAGATGGTGGGGGTACAACAGAATAGAGTCACACTATAGCACAGGGCATATCCCGAATTGTCTAGAAATCACCCACCCATCCCAATAGGAGATAAACGGCATAGCACGACATTATTCGTATAGCATTATTTTTAAAATATCATTTTTAATTCATGCTAGTGCGGAAAAATGATGCGTTCTCATTGCCGTCTTGGTTTCTTTGCTTCACAAAGAACCTAGGCCGAGAGGGTCTGTGAACACCTCATTTTGCGACCCCCACAAGAATCCCGAACTCTATGAAAATGAGAACACTTGCATGCACAAGCATTCCTAGATGCATACATACTACATACATGTGATACAAGTCAAAGAATGAAGCTGAAAGGACACCCGGATGAGAAGTTACGAGAATTACCGGAAGCCGCCGAAACTAAAAACCATCAAAACTCCTGAAAACTTGTGAAAGGAGAGTTCCTCAATTTTGATCATCCTCAAACTTTTAGGGTTATTAGACATTTCCACAAGGAGAAACATAATCAAAAATCAGCTCAATCCGACAGTTGGATCTCCGAAAATTCAGAAAATTGAGAGTTTACTTTGAGTAATCGAAAGATGACCTCCTGAAATCCAAATAAGCTAAAATTTGGTCAGTAGACAGTGTATATAATGGGGAACAACATATTAAAAAATCAGATCGATCCGATAAGCTGTTTGCTGGGAATTAAAGAAATTTCATACGGACACACACCCCTAGGGGTGTGTCCCCACGACACACACGTGAGGACACACTCATTGGAGGATTTTTGAACCCAAACAGTATAGATCTTTAGGAAGAACCTCCATGTAGACATTTACCTCCTTGGGCAGATAAAACTCCTAAGCCTCAACCACCCAAGCCAACCTATAGACCGCAAAGACCAAATTACCCCCGTTTTCGTGGTCCGCCTCCACCAGCAGATTCCTTTTACCTTGGTTCTAAAGCAACCAGATACCTTGAACAACATGGAAAATTCCCTGTTATTACTCCCCCTCCAACTGCCAAAACAATCAGCGAAGCAACAACAAAAACCTCTCCGGCCACTAAACCTAAAGCCTATTCCCAATCTTCTAAAATTACAGATATTATCCAAGGTGCCTCAACCAAGCCTATGGATATGTTCCCCACTCAAATCCATGAAAATCAGCCTACCAACCACATTTCCTCATTCCTTAAAGCCCTTACTATTCCTGACAGACCCCAGCTAAAAGCCTCATTCGATGATCTCTTCGAATCATTTGAAGAAATCTGTTCAACCCAACCTACCCGACCTCATAAAGCTATTACCCCACAGCAAGAACCAATGGTAGAAGATCCCTCAGAAGTCACCATAGTTGCACCTACTCTGTGACGCCCCGAATTCCGTTATGAGGTTTAGACCTCCAGAACCCCGTTAATCACGGTGCCGTACGCGACGGCGGGCTATGAAATGCATAAATTAAAACTTATCTAATAATAATTTACATAGAAGGCGTTATTTTAGAAAATTTTGGCATGTGAAGTTCGTATTTATAACAAAACCGCCCTGTAAATAAACAATTAAAAGCTATAAATCTATTTTCTTCAAAATCAACTCCACATTCATAGTAATTATATTTTGCAAAGTTCAAACCCTCCAACGAGGTCCTAATCTTAAATAAAATACCTTATAACTCATATAAATAGAAATAAATACAATTTAATGATACAAACAATATTGATGGTACTAATACATGTAATTCTTAAAATACAAGTCATCCACGGACAACTACAACTATACATGATTCTCAGAGGTTCTAATACGTACTCGTATCGTCCCAAGAAAGTACCTGCAAAACTGTTAAAAAATAAGAATGAGCCAAACACAGGCTTAGTGGGAACTATAAGGTTTCTTTGTAAGAAAATAAATTAGAAAACCATGCATGCAATACATCGTATGAAAGTAGTCTTGTTGTTATCATGCATACGTATATACACCATTTCTAGAACATATGGTAAGTATCAATGCAATGAAAACAATGTTATATGTTATGCGCAACAAATACTATCCCGGCCCCGATTATATAATACACCAATATATATATCGGAAAAATAAGTATAACTCGTGATAATAATAAAATAAGTCAAAAGACATCTTAGGCACTAATCTCCTAACCGTCAATTCGCATCTTATATCGGACATCTAGGATTTTCTCTATAGTGCACTGCAACCCGAATCTAAGCCCCCAAGGCTGGGTCCCCCCATGGACCACCTAGATGGTGTAGGGTATGCCGCCTCACGGGGTCCCCCTACGGACCATAGAGTATGCCGCTCTGACAGCGGGGTCCCTATACACGGACCAGGGTATGTAGCCGCCAGGGATAGGACAACCCCATTGACCACTAGTGCCTTACAAAACTAGAAAATCCATATAAAGTATTATCCCAAAGAATATACTTATTCATAATACACACGCACACATATATAGATATACACCTTTTGATTCGTATCTAACATACATGTGCCCTTCAAGACTTTTGGTAGTGAAGATATATATACATATATCAAACCTACTTTTTCAAATATCACACAAGAAATCTCATTCACATGTAAATATAAGAATCTTGTCAAACGTGTATAAACCATAAGAATATAAATTCCAAAATATATGTACATGTCTTATATGTATATATATATATATATATATGACTTGTATGTGTATATATACCGTAGATTACATAGTAGTATTGTCGTCGTACTTAAACTCGATTTGTCAAGTCTGTTAACTATTGGCTTAGTCAAAAATAATACTCATGTGGGAAGTTTCATAGGTTTTCATCACATAAGCTCCAAGCCAAGTATAATATATAATTTATAAGATTTAAGTTCAATATGAACTTCCCCATGTGATTTCGATACTTAGTTTATATATAATAAACTTATAAATCCGGCCGGCGTAGTTACGAACTGGTAAGTAATTTAGCAAATCTCGTAAATAAGGGAGTAATCGTTAAAGTACAACAATAATACCACAATCACAAGTACCTATAACCAAATCATACTTTTAAACCCATCTATGTATCGATATAGAACCATATCATGGTTTAACAGTTGCTATAGTATCCGTAAGTAAGGGTTTTGAACCAAACTATACTAGGATGAATATATAATTGGGGATTCTTGTATAATAATCATATTGGAATTATAAGAAATGAGAATCAAGCAAAGAATCATAAGAAAACAGCCCAAAACCCCATGAACATGCAATTTTCGAAATTAAGCTAAAAACCCCCAATTTGGAGTGAATTGATGCGCCAAAGAATTGGTATAATTTATTATATTAATTTGTAATTTAAAGAGCATAAAATATTGCTAATATTTGTATTTTTATTGCTTTTCAGGTGTTAGAAAAGATTTGGAAAAGATTGAGAAAATAGAGAAATTAAAGCAAATGAAGACACCTAAAAGTGCTCAATACTTCTGGATGCATAACTTTTTACTCGGAACTCCAAATAATGCGATTCTTGAGCCTAAATTGAAGAGAATTTCGAGAGCTACAACTTTTCAGTTCAGCACTTTTTCAAATTCAGCCATCTCGAAGTCCGAAATTACGACGCAAGTACAGCGGTAAAATATGGCGAAAAATATTTTATGTAATTATGGGCCCAAATTAAAGCCCATTCAAAAGACTGAAGCAGCATAGCACGGCCCATGTCCAGAATTGCCTCTAAACTAATGGCCCAAACCTATTAAATTAATAAAAGCCCTAATGCTATGCCATCCTTTTTATAAAAAGCCAACAACAGAAGCCTAAGCACGTAGTAGCAGCAGCAGTGCCTGGCGAGCACTATTCCTCTCTTCTTTTCTTTGTTTTTCTTTTCTTTTATTTTTGCTTTGAAGACTAGAAGATTGAAGATTTATATTTACTCTTTAATTTAATGTCAAGTAAGTTTTCTTTTAATTCTATTTGTTATTTAATTTTTATTATGCTAGCGTAAATTTGTGCTAGGGTTATGATGAGTATATTTAATTGATTCCATTGTACGTATTCATGCCAATTTACTCTACCAATTTAATACTTTATTGTTAAATAAAATTTTTTCTATTGGATGCCCGTTTTAATTGATAGAAATAAAGTTGGATTCTCATTATTTTTTGTTGGATTCACCTTCTGATTTGTTAAGAGCGGATATAGGGTGTGTTTTGACGGATATAGTGACTGTTTTGATTTTATACATTAGTTTGGCTGTGGAAGAATTACAATTGGATTTCTTTACTTAATTGGACTTTAATGATTTTATTTTCCGCATCTAATAGAGTCGAGAGACCAAATTAGTGCGAGATAAGAGTAGAGTTTATGCGCATGAATACTAAGGAAGATGATATTAAATATATGACTCCAAAACCCTAGTCAATTAATTCATTAATTTTGTTATCTTGCTTCGTATTATTTAATTTAGTTCCATTAATTTAGTTTACTTGTTTTACTTTATTTTATTTTATTTGCATCAATTATTCTTGGCTAGATTAGGGATTAGTAAAAGATTAACAAGACAAAATTTAAAACATATTGTTTGAGTCTCTGTGGGATCGACCTCGCTTATACGCTATATTATAAATTGATTCGTGCGCTTGCGAGTACTAAAATTTATCACAACAAATTTTTGCCGCCGTTGCCGGGAACTCTAATCTTATCTTGTTAATTTAGTAATTACATTCCTTCTACTAGTTTCTTCATAAAAAATAAAAAATAAAAAAATCCAGAAAACAAAATATTCAAATATATATTTATACTCTAAAATTTTATTTTTTTTATGTATTTTTGGAGTAATTAAAAGATCTGGGCGGGAAACAATATATAAGCAGTGGTGCAACTTATTATAATAAGTGTTTCTGTCCTAGCTGGTTAGTGTATTATTTTTGATAGAAGAGGTTACAAGTTCAATACTTGGCAGCAACAAGAAAACCTTCTTTTTGTTTCAAGCCATTCCTCCTTATTATCTACCTTTTTATTTACTCCAATATATTAATATTCTTATTATTATTATTAATATTCTTATTTAATTAAATATATTATTAATACCTTTTAAATAAGTTATTATTAATATTAATTTTATTAGTATTATTATTATTATTAAAAAAAATTTTAAAAATAAATAAATTTTTTTTTAAAAAAAAAGAAGAAGAAATTGTTTAGTTTATGAGCGTTTGTTGGAAACGAGGAAAAGTGAGGCTTAATAGGATAGAAAATTTAGAGATTAATCCTTTATTTGAAGAAAAATTAAAGATGGTGGATCGGGAAGACAATAGAACTTTAAAAGAACTTTTTGCGCCTATATCTACTAATCCTCCTTCATGCATTGTTTTACCGGTCACTACTGCTGTTTATTTTGAATTAAAACCGCATGTGATTCAATTACTCCCTACTTTTAATGGCTCAAAGATGGAAGATCCTTATCTGCATATGAAAGACTTTTTAGAAATATGCGCTACTTTTAAATTTCAAAATTTTTCTGATGAATCCGTTAGGTTGCGTTTATTCCCCTTTTCTCTAAAAAATAAAGCTAAAGCTTGGCTAAATTCTTTACCCTCGAGATCTATCACAACATGGGACGGGTTAGTTACTAAATTTTTAGCAAAATTCTTTCCTATGGCTAAAACTAATGAACTTAGGAGAAAAATAACTGATTTTGGCCAAGAAGATGATGAAAAATTCTTTGAAGCATGGGAAAGATTTAAAGATATATTACTTAGATGTCCACATCATGGTTTTGAAACTTGGAGACTAATTCAATATTTTTATAATGGCCTCTCACAAACTAATCGAAATATGATAGAATCTATGAATAGGGGAAGTTTTCTAAATCTAAACGAAGATGAAGCTTATCAATTCTTAGAAAATTTGTCTGAAAGTTCTCAACAATGGGACTTTTCTAAGAGGGGAACGCAAACTCAACCCAAGAAGGGGGAAATTTATGAGATTCATGAGGATGTGGAAGCTAGAAGACAATTAGATAGTCTAAATAAAAAATTAGAAGCCTTAACGATGAGAATGTCAAATAATCCAGTCAACCTTGTGCAGAATGAAGTGTGCTTTATTTGTGCCAGTCCTACGCATGTAGCTCAATCGTGTCCATCTATATTAGGGTACACTGTAGACAATCTAGGACAAATAAATGCTATGAATGAGTTTAGGCAAAATTACAACCCTTATTCAGAAACTTATAATCCCAGGTGGAGAAATCATTCTAATTTTTCATGGTCCCAAAATCAACCAATAAATAATATGAAAAATCAAAATAATAACATTCGTCAAAACCCACTAGGTTTTAGAGCTCCTGTGAACATGAATAATGCCACATCTTTTGTTACACAACAACAATTTTCATCCCTAGAAGATAATTTGAAATCATTTATGAATGAGGTAAAAAATACTACTTTAATAAATACCCAAGCAATAACACGATTAGAAAATCAGATCGGTCAGTTAGCTAACCAGTTAGTAGAGCGTGAAAAAGGAAAATTCCCTAGTCAACCTGTCCCTAATCTTAAAGGTATTATTAATAACAATGTTAATCAAATTCAAAATCCACCTTTTGAACATAATTAAGGGCAAGTTAATGCAATCACTACTCTTAGATCAGGGCGCCAGATTGATAATCAAGTTAAAATGCCAAAAAACGAAGAAAAAGTAGAGGAGAAAGAGGAGGAAACTATTCTTGAAGAGTCAATCACTCCCATGAAAGATTCTAGTCCTACCATTAATCCTAATGATTCGAAAGAAGTTGAAGTTAGAAAATTTGTGCCTAAAGCCCCGTTTCCTCAAAGACTAAAAGACAATAGGAAGGAAGCTCAATTTGAAGAAATTCAAGAAGTATTTAAACAAATTCATATTAATATACCATTCCTAGATGCAATTAAGCAAGTCCCTTCATACGCTAAGTTTCTTAAAGATTTAGTAACTCAAAAGAGGAAAACTAATGTTTCTAAAAAGGCATTCTTAGCTGAACAAGCAAGCTCCATAATTCAATGTAAAATTCCTATTAAATATAAAGACCCAGGTTGTCCTACTATATCTTGTAAAATAGGACATCATCACATAGAGTGTGCTTTACTAGATTTAGGGGCTAGTGTGAATGTTTTACCGTATTCTGTTTATGAGAAATTAGAACTTGAAAAATTAAATTCTACGCATATGACACTTTAATTGGCTGATAGATCTATAAAAATTCGTAGAGGAGTCATAGAAGATGTTTTGATTAAGGTTGATACATTTTATTATCCAGTTGATTTCGTTGTTATTGATACTCAACCTACTCTTAATATGAAAGGGCAAATACCAGTAATTTTAGGCAGACCATTTTTAGCTACATCTAATGCTCTTATAAATTGTCGGAATGGTGTGATGAAATTATCTTTTGGCAATCTCACTGCTGAACTTAATATTTTTGATGTAACTAAAACATCCTTAGACTATGAAGATGAATGTGTTCGTCAAATTAATTTAATTGATAGTCTAGTGGAAGATAAGTTTTTTGAAAATAATGTTGATTATTTTTCTTTAAAAGAAGATGTGAACTTTAGTGACATATCATTAGAAGATTTCTTAAAAATTTGTGGTCCAATTGATGATAAGATATCTTGTGAAGCTGATATTTTTCTTGATTCTCTTCGTGATATTAATTCTAATGAGTTGGATGAAAATATTGGTAATTTCTTAAACAAAGGTTCTAGCAATATTTCTCAATTTGAAAATAGTATGACAATGAACCCAAATTTTTTGCATAACAATAAGACCTTCGATGTGATTGATAAATCAATGAATTTAAATTTTTATGACATCCAAGATGAAATTGAGTTCTTTAATTTATTTCCTACACCGTTAAAGAATTTGAAGCATAATCTTGAAATTTTGAATTTTAATTCTCCTTATTTTGAGCCCAATGTGAAAGATAATATCTATGATACTTATAATTCTTTTAATAATGATCATAATTTTTTTTGTATATTTCAAGACCCATGGCCACCGCCAAGTGACTATTTTTCTCTAGTAGGTCATGATTATATAATGAAGTTTTGTTATCTTGAGCTTAATTGCTATATTTATTTTGATTATATTTTTCAGCTTACGGTGATATACATATTTTATTGGGATGATCCTCAACTTTTTAGATTATGGATTTATGAGATATTAAATATTTAATGATGATAGTTGGCTATGATTTTATTTTCATATATATTTGGATGCCATTTATATTATTGAAACGATTAATAAATCTTTTTGTGCTTAAAGTTTTATCTAGTTTGCAGGAATTATTTTATTTGATGAATCGCGCATCCAGGTGATATCTTACATCCCTCTTTGTTCTTTTAAATTTTAGTTTAATGTGTTCCTTTGAGGACAAAGTAACTTGCAAGTTGGGGGAGTGGATAAAATTCTTGACTTTGCTAGTCCTGCATATATTAAAAATAAAAATAAAGAAAATAGCATATATTTTTTTGAAAAAAATGCAATAGTTCTTTGATTTAATTAAAATTTCCTTTTTAATCAGTGTACTAGCGATGACGCATTCGTCTTATTGCTTTACATGTGCATGCTTAGTTCTCTTACTATCTTTATTAGTAGAAATTTCATGATTTTCGATCCTCATTGTATTTATACATATAAGACAACTAATACATGACTAGATAGATGAGTGAGCACAACTTAAAATTTATTGAAGAAGATAAATGTGAAGACTAAATAACCCGTGAGAATTTGAGCCAATCTTCCTTTTTGAGGGTTATACATCAACTCTAAATTTTTGAAAAGCGTAATTCGTTGTGTAGTCTCATTATTCTTTGTTTTGATTGAACACTAGAAAGGTATGTCCATGAAATGCAATTTTAATTATGATTCTTGATACTACTTGAACTAAAGAGCTATAAACCATAGGAAGTGATTTAGGCCATCTTTGGTAACCTACACATTAACCTTATCCTACCTTTACATTTATACTGCTAGTCACCCATTTGAGCCTTTTATATATGAGCATTTCTTTGTTAACTCGATATCTTTGTCCTACTCCAGTTAGGAGTTTAACCCATATTTATAGTCTACCCTTTTATCTAAGAATATTTTGAGATTTTTTATCTTGTGTATGGGCAATAGTGAAAAATGAGCTTGGAAAAAATACGGAAAAAAAGAGTTATGAAATCTTCTTTAAATATCAAGATAAAAATAAATATGTGAAGAAAAAGAGGAGATCTACAAAAGAAATAAATAAAAAAAGAATTGAAAAGATGAAAAATGAAAAAATGAAAGAGCTCAAATGAAGTCAAAAGTTAAGCCCAGAGTGTTAATTTTATATCTCAACTTATTTCTTAGATTTTTGAATCCCTTATATACCCTTCATTTGATAAACCTTTACCTTAAGCCTTACATTAAAACCCAGAAAAAGTCCTAATGATCCTTTGGAATATGGTTTGGAGGTGAGAGTGGTGAAGGGAATTCATTTATGCATTTCGCTTTTCTAGTGGGATATATCAGTTCATGAGACTAATATTCTTTTCATTTATAGCGTTTTTCATATATACATGTGTGAGACTTTTGAATTTGCGTATATCTACTCTTTATAGCCCGTATGTAATGAGAGCAAATACACCTTACTCTCGAGAGTTTCGTTTGTTGAGTGTATGCTCTGTGAGGAGTTGAGTCAAAGCATAGTTTGGATGTAATTCAAAAGTTCACTTGCTTTGATATCAATGATGTTATGTTGTTATCAAATCACACATGCACAATGAGGATTGGTGAGAATGAAATATTTTATTAATCTTGCTAGTTTGAGAACTTTGATATTGTATATGTGTCACACTGCTTTAGTATGTGGGTGTTTGGATGTCTTTATTGAATTAGTTGCATTGGTGAAGAAAGAGGAATTAAATTTTAAGAGAAAAAGAACCATTGTATTAGAATTATATTGAAAATCTTGGATTTAATAAAATAATTTATTTTAAGACTTTTGCATTGCTCGAGGACTAGCAAAGTGTAAGTTGGGGGGAATTTGATGCGCCAAAGAATTGGTATAATTTATTATATTAATTTGTAATTTAAAAAGCATAAAATATTACTAATATTTATATTTTTAATGCTTTTCAGGTGTTAGAAGAAATTTGGAAAAGATTGAGAAAATAGAGAAATTAAAGCAAATGAAGACACCTAAAAGTGCTCAATACTTCTGGATGCATAACTTTTTACTCGGAACTTCAAATAATGCGATTCTTGAGCCTAAATTGAAGAGAATTTCGAGAGCTACAACTTTGCAGTTCAGCACTTTTTCAAATTCAACCATCTCAGAGTACGAAATTGCGACGCAAATACAGCGGTAAAATACGGCGAAAAATATTTTATGTAATTATGGGCCCAAATTTAAGCCCATTCAAAAGCCTGAAACAGCATAGCACGGCCCATGTCCAAAATTGCCTCTAAACTAATGGCCCAAACCTATTAAATTAATAAAAGCCCTAATGCTATGCCATCCTTTTTATAAAAAGCCAACAACAGAAGTCAAAGCACGTAGTAGCAGCAGCAGTGCCTGGCGAGCACTATTCCTCTCTTCTTTTCTTTGTTTTTCTTTTCTTTTATTTTTGCTTTGAAGACTAGAAGATTGAAGATTTATATTTACTCTTTAATTTAATGTCAAGTAAGTTTTCTTTTAATTATATTTGTTATTTAATTTTTATTATGCTAGCGTAAATTTGTGCTAGGGTTATGATGAATATATTTAATTGATTCCATTGTACGTATTCATGCCAATTTACTCTACCAATTTAATACTTTATTGTTAAATAAAATTTTTCCTATTGGATGCCCGTTTTAATTGATAGAAATAAAGTTGGATTCTCATTATTTTTTGTTGGATTCACCTTCTGATTTGTTAAGAGCGGATATAGGGTGTGTTTTGACGGATATAGTGACTGTTTTGATTTTATACATTAGTTTGGCTGTGGAAGAATTACAATTGGATTTCTTTAATTAACTGGACTTTAATGATTTTATTTTCCGTATCTAATAGAGTCGAGAGACCAAATTAGTGCGAGATAAGAGTAGAGTTTATGCGCATGAATACTAAGGAAGATGATATTAAATATATGACTCCAAAACCCTAGTCAATTAATTCATTAATTTTATTATCTTGCTTCGTATTATTTAATTTAGTTCCATTAATTTAGTTTACTTGTTTTACTTTATTTTATTTTATTTGCATCAATTATTCTTGGCTAGATTAGGGATTAGTAAAAGATTAACAAGACAAAATTTAAAACATATTGTTTGAGTCTCTGTGGGATCGACCTCGCTTATACGCTATATTATAAATTGATTCGTGCGCTTGCGAGTATTAAAATTTATCACAACATGAATCAAACATATAACACAATATAACTTGAAAATAGGTTTGAATGATAGTGTTCCCACCTCAATTAAGCAAATCCTCAAGGTTAAGAGTGGTGGATTGAGCTGTCGTTCGAGAAATTGCGAAATCCCCACAGTAGAGCTTGAAACCCTTATCAATGGAGGAAAATAATTGAAGAGGAAGATGATGATGGTGATGATTTAAATGATAAATTACATGTAGGGGTGATCAAACACTCTCAAAATCTCCCCATATAGCCCCCCAATTGCCCCCTTAAAGCTCTCTATGTTGGTGTATGTGTTAGGGACGAAACGAGCTATATTTTGGCTTTATAATTGGGCTCAGGACCCCTTCAGTCGACTGATCAATCCCATCAGTCGACTGATGGGTAAAATTTGTTCACTGTTAGTATTTTGGTCATAACTTCTTGCTCGGAACTCCAATTGAGGTAATCTTTATGTCCACGGGAAGGTAATTCAAAGCTCTAAAACTTCCTAAGAGGAAGGTTCCTGAAATTATGGACAAATCATCTCCATAAATTCACCGAAGACAGCGTTCTGCCGAATTGTTCCAAAAACCAGATTTCAACAATATCCTTACTTTGCAAGCTGATTCGACCACCACGGAGTGTGATTTGGATTTTGGTCAAAACATGAAAGTTGTAGAGGGTATTAAGATGAAGACATGGCCACAAACGGGGAGTAATTTGGACCTCTGATGAAAAAGTTATGGCTTTCCAAAGTTGGCCAAAAATTAACTTTTTCGAAAAGTTCAAAATACACGATTTGCTACTCGTTTTCAATTCGGGCCACCCGAATAATGAAATGATTGATCTTACAAACTTAATATACCTAATATGACATGCGAGAGGTGTCGGGTCAAATACAAGAGGCTCAGAACCCAATATTCACAAATTAACGGTAATAAAGCCTTAACCGGGCTGAAGAGGAGAATTGGCTCGGAAACGTAATACGAGACATTACATACTCCAACAGCTCAGTCATATTCCCATGATAACCATGTTCGATTCCAGTTAGATGATGTCATACCAAATCAATGGCGCAACAGATTCTTTAATTTCAATGCATGGATGACAGCTGATCATGAAACCTATGATCTCAAATTAGTCTATAAACGTTTTATTGCCAGACTCGTTGGATGTTTAAGAGATTGGTATGAATCCCTTGGCCCATATCGCCAACTCCAAATCGAGCAGGCCACCTTTATTGATAATTTTCTTGGCACAATCTATAGCGAATTTGTCGGAGAACCCATGAAGCATGTTGACATTGCCCATGCAGAATTTATGGGAATGAAATGTTGTTCTCTCAAATTAGAAGATCTAGAACGACATTATGACTGTATGTCAAAACGATTTTACATTCTCAGCGGAATAGATGACCTGAATCTCAAACAAGTTTTTCTCCATTCATTTCCAGAAGCATTGGTTACTGAAGCAGAAAAATTGTTCAAAATTCGGAAGCTTGTTCTTAAAGATCTTACTATTGGCAAGATTTATGAGCATCTAATTGACTCAATTAAAAGAATTTGCAATCAAAAATCACTGTTTGAAGCTATGGAGAAGACCAACAAAATGCTCTCCTCAGCTTGCAACAAAGATTCATGGAAGATAAAATGTAAAGCCCCAAACAAGCCTTGCGGTTGCCGTTCTCAACACAGGCATTCTTCCAAGAAGCACCACCGAAAAAAGAAGCCTCATGATGATTCTTTTGCAAAACCATGGAAGAATAAATCCAAGAAGAAGTCATTCAAAGGCAAGAAGAAACAATGGAAGTTTGTCAAGAAACGCAATATTAGAGGAAAGAAGCCTAATAAATGCTTTATTTGTCATAAATCAGGACATTTTGTAAAAAATTGCCCGAACCAAGCTATGCGTAACCAGTTTATGACTTTGCTTCACAAGCTTGCCCCTGAAATTACAGAATCAGATGTTGAATCTATTTTCTCTGCTGATGATAAGCCTTCCCCAGACAGTCTCATGTCTATTGCCTATTATGATGATGAATTAGAAGCAGAATTCTCTAAATCTGAAGCAGATTTTGAAGTCACTAATGATGACAGTTCTTTGCCAGCAATCTCCCTGTAACAGCTCACTTACAATAATGCAGATTGTCTCTTATCTATAGTCGTACCCCTTAGAAAAGTTCAGTTGATAAGAGAAGTGTATGCAAAACGCCAAAATGTCATGGCCTTTTTTTATACTAGCGCAGGACGTTCTATAATGAATCCTTCATTGCTACCTGAATCCTTTTGGCGTCCTTGCTCAGTCGCATTTCGTGTAACTAATGGTGATATTCTCATAGTCAAGAAAATAAGCAAGACAATCCAAAAATAGATCTTTCCTGGTGTAAAAATTAAACATAAATTCTATGGAATTTCATCTCCTCAGAAAGATTTGCTGATAGGTTTTGATATTATCAAGAAGTTGGATATGAAGTTTGGTACAAATGGCATTCATTTCAAGAAATACTTCTTACCCTGGGTAACTCCTCACAGTAATTTGTTGATCTATCAAGCATTCCAATAGGATTATCCTCTTCCCCCCAATGCCACACTTGACTCTCCAAAAAGCAATATCATCCATCTCTCATGTGCAGAATCTCATATTGATTTCCTTGCAAGTGTTAGAATCCTTTATGGAAAAACTCCAAGTTCTTAATTATTCTTCCCTTTAAAATGAATGAAGACATTAACCTGACACGTGCAACCCACTCTGGTATGAACCCAGATCATTATGCCCTTGTTTTGAAAGAAATTCAGTCTCTCAAAGAACAGAAACTCATTGAAAATACTACTTCCCCATGGGCATGTGAAGCCTTTTATGTAAACAAGAGGCCAGAACAAGTCAGAGGAAAAATACGCCTTGTAATTAATTACTAGCCATTGAATCATTTCCTCGCAATTGATAAGTTCCCGCTCCCTCAGAAGCACTCCATGTTTGGTCATCTCTCAAATGCTCAAGTATTTTCCAAGTTTGATCTCAAAGCCGAATTTTGGCAACTTGGAATCACTACAGAAGAAAGACCAAAAACAGCCTTTTGTATTCCTGGTCATCATTACCAATGGACAGTAATGCCATTTGGTTTAAAGAATGCCCCCTCCATTTTCCAGAAAACCATGATGACAATTTTCTAGTCTATTCTTCCCAACGCTTTGGTGTATATTGATGATATATTACTGTATACCCCTAATGAAGCCTCTCATACACCCCTTCTCCATCAATTCCATAAAATCGCCCTTAATCATGGAATCATGCTATCAGAAAAGAAGATGGTTATTGGTGTCACTGAAATTGATTTTTTGGGATTGAAAATCAAAAATGGAAAATTCCAGTTGCAGCAGCACATTTTAAAAGATCTTTTACAATTTCCAGATGTTCTTACTTCAAAGATGCAAATTCAACAATTCTTAGGATTGGTGAATTATATGTCTCAGTTTCATCCCCAAAGTTGCAAAATACACAGCACCCCTCACCTCAATGTTGAAGAAATCTCCACCTCCTTAGTCGAATGTTCACACTCAAGCTATCAAAGATCTCAAAACACTCACTGCCAAATTGCCTCCTCTCAAGATTCCATCACAGGAATCGAAATTCTTAAAACTGATGACAGTAATGAATATTGGGCTGCTATACTATTTGAAGAAATCAATGGTGAACGCCATCCACATGGTTATAAATCAGGCAAGTTCAAGAATGGTGAAATGCACTACCACTCTACATTCAAAGAAATCCTTGCAGTTCGTCGTGGGATTGAGAAATTCCAGTTTCATTTAATAGGCCACCATTTCAAAATTGAGATGGACTTGACTTCGTTTCCAGCAATGATTCAATTCAATCAAAAACAAATCCCGAAATCCCAGCTTTTACGTTGGTCTAAATGGTTCTCTCAATGGGATTTTGAAGTTAAGCACCTCAAAGGAAAGGATAATGTCATAGCAGACTTTTTCTCAAGGCCAAGCAGTTGGTCCCACATCACTCAAATAACTCAACAGCCTTTTTGTAAATCATTTAAAATCCAGCCTCCAGTCCCTTGCTATACATGTGTCTTTCCAATTATCGAAATATTTCCCATGGATTCCTCTAAGCCATCTTCCTCAAATCCCCAACCAAATATGAATTCCCCAATTTTTGAAGCTATAACCATTTTACCCCATGAGATTACTAACATTGTCTATGAAAAAACCCTCAAGAGCATAAACTCATGATACAAAAATATCTTGAGATCCTCATCACTAAGTATGGTCTGGTATTCCGAGGACTTCGTCTTCACCCAGATTATCCTTATGTCTCTCTCTTTCACATCCATAACCTTGCTCATCTCCCAAAACAAGGTTCTGTTATGCTTTGGTATTTGGCCAGAGTATATACCATCACCTTCTTGTTTGATGCCCCTGTACTTCTCCAGTATCTCAACCATCAAACTGCTGATTTGGAGATTTCTAATCTTTACAATATAACTCATCCTGGTTCATTAAATCTTTTGACCTTTCTCAAATGGTTCAAAACTATTGATCAATGGGGAAATGCTTTGTCCGTACATCTCCACCATTATGTTTTGATCACTTTACATAAGCCCCTCAGAAACCCTGATCTAGAAGGAACAAATGATGTTATACATCAATGGTATCATTACAATTTAGCCAAAACTGCTCGAGAACCTTACAATCTCGATTATGTTTACTGGTTGAACTATATGTGTTATTTCAACAAGGTTGATGTAACCCGTATCCCTGAAGATGTCAAGTATGGAATTGATTTGTGGTTGAATGCCCAAGAATCTAGCAGCTGTTCAAAACTTGTAGCAGCCTTATTCAACTATTCTGAAGATCACTTTTGGAACACTGGATCGCAGAGCTCAGATGCCACTGACTTTGTTGGAATGGATGTCGATGACCCAGCCTAAGAAAATGAACCAGTCAACAACCTCCCAGATAGGAACAGTGATGATGGTGATTTCCCTGAACCAGAGTATAATGCTTTTCCCCATTACACTCATTACAATCCCTTTACCGATGATGAAGGTGCAAGCACAGACTAACTCAGTGTTGGTAGCAAACCTCCAACCGAGTTAACTCACCTCGAACTCAGAATCAGCTTTTGAAAAGTAGATGCTTTTGTCTGCTTTATTTAAAGTTGTGTATTATTTGTACATTTGCTTTTAGTTTGTTAGTTGCTTTTTGCTCTTTTGTTGTGAGCCCT
This sequence comes from Lonicera japonica, assembly GCA_021464415.1. Classification (NCBI taxonomy): domain Eukaryota; kingdom Viridiplantae; phylum Streptophyta; class Magnoliopsida; order Dipsacales; family Caprifoliaceae; genus Lonicera; species Lonicera japonica. The sequence goes on from CM038463.1 coordinate 42,121,564, forward strand.
TGCTTTTGATTTTGTGTGTATGGTTGTGATTGTTTTGTGCTTCACCCTTTCCCCTATAAAAGGAGCAAGCTAGTTTATTTTTGATCATCCGGGTTTGGTTTTCAATTGTGTATTTCTCTCTCTAAAGAGCCTTAAACTCAGTGTGTAATATTTTCTATGAATGAAATTCTCTTGGGTTTGATAATCTTTCTCTCAATAGTCGCCTTCCTTTATCTCGTCTTGACGCGAACCCGGATCATCTTTCCTAGCCAGGCTAATGGATCCTCAACCCTTAACGTCGAAGACGCAAGAACCTTGGAATCACGCGAAGTTGATGGAAGGTGGAAACCTCAACCCAACGCTTAAAGAAGCGTGAACCTCGGTACAATTGAAGACGCCACAATCAATTGGTGGAGAATTGATTGATAAGTCAAGAACAATTGAATTAATCAATTCAACATGTTCAACATGTTCTTAGAGAACACAAAGAGAAAACTCTCAATATTATTAATCATCAAAACTCTTATTAATAAAACAATAATGCACCTCCTTTAAATAGGAGTAAATAAAGCCTTAATCCTAATTCAAAAAGGAAACTATTTCTTACTTAGAAAAGGAAAATAATAACTCCTAGAATATTCTTAACACAATAAGGAAAATAATAATAAATAAGAAGAAAACTTATTCAAAAAGGAAACTACTAATCTAATTCCTAATTGAATAATAAAATAAGACAACTAAAATAAACTCCTAAATAATTAAGGAAATAATATTGGAGTCTTGAAATTCTATGGAATTTCTTTTGAATTTCCATGGTCTATCCTTGTAATTCATTATGTGTGGATCATCATTTGGAATGTCATGAATCATCATGGTTGAATAGAAACTGGAGCTAGACTGGATCATATCACATCTATATTTGTTTAGTTTGTCATCTCTGTTTATGTTGGGATCCAGATACTAGACTTTGTTTTTATTCATATTAGTTTGCAATTAATTTCGTTAAGGTATTGCATAATCTTTAATTACAGATATCTTTTTCCCCTTTTTGGTGTGAGTGTGTCCTCACGAGTGTGTGTTGTGGGTACACAAGCCTTTGGGGCTTCTATCCGTAGATAGACCCCTCCCAGCTGATTTTTCATTTTTTCTTGTTTTGATACTTCTCGACCTTCAAAAATCCTGAAATTTTTTGGAGAGAGCTAGGAAATGTTATTGGGCATAGCATATTAAAAAATCAACTCGATCCGACGGTCGGATCTTCGGGAATTGGAAAAACTAAGAATTCGGCTTTAAAAATCAAATGGAGGCCTTCCTGATGTCCAAAAATTCTAAAATTTGGACAGTAGGTAGGTCTTAACATGGGTAATAACATGTTAAAAATAAGATTAATCCGATGTTTATTTTTGCTGAAATTGCAAAAAAAACGGTCACACGTTTAAATCAGGGGTTTGTTTGCAGACATGCCCTTTGTCTGCGGACATGGGGCGTTGTCCGCGGACAAACACTTCCAGCTCCGCCCATCAATTATTGCACAGCTATAAATACACCTGCACTGACCCCGTTAGAAGCATCAGTCAGCTCTTGGATTTCGGGAACAGTGCTATAAAATAGTATTATACTATTTTCGAGGCTCTCTAGTATTTTTATTTTAGTCCGGCTTTAATTTTTTATTTGTCTTTATTTTATCAGTTATAATTAATCAATTGCATGCAAAAATTGATGTTTTTCTCAAAATTAATCCAGATTTCTTATTTAAAACCCGTTTTCAAAATCGAAGGCATATAGTGAGTTGAAACCATTTTTAAACATATTTTTATCAGTTAATTTCACAAAATCCCGGTTTTATCAGTCTCGGTTTACGAAGGAATCAATACGTGTTTGTACCTGGTTTAATCTATAAATCGTTATGCATACCTAAATATCTAATATGAGAGTACTGAATTCGTCAATACCGGTTTAAATTATTAAATTGTGGTACACTATTGACGAACAAATCTCGAGGATTGCCAAATATCCGATTCCAAATCGAATTAGCTTCCGAAAATCCTTAAATATTTCCAAAAACACTTGGTTTGCCATCAATTATTGTCAAAAATCATTTTTCAAATCACACAACTTATTTCTAAAATTAAAGGGCGAAATACGAAGCACATGGTTTTCATCCCCATCCCAAAATCCCGTTTTCCTAAAATTATGGGCTGATTTGTGATTACATCAATTAACATGCAAATGTTCGGTTATAATTCCGCGCATATCTTACTTAGAGACCGAAAGGGCAAATTGGGTGCCTAACACCTTTCCGGTTCGTAACTTAATCCTCGAACCTTTGAATAAACTAGTTTCGCATTAATTGTGTTTAAGAGGCTGTTTAATTCATAAATGATCCTCTTTTACATAGAATTTTGTTTGTTTAGTAAAACAAACTGGAGACTTTGATTCCTTTGCAAATCGTCACTTTTCTTCTATAATAAAACGAATCGTTTTCCAAAATTAAACAGGAAAAATCAGAGGAATCGCCGCCATGGGGGCCAGGCGTCGAAAGCACGGGTTCTCACACAACAAAAAATTAACATTTCATTATTTGGTAGTGGAATCGACACTCGACGCTTTGAACAATCGAGCACAACTCGAAAGGTAGCTAACCAATCCATTCCCAGAATAAGATCATAATCCCCCAGGTCTAGAACGACAAGATTAAACTTTACCGAGGACTCCCCAAAATTCAAGGAGCAGTTCCTATAAATAGATCCCAACCGAATCCTATTTCCCGCTGGTGTACCAACCCATAAAGGTATATCCAATGATTCAACACACAATCACAATCTATCAACCAACACATGCGAAATAAAGGAATGAGAAGCACCAGTGTCAAATAAAACTTTAACCTAAGTGCTAAAGAACAAAATAGTACATTCCATTACTTTAGCCTCGGGTTGTTCCACCTGATTCAGAGTATATACCCGACCCGAAGTTCTGCTGCCACCCCAAGAGTACAAACTCTGTAATAGCCCGCCTGATTAAGCAGGTGTTAACGGATGCTGTATAAAATTAACAACAGAAATACAAGAATAAAACTCACATGAAAAGAAATTTCTAACAAAAATTCGGCATGAAGTATTCGTAACTACAACAAAATCCAACCTGTTTAACAACAAACTTAACATTACCAAAGATAACTGGAATTCAAAATATAATCCAAGTACAATACCAATACAATCCAAATTTCAAATGATATTACAACCCACAGTTATCATAAATTGTCTCAAAATCACCATGTTTAACAAGATACACAACTTCCATACATGAAAAAACAATGACTAAGCCCAAAAGGGCATCAGAGGAGACTCTAAAAAGTACTCGGACCTGTCCCACTACCTCTACATGTATCACGAGGTGTACCTAAAACATACATGAGGGAATGAGCCAAAACTGGCCCAGTGGGAACTATAGGGAAAAGGGAAATATGCAATGCATAGGTGTGTAAAATTATGAAGATTTATAATAAAAATCCATTTATTATATTACCAAGTACATCAATTGTTATCCACGTGAGACTCTCATGATAGCTGCACTCACGTCCATACTCCTCCTCATCCTCTTCGAGCTAATACCGGTACTAGACTGATTATGACATTCACATACACACCCCACCTTCACCGTGGGTCTGTGCACTGGTAACCAAGTTTCTAGCACCCCATCTTACCATGGGTCTGTGCAATAATATCAACTTAAGCATTTCTATACCGGTGCTTATCTGGTTCCAACAACCTCGTCATCTCACCGCGATTTGTTTAATTTGCCAAAAACATTTTCAAGAGGTCGTTTTGTGCATTAACAATGTTAATCAATTGATATAACTCAATTCTATATCCAGATAACCCAATGATAAATCATTACATCAGTTTAAAAGGGATATCTCATAATTTATGCATCACATGATGATAATAACATGAATTCCAACGATTCGTAAACCAATAAATGAGTAGAAATCAGTAGACAATTTAGAATCATCATCAAGCCATGAGTACATGTCTAAAAGCAAGTTAAAAGTGAATTAAAAAAGGTTTATTTTCCTGGAAATTCATCAATTTAATTGGAAATATCAAGTACATGACATGTTTTTAATGATTCTAGCTATTTCGGTACCAAATTCTCAATAAGCATAAAATTACCGACATGTAGGGAGATCAACCTCTAATTCCAATCACATCAAGTTCATAATATATCACTAACAAGGTTCAGAAGATACAATATATGATTAAATGATCTGCATGCAAGAGAAATCATTAATTTGGTACCGAAATCTAGTGTTTTCAACTCAATCAATTCAAAACTTACGAAAATGAAAGGAAAAAGGGGAGTTCCCACCTAAATAGAACAGAGGATTATAGCCTGGGTTGAGCTCCAGAAATCTCTTAAATCACATATGCAATCCCAAAATCAAGACTATAATGTGAAGAGGAAGAAAAGTTTGCAATATTTGTAACACCCCCGCCTTAATGCACAGGATAACGCGTGTAATTAAGGCCTGGAGCGTTACTAACCTATCTTAGTAAGACTAAGATAGGTATATAGAAAGAAATAAGTCAACAACAACAGATATAACAAGTATCACACTGCATAGGGTATCAAACATATTATATATTCCAGCATGTATCAATTACATATAATCCAAACCATACGAATAACCAAAGTATATAAACTCCTCGGGCTAGTCGTGGCTTCCCGGAAAAATATACATACATCGCAGAAAACCAAAATATACACGTAGTATCAGAGCCTCTATATCGTCCCTGACCCGGTCGTGTCCTTGTCCTCGTGGGACTCGTGAGTACCTGAAATGTTTTTAAAGAAAAACCGGGGTGAGCCATTTGCTCAGTAGGGGGGGTACCAGGCATATGTTCAAAAACAAGTTTGTAAACATATCTTTTAGACCATGGAAATATCAATAATATCAACAGAAAATCCAAAATTCACCAAGTGATCATGCATGAACATGCTAATGCAGGTTACCTCCCGTGTCAACCGATTACCGTATAATAGAAAGCCTGAGTGATGAATAGATTCCACTGCTGCCAAGATATCATAACCTGGGATCAATTGTCCCGATCCCACACAAGTATAGAGAACAATAGCCCTAGGATCATTCACCCCGATCCCATATAAATACAGATAATCGCAAAACCTTAGTGCCTTGCCATTTGCCTAGGTTCCCGGGCTCCACACCGGTAGCTTATAGGCGGCCAAACGTTGCTCCCTCAGGGGTTTAGGGCTTTTCAACCCAAGGGCACCGAGCCCTGCCTATTTTCCTATCCCAGCAAGCACTATACATTCATTTTTTTTTTGGTTTTCGAGAGCCACCAGCTCTTCATTACATAGCTAAATGATACAAGCCTCTGAGAAACAAATACTTGAACAAGAGTCATAAGCCATAACAGATACTTAAACAAGAGTCATAAGCCATAATAGAGCCTCCATGCCTTTGAAAATTGCCGAGCTTCCGGTTGACACCATAGTAACATACAATATGCATAACATGATGCTAATTATCCACATGAAGCAAATTATGCCGTATATACTTTACCAAGTTCAACCACATATCCCTTGGCATCAAAAGTTCACAAATAAATCACTTTTAGCAACCATGTCGTAGATATATCGCCAAGGGTATCTTATTTAGTTCAAACAACTCTTTATATCAAGTATACGTGGCATATTGTGCCTCTAATCATATATCCAATACCACACATATCATGCAACATCATAAATAAATGTATACATGCAACTTTCTAACTTTATATAAATCAAATGCATGAATTGTCAAGTAATAGACTCATTTTATCGGGTTTAGAAAGTAAGAAAACCCCTACCTCAGTTTATGAGTGAGAAAGAAGAAAGAAAGCTGATACTCCAAGCCTTCCCCAAAGAATCCTCAAGGTAGAAGATGATGAATAGTAAGCTAGGAAGTGTTATGGATGTTTTTCGATGTGTAATCCTTCGATCGGAATTGAAAATAGGTAAGAGTCGCTCGAAAACACCTATCTTTCTCTCTCTAGAACTCTCTAGAGTTTAGTGGAAGTGGCTGGTTCGAAAATGGTTGAAAAATAGCTTAAAACGAGCTTCAACCGACTTTAAGTCGGTTGCTACAGTAACTCGCGCATATTTTTTTGGTTCTGTAGCACTGTTTTTGTTTTGGCAATAACTTTTGACTCGGAACTCCGATTGAGGCGTTCTTTATGTCCACGGAAATTTATTTCAAAGAACTACAACTTCATAAGAGGAAGTTTTCCCAAATTATGGATGCATTTTTCCCAGAAATTCACCGAAGACAGCGCTCTGCCAAAACGTTATTAAACAACCAGAATTTAGTGACGGGCTTACTTCGCGCCCTGTTTTGACCCACGAGGAGTGTGAATTAGCTTTCAGGGAAAACACGAAAGTTGTAGAATGATGTAAATACTAGACACATAAGCTAGCAAAACTTTAATCGGATAAGTAACGAAGGAATTACGATAGCTCAAAGTTAGCTCAAATTAACGAATCACAAAGAACCCAAAACTTCTCATTTACCAACCGAAATTGATTCGGACCACCCGCATCATCAAACTATCATTCTCATATATATATATATATATATATAATAGTTAATATAATGTAATTAACATTAATTAAAATACAGGACGTTACAATATCAGTATGAAATCCTTGATTTGGAGCTATGAAACCTTCAAAATCCACCAAGAACCACCCTCTCTCTCTCTAGAGATGTTCTAACCTTTCTATCCCACGAAAATGGCTGAAAATGGTGGAGAAATAACTTAAAAAAGGGTCAAAATGCAGTCAACTCGTTAAAAACAAGGTTATGGGGTTACCCACTGTAATTTGGCCGTAACTTTTTGCTCGGAACTCCGATCGGGATGATCTTTATATCAACGGAAAGGTAATGAAAAGCTCTACAACTTTGTAGAAGGATGTTTCATGCAATTCTGGATAGATTAATACCAGAATTGCGACAAAGTCAGCGCTGCGCCGAAATACTGCAGAATTTTGACAGAAGCAGATTTTTGTCAATCAGCTGACTTCGAGCTCAGTTTTGACCAACGAGGAGCGTGAATTAGATTTTAGTCAAAACACGAAACTTGTAGGGGGAATATGATGAAACTACAGGAGTTTACGGAGTAGGATTTGGATGAAAATTGAAGAAGTTATGACTGACTAAAGTTGACTGAAAATCAACAGAAAATCAAAAATTTTGGGTTCGAAAAAATGCCACTTTAATACTCGTTCCAATTCCGATAGTGATGAAATTTTCTAGAAAATTCCTAAATATATAATAGGACACTATAGAAGCGACGAAGTAATTTTTTCGGATCTCTAAAAAAAAATATTTAAGAAAGTGTTCGAGCTTAAAATAATAAGGATTTTAGTGTTTAACTAAAAAAAATGAACTAAATCAAATGTAATCAAAACATGGGATGTTACAATCTCCCCTCCTTATAAGAATTTCTTCCTCGAAATTTAAATGATAGAAAACCAGAAAAGATAAGAAAGATTACCTTAGGAGAAAAGGAAAGGATACTTGCTACGAATCTCCGATTCTAACTCCCAAGTGGCTTCTTCCTCGTCATGGTGATGCCAGATCACCTTAAGTAACGGAATGACCCGATTCCTCAATACTTGCTCTTTGCGGTCCTCAATCCGCACCGGATAGGTCTCATATGCTCCACTCTCATCAATCTCAATCTCTTCAACTGGTAACATGTGAGAAGGGTCAGGAACATAACGGCGAAGCATGGACACATGAAACACATTGTGTATCCGTTCGAGTTTAGGAGGAAGTTATAAACGGTACGCCACAGCCCCTAATTTATCAATGATCCTGTAGGGTCCAATATATCTAGGAGCCAATTTACCCTTGTTCTTGAAACGAACAATGCTATAACGAGTTTTCACTTTCAAGAACACATAATTGTCAACCCCAAATTCCAAGGGTTTCCTTCTCACATAGGCATACGATTTCTGACGACTTTGGGCGGTCTGTAGCCTTTGTTTGATCAACTTTACCTTCTCCGTAGTCTCTTGACCCAGCTACGGTCCTAAGAGTGATGATTCTCCCACTTGTATCCAATATACCGGAGATCTACAAGGTTTGCCATACAGGGCCTCGAACGGTGCCATTCCAATACTTGACTGGAAATTATTGTTATAGGCAAATTTAGCTAACGGAAGATACTCATCCCAATTTCCCCGGAAATCCAACACGCAAGCTCTCAACATATCCTGATACGACCTACGGTGAAATCGCTCGAAACCCGCAAACACAACGAATTGGTTGTGCGAACCTCGACACAGACACACACGAAAACCGTAGCAAATTAAGAACCTGGACCGTTTCTACAATCAGATTAGGATGGAAACCGAAGACGCCACAACCGGGTGCGGAATACCGATTGATAAGTCTGGTGAACGCCACGGACAAACCGATAAGTTCAAGTAGTTCGTGAAGAACTAAAGAGGATTAAATCACTCAATCTTATTATGAATAAAGTCTTAGCTAATAAAATAAAACAATGAATCCCCCTTTAAATAGGGAGAAGAAAACTTAGGCCACAAGAAACCAATCCAATAAGGAATCCTCAAACAAATCCTAATTGACTAAGGAAAATATTCCTAATTAAATAATGAAAACATTCCTAATTGAATAAGGAAATAATTCTTATAATTAAACCTAGTTAAAATAAAGCTTCTAATTTATTCTAATGGGCCTCCACAAGTTGATTTAAGCCCATGTAGCCTTGACCGCATCATTCCCCTCCTCTTGAAAAGGATTTGCCCTCAAATCCGTGTTAGGTTGTACACAAATCACCCACTTTTCGACAAAATTAATCCTTGAATGCCTCTTCGAAGCTTGATATCTTCCATGCCAATAGAACAAGTACTTCGAATATTTACGATGCTTGAAATTCCTTGCCTTTCGAAACTCATCAAACTTCTTGCCATGCAATAATTCATTTTTTCTCAATTTGTTGAAAAAGTTAACTAGCTGGTAATTCGGAAGAATATCAAACTTATCAACGCCAATGAAATCAATATGCTCAATTTCAACAATCTTTAAATCTAATCCTTCAACTTGAATATCCTCTTTTTTCTTAGTGACAATGACGTTCGTGTCAATAGCTATCTTTGGAGCTTCATGCATAATGTTTTGTACTTGAATAATATCTTCTCGCTGTACTTCTTCATCTTCTTTTACTTGCACACTTGGAACTATGCTTGCATCCAACAATTCGCATTGTAGATCACTCTCTTCATTAGATTCTAGTTCATTATTTGATAATGGCTTGGATATGGCTTCTTTCTCCTCCTCTTTACATTGATTTGATTCGCAAAAGGTTGCATTCGGACTTGACTCTATGCTGCCCATCATGTTGAATTCAATTCCCGGATCCCAATCATCTTCAACCCTATTTTTTCTAGGATGAATTCTCCTTCTCCCATTAGGATCATTATGTGATAGTTTGACTTGTCTCTTCTCAACTTGATCTAGATTTTTACAAACTTTCGCCAACCGCTTATGAAGTGGATCAAATTCCTCTCTAAATACCTTTCTCACCTCAGCTACGAAAGCCTCGGTAATCAATTTTGAATCATCCATAACTTTAAATTGCAAATTAAAATCACTCTTTTTTTTTTTTTTTTGCAGGTGCTATCGTAAAACTGCTATAACTTTTGATTGCCCGTTGGATCGGGCTGATTTTCGGATATGTTGTTCGGAACGAAAAATTATAATAATGCGCGGAAAATCAGGACGATCCGAGGCTGTTTCGATAGTGAAAAAACACAATTTTCGACAACCAGCGGGAATTTTTTAATTTTTTTTTGAAAAAAATAAAAAATTGGAACTTTTTTTTTTTTTGGAACAAATTGAATCTCTAACAAGAACAAGAAATAAAAAGATAGAAAAACCTGAATGTAGAAGCTCTCCTCTGATACCAACTGATACGACCTACGGTGAAATCGCTGCAAACACCGAATTGGTTGTGCGAACCTCGACACAGACACACCGAAAACCGTAGCAAATTAAGAACCTGGACCGTTTCTACAATCAGATTAGGATGGAAACCGAAGACGCCACAACGGGTGCGGAATACCGATTGATAAGTCTGGTGAACGCCACGGCGATAAGTTCAAGTAGTTCGTGAAGAACCAAAGAGGATTAAATCACTCAATCTTATTATGAATAAAGTCTTAGCTATAAAATAAAACAATGAATCTTTAAATAGGGAGAAGAAAATAGGCCACAAGAAACCAATCCAATAAGGAATCCTCAAACAAATCCTAATTGACTAAGGAAAATATTCTAATTAAATAATGAAAACATTCCTAATTGAATAAGGAAATAATTCTTATAATTAAACTAGTTAAAATAAAGCTTCTAATTTATTCTAATCTCCACAACATGTAGCCTTCATCATATCCTCTAATATCTGAGTGGTTCGTTCAGTTTGCCCATCAATTTGCGGGTGGTACGCAGTGCTAAAGTCTAACTGTGTTCCCATACTCCTTTGCAATGCTGTCCAAAACTTTGATGTAAACCGGGGATCTTTATCCGATACCACTGACAACAGAACACCGTGCAATCTCACAATTTCCTTGATATAAATCTTTGCCAACCTCCCTACAGGAAATTTCTCTTGAATAGGAAGGAAATGAGCCAATTTAGTTAATCTATCTACTACTACCCAAACTGCATCATTCTTAGATTGGGTCCTTGGTAAACCCATAAGGAAGTCCATAGTGATATTCTCCCATTTCCATTCTGGGATTGGCAAGGGTTGCAACTGACCCAAAGGTTTCTGATGTTTGATCTTGATCTTCTGACAAGAAAGACATTTTGCCACGAAGTTTGCCACGTCTTTCTTCATCCCTGACCACCAATACATTCTTTTCAGGTCACGGTACATGTTGGTTCCTCTTGGATGAATCAAAAATTTTGAATTATGGGCTTCAGCTAATACAGCTTGCTGTAATTCTATGTTATACTGTGGTACTACCAACTTCCTTTTATATCTGATGCCTCCATCGTGCCCGATCGTGATGTGTTCAATGTACTCTCCGGATAACATTCAGTTACGTCACCACACAAGATCTTCATCTTGACTTTGGCTTTCAATCACCCTATTTATCAATACCGGCCTAGCAACCATTGTAGACAGAAGTGCCATGTTATTTTTCCGATTCACCACCAAGTCATACCTCTGCAATTCTTGATGGAGTCTCCATTCGCGGCACCTCAAGGCGAAAACTGAGCCTTGAGATTTTCTACTCAATGCATCAGCTACCACATATGCTTTTCCCGGGTGATACTGTAATGTGAAATCATAATCTTCTAAATACTCCATCCATCGATGTTGTCTCATGTTCAAATCCTTCTGGGTGAAGATATACTTCAAACTCTTGTGATCAGAGAAGATTTTGAATGTCTCACCATACAAATATTGTCGCCAAATCTTTAAGGCAAATACTACTGCTGCCAAGTCAAGGTCATGTGTGGGATAATTCTTCTCGTAAGTCTTAAGTTGTCTTGATGCATAAGCGATGACATGATCCAGTTGCATAAGCACACATCCTAACCCCAATCGAGATGCATCGCAATAAATGACATAGCCCAAACCCCTTTACAGTAAAGCGAGTACTGGAGTTGAGGTAAGGCGACGCTTAAGCTCATTGAAAGCATATTCACAGTCTTCATCCCAAACGAATGTCACTCCCTTCTAGGTGAGACGGGTTAGGGAAGAGGCAATCTTGGAAAAATCCTGGATGAAATGACGATAGTAACCAGCTAACCCAAGAAAACTCCGAATTTCAGTAACATTAGTGGGTCTCTTCCAGCTCGACACGGCTTCAACCTTGGCCGGATCCACTGAAACTCCAAATCTATTCACAATGTGGCCCAGGAACTTCACTTCCTACTGCCAAAAATCACACTTGGAGAACTTGGCATAAAGCTGGTGCTCACGAACCAATTGCAGTGCGGTTTTAAGATGAGTAACGTGCTCAGCCTCAGAACGTGAATATATGAGAATATCTTCGACGAAAACCATAACAAACTAGTCAAGATACGGATGAAAGATTCTTTGCATCAAGTCCATAAAGGCTATAGGGGTGTTGGTTAGCCCAAAAGGCATAACTAAGAACTCGAAGTGCCCATAACGAGTACGGAAGGCAGTCTTAGGAATATCTTCCTCTCGGACTCTTAATTAATGATAGCCCGACCGAAGATCAATTTTGGAGAAAAATGAAGCTCCCTGTAACTGATCAAATAAATTGTTGATGCGTGGGAGTGGGTACTTGTTCTTAATGGTCAACCGATCCAGTTGACGATAGTGAACACATATGCGGAGAGAACCGTCTGCCTTTTTAGCAAACAAGACAAAGTCTCTCCAAGGAGAAGTACTAGGACGAATAAATTCCTTGGCTAGGAGATCATCTAGTTGTATACGTAACTCCTTCAACTCCGCAGGGGCCATTCGATAAGGAGCTATAGAAACTGGTTCAGCCCCTAGAGCAAGATCTATAAAGAATTCAACCTCATGATGGGGTGGTAAGCCCGGTAAATCTTCAGGGAAAACATCCAGGAATTCACTAACAATAGGTATATCGGTAGAGGACAATTTAGGAGACTCATCGGCAATAATACTACATAACCATCCCATATAATCCCTCTGCTCTCGTTTACAAGCATAAGTTACCGGGTACAACCCGTATCTTTCACCATAAAACACTAGGTTTTTGCCCCAATGATAGGCGGTCACCTTCTTAGCATAACAATCAATGATAGCTCAATACTTGGACAACCAATCCATACCCAAAATCATATCATAGGAACCTATATCCATAAGAACAAAATCATCCTCAATATGACAGTCATTATGCAAAGAAATGATGGCAGTATAATATTGCGTAAGGAGAATAGCACTCCCCACGGGCGTGTTAATACGGACAGACGAAGTAAGGTTCTTAGGTTTTAAACCCAAGCTAAATGCACATGCTGATGATATAAATGAATAAGAAGCACCCGAATTGAAAAGAACCTTAACACCAGTAGTAAACAAAGTAAGACTACATTCCATCACTGTGTGGTCCTCTTGTGTAGCAGACATTGCCAAGTTGTAAATTAGGCCACCTTGGCTTTTGTGACCCCGAGGCGTATAGGTCCCGAAAAGGATTGTTGGTGGAATTGACGTGACTGAGAGTAACCCTGTTGAAAAGGAAACTGATTGGACTGGTACCGACCACTTGTTGTTTGCTGCTCCACCTCTTGGTTAACTGACTGTGATGATCTACCTGAGAACCTGCCCGACTGGCTACGGCCCCCGGTTGCCATTCCGACCACAGCTTGGACCTCAGCTAAAGCTACTACCCTCGCCTCTACTACGACCTCCCCGGTACACCTGTGAATTGTTTGGACAAGCCTTTGCTCAATGTCCCTGCTGCCCACACACATAGCAAGACCCAGAGAAACTACCGGTACTACTACCCTCATCACTAGAGTAGAGACCTCCCGAAGATTCCAAAATCGACTTGGCCTTTTTATTCCTTCCCCAATTACCAAAACTACTCCTTTCCTTCCCTTTATCCGACGAATAAAAGAGCCTGTCTGAATGACTGTCATAAGTTCCCCTACTAGGCTCCATCAGAACTGAGTCTCTTCGGTATGCGGCCTTTACCACTTGTTTATAAGTATGGTAATTGTATGTACTCAAGACATCTCGAAAATCTGCCCGAAGACCAAAGAAAAATGACTCCATCTTTTCCTTATCTGATGGTCGATCCATGTGTAAACATAAGTTTTCAAATTTTTGGTGGTATTCTGCCACCGTCATCCCTTCTTGCCTCAACATCCGAAGCTCTTCCCTCTTCCTCCTTCGATAGGCGTCGGATATAAATTGGTTCTCAAATTCCTTACTAAATATTCCCCAGGAGTTCATGTTAATTGTCCCACTCTGCCTTCTCCACCAACCCTGTGCAAACCCGATTAGTTTAGAAGCTGCTAGCCTAGGGCGAAGTGCATCAGGAGCCTCGATCAGATCAAGCTTTTCCATTACATCGAACAACCAAGATTCTGCATCCCGAGGTCCCTTAGTCCCATCAAACTTGGTTGGGTCTAATCAGTTTAACGACTTTAACAACTTAGCTGGATTCCCTCCTTGATTCTGGATGGCTACTGCCTCCTCATTCCTATTATGTCCCCCACTATCAGGATTTCTAGTGGACTGAGAACGATTCACACGAGCGTCTGCAGTAGAGTCAGAAGAAGCTTTCATAACATCTTTTAATTCCCCCATGAATTCTTTCATCATTCTCCTCGTAGAGGACATAAGACCCCGGCCACTATCACGACCCCTAGAACCTTCTCCCTCACCGACAGGAGGATCAGAGACTGGCCTATTACAAGTGGAACGTCTAGACGGCATACTATAGAAAAACAAGAGAAGAGTTCAGTCCACAATAATAATCATGATGAAAGAGAATAGAAGTCAAGGAATATGCCAAAACAAATTTCGATTGATCATATGGTGGGTCATTAAGTTCAACTCTAATAAGCTACAGTAGACCGATGCTTTATAAAATAATCGACTGTTGTGCATACAGTTAATTATAGTTTAATTCACCCGTCATATGTGCCTATTAGCAGTGTTACTTTAATTCTCCCGGTTCGATACGGTCATGCGCTTAAGGGAGGGAATGATCATATCTACCCATATCCCGTCGAAAAGGAAATTGAACCTATCCTCTGATACCAACTGTAACAGCCCGCCTGATTAAGCAGGTGTTAACGGATGCTGTATAAAATAAACAGCAGAATTGCAAGAATAAAACTCATATGAAAAGAAATTTCTAGCGAAAATTTGGCATGAAGTATTCGTAACTACAACAAAATCCAACCTGTTTAACAACAAACTTAACATTACCAAACATAACTGGAATTCAAAATATAATCCAAGTACAATACCAATACAATCCAAATTCCAAATGATATTACAACCCAGAGTTATCATAAATTGTCTCAAAATCACCATGTTCAACAAGATACACAACTTCCATACATGAAAATACAATGACTAAGCCCATAAGGGCATTAGAGGAGACTCTAAGAAGTACTTAGACCAGTCCCACGGCCTCTACCCGTATCATGAGGTGTACTTGAAACATACATGAGGGAATGAGCCAAAACTGGCCTAGTGGGAACTATAGGGAAAAGGGAAATATGCAATGCATGGGTGCGTAACATTATGAAGATTTATAATAAAAATCCATTTATTATATTACCAAGTGCATCAATTATTATATGCGTGAGATTCTCATGATAACTGCACACACGTCCATCCTCCTCCTCCTCCTCCTCCTCGACCTAATACCAGTACTAGACGGATTATGACACTCACATACGCACCCCACCTTCACCGTGGGTCTGTGCACTGGTAACCAGGTTTCTAGCACCCCATCTTACCGTGGGTTTGTGCAATAATATCAACTTAAGCATTTCTATACCCGGTGCTTATCCGATTCCAACAATCTCGTCATCTCACCGCGATTTGTTTAATTTTTCAAAAACATTTTCAAGAGGTCATTTTGTGCATTAACAATGTTAATCAATTGATATAACTCAATTCTATATCCAGATAAACCAATGATAAATCATTACATCAGTTTAAAAGGGATATCTCATAATTTATGCATCACATGATGATAATAATCTGATTTTCAAGGATTCGTAAACCAATAAATGAGTAAAAATCACTAGACAATTTAGAATCATCATCAAGCCATGAGTACATGTCTAAAAGCAAGTTAAAATTGAATTAAAAAGGGTTTATTTTCCTGGAAATTCATCAATTTAATTGGAAATATCAAGTACATGACATGTTTTTAATGATTGTAACTATTTCGGTACCAAATTCTCAATAAGCATAAAATTACGGACATGTAGGGAGATCAACCTCTAATTCCATCACATCAAGTTCATAATCTATCACTAACAAGGTTCAGAAGATACAATATATGATTAAATGATCTGCATGCAAGAGAAATCATTAATTTGGTACCGAAATCTAGTGTTTTCAACTCAATCAATTCAAAACTTACGAAAATGAAAGGAAAGAAGGGAGTTCCCACCTAAATAGTTAGAAGAATAGAGGATTATAGCCTGGGTTGCGCTCCATAAATCTCTCAAATCACACATGCAATCCCGAAATCAAGACTAGAATGCGAAGAGGAAGAAAAATCTGCAATATCGGTATGAAATCCTTGATTTGGAGCTATGAAACCTTCAAAATCCACCAAGAACCACCCTCTCTCTCTCTAGAAATGTTCTAAACTTACTCTCCCACGAAAATGGCTGAAAATGGTAGATAAATAACTTAAAAACGGGTCAAAATGCAATCAACTCGTTAAAAACGAGGTTATGGGGTTACCCACTGTAATTTGGCCGTAACGTTTTGCTCGGAACTCCGATCGGGATGATCTTTATATCAACGGAAAGATAACAAAAATCTATACAAGTTTGTAGAAGGATGTTTCTCGTAATTCTGGATAGATTAATACCAGAATTGCATCGAAGTCAGCACTGCGCCGAAATGCTGCAGAATTTTGACAGAAGCAGATTTTTTTCAATCGGCTGACTTCGAACTCAGTTTTGACCAACGTGGAGCGTGAATTATATTTCAGTCAAAACAAGAAAGTTGTATGGGGAATATGATGAAACTACAGGAGTTTACGGAGTAGGATTTGGATAAAAATTGAAGAAGTTATGAGTGACTAAAGTTGACTGAAAATCAACCGAAAATCAAAAATTTTGTGTTCGAAAAAATGCCACTTTAATACTCGTTCCAATTTCGATAGTGACGAAAATTTCTAGAAAATTCCTAAATATATAATAGGACACTATAGAAGCGGCGAAGTAAATTTTTTGGATCTCTAAAAAAAAAATTTAAGAAAGTGTTCGAGCTTAAAATAATAAGGATTTGAGTGTTTAACTAAAAACAAATGAACTAAATCAAATGTAATTAAAACATGGGATGCTACAAACTCCCACCTCCATGAGACCCACTCTGATTCTGTCCACGGCCTTGACCATTCTGGCTACTATAAAATGACCGACCCTCGCCGCCTGTGCGGCTCGATCCTTGAAACTGTGGCCGACTACTGAAAGATTGGGATGGTTGTCGCTACTCTCGACTCACATTTGGACATTTCCTCTTGAAGTGCCCCACTTGTCCACACCTAAAGAAGACTCTATCCCCAAACCCTTGGTTCTCTTTACTCAAGCCAAAGGACCGAACTCAACCAAAACCTCTGCTAGAAGACCCAGAGTCACTCTTGTACCTCTTTCTCTAACTACTCGACTTTTTCCTTTAAGTACCCCTTTTCTTATTAAGAAATCTACTGGCATCTATGCTTTCTTGTTCAATTTTCATTGCCATCCTCATGACTTCAGTGACACTGCCATGATTCAGGTGATATACCTTCTCCTGAATAGAAGGTTTCAATCCCTTCAAAAACAAACGTATCTTCTCCTCTGGGTCATTGTCTAGACTCTTATCAAATCGACTCAAATTTTCGAACTTCATTTTATACTCCGACAATGACATGTTACCTTGAATCAGAGAATGGAACTCATCTCTTTTTAAACTTTGGTAAACCAACGAGAAATAACGCTCTAGGAACAGTTGAGTAAATTGCTCCCAAGAGGTAGGAGTGTCTGCTCTCCTAGACATATTTTCCACCAGATACCAGCCTGATCAACCAGTTGGTAGGTCCCCAAATTAAGCTTTAGATCATCGGGTAAGGTCATGACTTTGAAGGCTCTCTCTATTTGATCGAGCCACGACTCTGTATCATCGGGATCAGACATCTCATTGAATGTAGGTGGGGCTAGCTTCTTGAACTTCTCTAGGGCGACCATAGCCCTATTCTCTTGAACTCTACCTTAGGGTTGCTCGATATGTCTTAGCACATTGGCCAACTCCCTAGACATAGTGCGTACAGCATCAACTGACTCTCAGAAGGTAGAACTCTCTTGGTTGGCATTGTGTTCTGGTGGTGTCGTCATTCTATATGAAAATAATAAGAAGAACGTCATGACAATTCAATATACTTACCAGGAAGACAATTTATCATAATTTATCGTAATATATCATAATTATCGTTCCACAACCCAAGTAATTGCGTAACTTATGCTCTGATACCAAATTGTAACACCTTTGCCTTAATTTATAGGATAACACCTATAATTAAGACCTGGAGCGTTACTAATCAATCTTAGATTTACTAAAATGGGTATGTACGTAAATAAGAAATCAAAACAATGTCCATGTCACATGTCAAACAAGCATGCAAAACGGAACAATAGTATAATTCTTACACATGCATTAATAGTTATACATAACCAAACTATGTAAACTCAAAATAGTATACAACACTTCAGGATAGCTGTGGCTTCTCGAGAAAATATATACATCCAAAAATGGTTATCGTATTAAAGCCTTTATTTCACCCCCGGTCCGGTTGTATCTTTATCCTCATTAGTCTCCTCGGTACCTAAATTATTTTAGGAAAATGAGGTGAGCTACATGCTCAGTAGGGGGGAGATAAATAAGGGATACTTCATTTTTAAAACAAACTTTAGTGTTCAAATATTAAGTAGTGTTTTAACCAACAATACGAGTTAAAAAAACCATTATTGTAATAAACAATGCATACACATGCCATGCAGGTTACCTCCTGTGTCAACCATTACCGAGCCATTGAGAATCCGAACCGTGAGCTAGAGAATGCCATTCGTTGCCTCAAGAGAATGCATTGCCAACACCACAATAGAAGTGGGACTAACGCCCCCAATCCGAACTAACATAGATATAAATCGAAACCATAGTGCCTTGCCCATTGCCTAGGTTCTCGGGCTCCTCACTAGTGGCCTATAGGTGGCCAAACATTGCTCCCCTAGGGGTTTAGGGATTTTCAACCCAAGGGCACTGAGCCCTACCTATTTTCCATCCCGGCAAGAACTATATATCCATAATCAAGAATCCAATCCCGAGAGACACAAGCTCTCCAAATCAACAATAAACAATATAAGCTTTCCACATCGTAAATACAAGATGTAGCCCTCCGAAAAGACAATTTGCATGCCATATGTCCACAGAATACTCTATATTTGCCAAGTGAATTGCTAAGACTCCGGTTGACACGATAATCATTGTAATTCAATGCATAACATGCAAGTCATACTATTAAATGAATACGTGGAACAATTTATGCCATATACACGATAACAATTCAATATCCACATTCCATGATGTATTTTACTTGTCAGTAATCAATTTTCAATAACATATAACATTCATACACCAATATAATATCACAACCTAAGTATGTATAGTGTAAATGGAACATATTGTTTCACGACACACTTATAAAATTTATAAATCATGGAACATCAATCTCAACAAGCATAATATAGTTTGTTTGAAATAAATATTGTAAAAACATAATAATCTTCGGAGAATAAACTCGTATCTTAGATTTCGAAAACAAATAAACCTCTACCTCGAAATTATAAGCCGAAAGGAAGAATGAAAGACAATAATCAAAGCTTCGTCTGATGAAATTCCAAATTTCCTATATCACCTCGATCCCCTCAACGCGAAGGAAAAGTTTCTTTAAGGTCGAATCGTAATTGGAAACTTGGTTTATGATAGATTCTAAAGAGAGAAATGTAGAGGAGGAATGAGATCTCAAAGCTCAGATTTTGCTTTCTGAAAAATGCCCCAAGAAACCTCTAGAAATCTTTTTTAAACTTTTAAACTGACATTGCAACAGGCGCTGCTTTACAAAAACGAAAGGTTGTCCAATTACGAGAGAAAACTGAAAAAATTGTCCGGGGATCGCTTTCCAACAGGCGTCTATTTTTCAAAAATAAGCACCTGTTGGGTCCAAAAATTTTATATTAAAATTTGGTTCAATATTTAATATATGGATCTAGATTCACTTAAAAAGGAGTTAAATTGATTTTTTGGTGAATTTTACAAATTTGGTCAACGAAATCGGTTTCTACGCTGGAACAATAGAAAATTTTCATACATTTCCATCATTTATCATGATTTCTCGCACAAATGAAACAAAGTAACTCCTAACTGCATTAACAAAAACATCGGGTGTTACAATTTACCTTGCCCCCAGATCACCAGCTATTCTTAGTCCTGAAATGATGGCTTCATATTCAGCCTCATTGTTGGAGGCCCTAAAGAGGAATTTAAGAGTTATCTCCAGGGTGTTGGCCTCAGGAGTAATCAGCACTATACCAGCACCATATCCTTGAAATTTGGACGCTCCATCTGTGTGGAGTATCCATATAGGAACTTTTGGTCTCAAGTTCAGAAAGTTGGGGCTCCAGGTACTCAGGTCCACAGGCGGCAACAGCTCCGGTGGCTTAGAGATCAGCTCTTCATTGTACGAGAACTCTGCTATAAATTTTGCCATGGCCTGTCCTTTGATTGAAGTCCGAGGCTTGTAATTGATTACGAACTGTTCGAGCTCTACAACCCAGATAACTAATCTTCCTAACTGCTCTGGCTTGTCAAGAATTCTTCATAAGGGCTGGTCGGTGAGCACATCAACGGTGTGGGCCTGAAAATAAGGCCTTAGCTTTCTGGAGGTGATGAGGAAGGCATGGGCTAGTTTTTCCAGCCTTGGATAATTTAGCTCTGTGGCAGAGGGCTCTGCTCCTTCTTTATTTCTCATGAGTGCCAAGCTAATTGCAGTGTGTGATACCGCTAGGTACAAACTTAAAATTTCCTCCTTCTTTAGTGAGCTAAGGAGAGGGGAGCTCCCAGATACTGCTTGAGCTGTTGGAAAGCCATCTCGCACTCTTCTATCTATTCAAATGCTTTCTTAAGGGCTTTGAAAAAAGGGAGGCACTTGTTCGTTGCCTTGAAAATGAACCTGTTCAGAGCTGCCACCCTTCCTGCCAAACTCTGGACCTCTTTCGGCCTGGTTGAAGACCTCATGCCAATGAGAGCTTGTATCTTCTCAGGATTGACTTCAATTCCCCCTCTGTGTTACCATTAAACCTAAGAATTTTTCGCTTTTCACTCCAAAGGCACACTTGGCTGGGTTAAGGGACATGCCATTCTCCTTGAGTATGGAAAAGGCCTCGTTGAGGTCTGGTGCATGGCTAGAGGCTTTAAGACTCTTGACCAGCATATCGTCGACATAGACTTTCATGTTTTTGCCTAATTAGTCTTTGAACAGCGCATTCATAACTCTTTGGTAGGTAGCTCCAGCATTCCTTAGACTAAATGGCATTGCCTTATAATAGTATATACATTTGTTGGTGATGATGGAGGTCTTCTCTTCGTTTTTCAAGGTCGTTTTGACCTGATTGTACCTGGAGTATGCATCCATGAAGCTTAGCATCTCATGGCCCGTGGTCGCTTCTACGAGCTGATCGATCTTTGGGAGTGGGAAGCTGTCCATTGGGCAGGCCTTGTTGAGGTCTTTAAAGTCGACACACATCCTTTACTTCCCACTGTGCTTTTTCACGAGCACAACATTGGAAAGCCACTTCGGATAGTGGACCTCCCGAATGAAGCTAGGTCGAAGGAGCTTCTGGACTTCTTCCTTGGAAGCCAAATTCCTTGCAGCTGCAAAGTTTATTTTCTTTTGCCTTACAGCCTTGAAAACTGGGTCAACATTCAGCCTATGTATGATAACCTCCGGATTCAGACCCTTCATGTCATCATGGGACCAGGCAAAGATGTCAGCATTAGCTTATAGACATTAGCAGAGCTCCTCTTTGACTTCTGAGTTGAGCTGATTGCTGATTTTTAACATTCTATCGGATTGCAATGAGTCCAGGACTAGGTCTTTCAGGTCCTCTACTGGCTTGCATCGGAGCTCTTTCTCTTCATCTTTAGGGTCCAGAGTATTTATTTCCATCTTTTTTTATTCGTGAGGCCCTCTCATGCTAGCTAGCTTTTCCACGGCCGCAGCTTCGAGCTTAATAACTGTAATATCAGCGGTTCTAACCTTTTTTAAATTTCCAAACTGGTAGTATCGTGCTTCCATTTGGTTTTATCCGACCTCCCCGACTCTGGGGGGGTGGGGGTTGGGAACTTCATGGTTAAACTGCAGGTTAAAATAGCAGCTCTGATTTTGTTAAGGGTACCTCTGCTGATGATAACATTGTAATGGAGAGCCCTGTCCAGCATAAGGAACTCTGCGATAGTAGTGATATACTTCAGAGTTGTTCCCAGAGTTACAGCGAGCTTGATGGTCCTTAGAGACTTGGTATTTTCCCCAGAAAAACCAACTAAAGTGATTGTTGAAGGGGTCAGGTGCTCGATAGTGAGGCCTATGGCAGTGAAGGCACTATAATACATGAGGTTGAAGGTTACCCCAGTATCTATAAGGATTCGGTGGACATTGTGATTGCCCACCATCACTGTTACAACCAAGGGGCCATCATAATGGAACTCCACCCTATTCATGTCCACATCTGTGAAGCCGAAGCACTTTTGAAGATTTGGCCTGTTTGATGTAGGCCTTTTTAGACCTGTTGATGTTCTCAAAGTAAGATGAGCCCCCCTCGATCATGGAAATTTTATTTTTGTGCTCTTTTCCTTTGGCTTTTGGGGGAACCTCCTTCTTCTTGTCCACGTACTGTTAGAGCTGTCATCTTTGAATGAGTTTTTTAATCCCTTCTTTTAACTTTTAGCAATCATCTGTCTCATGGCCATGGTCCTTGTGGTACATGCAGTACTTCATCGCGTCCCTTCTTTTTTCTAGAGTTTTCATCTTTTGAGCTTCTGGGATTCGCCCTGACTCCAACTAGGCATAGACTTAGCCCAAAGGAGCTGTTAAAGGGATAAACTACTGGTGAGTTTGGCCCTCACTGGTTTCTGATTGATTCAATTCCTTTTTGCCCTTCTTGCCCTCTCTTTCTTAATCGCGGGGTGGCTATGCCCCCTTTGGCACTTGGAGGAGGGTAGGAGAGCTGGCAGACCTGATAAGTCTCGTCCCTGTAGATTTTCTTCCACAACGATTTGTTTATTGACCTCATCCAGGAGCTTGGACATGGTCTTGGGAGTTAGTCTTGCCAAAGTCATGAGGCAATAAGGGGAGCTCACCCCTTCCATAAAGGCTGCCACCGCTACCCCTTCATTGAGATTTGCGATCATGAGGCTCTCTTGGTTGAACCGTTAGGCGTATTCCTTCAAAGTCTTCGAGCTCTTGAACTGTCTTCGGGTCCTGAGGACTTGAACTATCTTCGGGCCCCGAGGAAATGAGAAATGAACCTGGTGCCGAGATCTTGCGAGCTCTGGATTAATTCTGGGAGCAAGCTATTACACCACAAACGGGCTGGCCCCTTAAGAGTGGTGACAAAAGCTCTACGCACTACACCGTCAAGGACATTCTTGAGTCCCATCATGTTTCTGTATTGTTGCTAGTGGTCTATAAGGTCGGTGCTTCTGTCATATGATTCCAACGTTGGGAGTTTAAATTTTTCTGGGACCTGACAACTTAGGATGTGCTTGGCAAATGGAGATTTTGAGTCCCTTACTAAAGCTGCAGCCGAGCTTCACCCCAGCTGGCCCATTGACTTCATCATCTCAGCTACTTGAGCTCGTACCTCTGTCATCAACCTTTTCTCAACCTCTTTTACTAGTTTTTGGTGCGATATCCTGTCAAGCACTGACCCTCGAGCTCTGGAATCTAAATCTCGCCGATGCGCTCAGGCTGGTGGAAGGGGAGGTCGAGCTCCTTTGTTTTGGATCGGCTTTTTAGAGGCTCCCTTTGAACACCTTTTGCGAACCAGATCCACCTACAGGTTCCTTAATGGAGGAGGAAGTGCGTGACGCGATGCCAGATCGTACTCCTAACCAGGTCGTTTGTGAATCCTTGACCCGTAGTCTATATTGAGACTAGAACCTTGCAATAGGACGAATAGATGGATAATGGAAACCTAAACCCAACGCTTATAGAAGCGCGAACCTTGGTAGTGAATGATACCACAATCTAGTGTGGATGCTAGATTGATAAGTCAAGAAACACGCGAATTAATCAATTCACCATGTTCAACATGCTCTTAAAGAACACAAAGAGAAAACTCTCAATTTAATTAATCATAATTGTCTTCATAACTTCATTAATAAAACAATATTGTGCCTCCTTTAAATAGGAGCAACAAAACAATAGAATCCTAAAACAATAAGGAAACTATTTCCTATTAAACATAAGAATTCTAATAAAAAGAAACAAATTAAATATTATCTCCTAATTAAAATAAAAGGCATATTAAAGAAATAAAGAAGCTTCCAAAATAATAGTAAAACTAATTAAATTCTTCGCTAGCTGGTCGTGAGAACACGCTAGAAAAATAAGACTGAATTTCGGACTTTAAGGCGTGCCCGCGCCTTATCAAAACAATACTTCTGCCTTTTGGTCACAATTCCCGGCTTTGACGTGCCCACGCTTTAAGCAAACACTTCTTCTGATTTCTTCACCTTTTAACTTCGGGCTTTCTTCATCTTAAAATTTCATGCCCAATCTTTAGGAACTCCTTGAAATGCATGATTATCATTCAAGCTTATTGCATCAAGCATGTGAAATTATATGGAATTCCTTTTGAATTTCCATGCTCTATCCTTGTTTGCCATCATGTGTGGATCATAATTTGGAATGCCACGAACCACCATGATTGAATAGAAAATGGAGCTAGGTCGGATCACGTCATACCCCTCCTCTTCAAGAAGATTCGTCCTCGAATCTGACCTATCCATCCCTCGATTTAGCCAGTCTTCGACAAGTTCGACATTCGAACGCCGGTTTGGAACTTGGAATCTCTCATGCCAATAGAACATGTATTTTGAATACTTTTCATTCTTTCGTTGGAACTCAACATGAGATAATTCTTTTCTTCCTTGCCATGAAAACTAATATTTTGAATATCTTCGACGCTTGATTCTCCTTGTAAAGCAAAACCCATCGAATTCAAATCATGCTGCAATGTGATCCTCCGCAACTTGTTAAAGAATTCTATCAATAGAAAGTTTGGATGGACATCAAAGCGATCCACTCCAATGAAGTCAATATGCTCAACATTATCAATCTTCAACTCGATCCTCCGTAATTCATTGAAGAAACTTCATAGCTGATATTACGGATGGAAATTGTACTTGTCCACTCCAATGAAGTCTACATGGTCCACTTCATCAACTTTTAGCTCTTGTTCTTTGGCTAGAATCTCTTCTCTTCCCTTTGCAAAGATCCTCTTCGCTTCCATGGCTACCTTGGAAATTCCTTGCTCTCATCTGCAAATAATCTTTGTATTCCTCTCGAACTCATTAAGCTCCATGGCTGCCATACTATTCAACTCCCCCGCTAAATCCAGCTTACCTACAACACTCTCATCAAAGCAAAGAAACATAGTCTCATTCGTGCCAAGAGTGCACTTCTTGAGATTAGCGGTTAGCGCTTCAAAACTCACCATAAGCAATTGATCATTCAAACAATTCAAATTACTATTGCTACACAGTGTGAAATTCAAATGTTCAAAACCCCTCAAAACAATTTTTCCCAACAATGGATTCAAAACTTGATTCTTGAAATTCATTAAAGCATTATTCAAAATCAAAGAATTAGTTGCCCATTCAAACAATCCATGTTTTGTTTTAAATCCAAGTAATTTCTTCGGAGAACAACTTACCAACTCCAACTTAGAAAACTCACCAAAACCTTTCCTTAGAACTTGCTTGCCATGTTCTAACTCCACTTGCCCTTGGCTTTGGCCAACAATTTCCTGCAATGAAGACAAAATAGAAATTTGCAAATCTGGGTTAAATTTATTAGTATTTAAAAATTCCTCCCCACTCATTTTTGCACAACAATTCTTTTGTCTCCCCTCAGACTCATTCTCACCAGAGACCACTAAAATTTTCTTTTCTCTCTCTTTTACCTCGGCCTCTCTCTTTTCATCACTCTCTTTTATTTTTCTCTCAAGTTACCCCTCAATGACTACTTGAGTTTTTTTTTTCTCGCAATCCTTTTCTTTGCACTCGCATGAGATCTCATTCTCTATTATTTTTCTCTCTATACTCTCTTTCTTTTCCTCGCCACTCCTTTTCTTTTACTCACTACACTCTTTCTTTTGCTCACTTTCTCTCTTTTGATCATTCTCCTTTTGTAACTTCATTTGATCTTCATGAGCTTGCTTTGGTGGCAATGGAACAAGATTAATGGTTTTCCCATTCATCTTGAAAGAGTATTTATTAGAAACGCCATTGCAATTGACTTGCCTATCAAGCTGCCATTGTCGACCCAAAATCATATGGCCGGCTTGCATTGGAACCATATCGCATAAAACTTCGTCCTTGTACTTCCTAATGCTAAGAGAAATAAGCACTTGCTCGTTCACCCTTATCACTCCATTATCATTCAGCCATTGCAACTTATAAGGACACGGGTGCTTGAGCGTAGGCAGATTCAATTTCTCAATCATTGTTATGCTAACAAAGTTTGTGTAAACTCCCCCATCAATTATCAAACTACACACCTTCTCTTGCACGAGGCATCTAGTTCGAAATACATTCGCTCGCACGCTTGGGTCACCACATTCAGCTAGCAATTCACCTTCTATGGCTTATTCCTCAATTTCTTCCAACTGGTTAGTTTCCATGACCTTCAATGATGACATAGGTTCAATGGAGGCTGTACTATCCACGGGTGGTTTGGATTTAACTTTATTTGGCATTTGGCTAAGCAATGAGTTGCTCCTCCTTTTAGCTTGCTTATAGGCTGTGGCAACCATCTCCTCAAATCTACGGCAATCTTCGTCCTCAAACATGGAAGACTTTTTCTTCTTGAAACTACTCAAATTTTGTTTTCTCCTTCCCCCGTTAGGAGTTTCACTTAACCGCATGTGCCTTTAAATTTCTAGATTTCTTACTCGTGTGCTATCCCTTTTAAACTCCTCATCATGCGAACTTTGCTCAAAATTAAAATAAGACATTATCGCTGCCAAAATAAGGATTAATACAAATAAAGAAATAAAATTTTCTCACAGCATTCCCTTACGTGTTTCACTCAAAAAATGCCACTCTGATTTTACCGCTCGCGTTTAGCACACAAAATATTGATAACCTCGCAATTTCGCTTTGGAACTCTTTTAAACAAGTTGAACAATATGAATTTGTCGCAAGTCCCCAACAACCAATCGCACACCCAACAATTAGACTGAGTGCCTTCACAATGTAATACTAAGGACTCAAGAAACCAAATTCTAGCAATATTAATGAGCCAAACAAATTTCTAGAATTGCTAGAACAATTATAGCAGAATTTTAAACAAAACACCAATGAATATCAAACCATACGAGTATAGCAATCAAAATTTTTCTAGGGTTTTCTAGATTTTCCAATCAAACAGAATTTATATGAATCAAAATCACAAGATAAAACCCAACAATAAGTATCAATGAATAATTTAAGGTTTCGAATTCCCAACTTTCAAGACTTCACAGTTTGCAATCTCAAATCAAATCAATTCGCAGCGCTTTAAACCCTAATATCAATAAAACAAACAATTTCTAGGGTTCAAGGAATTTGACTTCTATTATGAGTAATGGTGCCACAATATCAAAACCCAAACAATGAACAATACAATTCCAGAGTTTTAAGAAATTTTTTTTCCACTGTTCATGAAATCACTATTCACTTTTTTTTACTATTCACGCAGCACTGTACAGGCGACACTGTTCATTTTTTTAAAAACCCTAAATCAAGATAAGGAATCCCAATTCGCAGAATCAAAGATTAGGGCTATCGAATTGAAATAACAAAAAAAAAGATAGATAACCTGGAGTAAAAGTTCCCTCTAATACCAATGACCCGATCCCGGATCGTCTCCTAACCAGGTCGTTTGTGAATCCTTGACCCGTAGTCTATATTGAGACTAGAACCTTGGAATAGGATGAATAGATGGATAATGAAAACCTAAACCCAACGCTTATAGAAGCACGAACTGTAACACCTGGTTTCCTTATCTCTTGCAAACCACGACCCATATCGCGTTTAAGACATAATTTGGCTTCGGATAGCCAAATTGGGTTCTGTAAAGGTTGGCATGGTTTGGA
Organism: Lonicera japonica; assembly: GCA_021464415.1. NCBI lineage: Eukaryota > Viridiplantae > Streptophyta > Magnoliopsida > Dipsacales > Caprifoliaceae > Lonicera > Lonicera japonica. The sequence continues at coordinate 42,149,738 of CM038463.1, forward strand.
AACTTCCAACTAGTCATATCAACATATTCAAGTATGTTATAATGACCATAAGTCATTTCGGGTGGCTAGGACGGAAATCGGCTCGAAAATCATAAGTTTCGATCCTACGCAATTAATAATTTTTACCCGACTTTGGAAGACCATATCTTCTTCATCCGAACTCCAAACGAGTCCCCGATTTTTACTATCTCTAGGTTTTGATCCACTCTACAACTTTTGTGTTTTGGCCGAGACCCAATTCTCACTCCTCGATGGCCAAAATTGGGCGTGAAGTTGAGCCTGTGACCAAACAGTAAAATTGTGAGCTGTGAATAGTGGAAGTCGACTACATGGTTTTAATGTAGTTGACTACATCGATCTGGGCGAGATTTTTAAGCTTATTTCCTCCCTTTTCCTTTTCCTTTTCATTTTCACCCAACCAATTGGAGAGCTTTTAGAGAGAGATTGAGGGCGATTTTGAGGGGAATCTCGTGATCATCTATGGCGATTCCTTCCGCATCACACCCACACCAAACTAACATCATCACCATCATCTTCATCATCAATTTCATCTTCTTCCTCCTCATGAAGCCATAGCTAGGGTTTTGGAGCTTCAAATTGGGGGTTTTCATATCCGTGCTTTTCCGGCTCAATTCTTTAGCAATTCTTCGAGGGATTAACCCTCCTAAGGTGGAAACAATAGTATTTAAGCTTCTTTTCAAGTGATTATAACATATTTATACCAAATCAAGCAAAACTTAGGTTTTCTACTCAAAGTTGCATATGCATGGGGCTTGGATCAATTTCTTTGGATATTTTTGATAGATTTGCATCATATATGATATCAATAACTATTTTAGACAAAAAGCCCTAATTTGAAATGATATATGAGAAAGTTTGGTATATAACCTTCAAGTACGTATATGATTATATACGCTAAGCTTTGATACGCTTATGTATGATGTCATATATAGGATTTAAAGTATATTTTGGACAAAGTTACATATATTGGTGGTATTGTTGTTGTGTTTTAAGTTATAAGCTATATTTATGAGATTTTCTACTTACCTAACCAATCCATAAGTATGCTGGTCAAATACATAAATATGTTTTGAATAGATGAAGTCTTTAAATCATAATGGGAGGCTAATTGGGAACTCGAATAGATTATTGGATTGTATTAGACTTGGCTTGGGGCCAAATTGATGAAAACATATAAAACCTCCCAAACTGATGATTTTATGGTTTCCTTTATTAACTGACGGACTTGGCGAATCTTGTTCAATCTCAACAACAATACCACTACATGTTTTATAATATGTATATGTACTCATATCATGAATGGATATATATATATATACGAGTTATACGATTACATATGGAATGTATGTATATACAGATCTACATCTATTGGATTTCATTGATTTCATTGATTTGATGTGTTTATTGTTGTTTGGATATATTATTGGATGGCCACACCGTTCCTACTAGATAAATGGTTATTACCCGTAGCGTATGCCTTGGTGGCTACGTGAAGATTATTGTAGCGTGCGCCTTTGTGGCGGCGTGAGGTAGCGTATGCCTGTGTGGCTGCGTGAGGTAGCGTCTAGGTGGACCTGGTAGGTGGTCCCTGCCTTGGGCAGAAGAAACCGAGTTGCCGGCTATCTCTGTGCACATTAGATGTATGAAAATCCTAGACGTGAGTATGATATATGTGATTGATGTGATAGATCTAGTCGCGGTGTTGTGGCATATTCAGTATGATGATGTATATATATACTTATATTGCCTTTCTTATACTTTGGGTTGGGGGACATTATGTATACATTTCACGAAAGGTTTCCGTGCATTAGCTACTTCATATGTGTATATGTATTTATATTTGTATATACAAAAAGAAATGTATTTTACCCTGAAGTAATTTATTACCGAGAAACAACTTATAAACTAAATTTACTTTTATTAAATTGCATAGGATGGCATGCATGGTTCCTAATCTATTTTCTTATACAAACCCTTATAGTTCCCATTGAGCCCGTTTGGCTTACTCCCATTTTCCAAACCAGGTTTTGCAGGTGTTCGTGGGAATGGTACGAGTACTAATCTAAATAGCTCTGATGGACCCTAATCACCTAAGTCGTTAGGAAACGACTTATGTACTAGTTGATTAGTTAATAAATGTTTATGTATTATAGTGTTGTATTTTGATATAAAGCTTATTAAGATTGGGACCTCATTGGAGGCTTTGTATAAATGAATTTTCTTTAATGTGGACTATTTATTGGAAATGGATTATATGTACATATTAACAGGTTTTGGCTTTGCCTTATAAACAAACTCCACATGTCAAAATTTTCTAAAATTACAGTTTTATTTATAATTCTCTTTTTTATTTAAGTTATGATTTACAGCTTATCACCCGTCGTCGCGTACGACATCGTGATTAACCGGGTCCCGGAGGTGAAATCCTCTCAACGGGATTTCGGGACGTCACACGAACCTTGGTATAGTGAATGACACTACAATCTAGTGTGGATGCTAGATTGATAAGTCAAGAAACACGCGAATTAATCAATTCACCATGTTCAACATGCTCTTAAAGAACACGAAGAGAAAACTCTCTATTTAATTAATCATAATTGTCTTCATAACTTCATTAATAAAACAATATTGTGCCTCCTTTAAATAGGAGCAACAAAACAATAGAATCTTAAAACAATAAGGAAACTATTTCCTATTAAACATAAGAATCCTAATAAAAGAAAACAAACTAAATATTATCTCCTAATTAAAATAAAAGGCCTATTAAAGAAATAAAGAAGCTTCCAAAATAATAGTAAAACTAATTAAATTCTTCGCTTGCTGGTAGTGAGAACACGCTAGAAAAATAAGACTGAATTTTGGACTTTAAGGCATGTCCGCGCCTTATCAAAACAACACTTCTGCCTTTTGGTCACAATTCTCAGCTTTGACGTGCCCAAGCTTTAAGCAAACACTTCTTCTAATTTCTTTTCACCTTTTAACTTCGGGCTTTCTTCATCTTAAACTTTCATGCTCAATCTTTAAGAACTCCTTGGAATGCATGATTATCATTCAAGCTTATTGCATCAAGCATGTGAAATTATATGGAATTCCTTTTGAATTTTCATGCTCTATCCTTGTTTGCCATCATGTGTGGATCATAATTTGGAATGCCATGAACCACCATGATTGAATAGAAAATGGAGCTAGTCCGGATCACATCAGTGCGGCTGCGAGCTCCTTATGGGAAGGTTCTTCTTTAGAGCTGGACTGACCAGATTCGAACTACCCAGTTCTGCTGCAGCCCCCCTAAATTCTCTGCCCTAGTCTCTAAGCCTTTGCCTGGCTGGGACTTGTGGTAGGACTGGGGGAGCTCCCACAATTGTGAAAGCTATGACCGACCTATTCCTCGAGCTAATCGGAGGCGTCTCCTTTTGGGCTATGAGCCTGTCAATCTGGATTTGGAGAGCAGCCTGCTGCTCCTATAAGGCCAACCGGTGATCTGGTTGGGTATTTCTAGAAGACACAATAATTTTTGGTAGTGTGTTTTTGTTAAAAAATGAGTGTACATGACTTGAGAATGTGTCATTCCCACAGACGGCGCCAAACTGTTGGTGCTAAAAATTGGGAAGGTATTTTATACGACACAATCTAATAAAATGATCAAATGATTAACACAACAAATACAACAAACCAATAAAGTCAAATATGTATAAAGGAGGTTAGCCTCATATGAAGATACGGGTTAGTCCTCCTCTATGGAATGGAGCTAGGAGCTCGCTTTGCATTGTATTGACGATAAACAAATAGCTATTACAAACTCAAAAAAGCCTCTCTAGCTATTCTATTCTCATAATGTTACCACAACTGTGCTTGAGCTACATGAATTCTGGCTTCTCTATCCTAGGAGCTCCACTGAGTACTCTGAGTATCTATTTCTCTCTTGTCTTCTTGCTATTGAATGATGGATTGATGAGTCCAAAGACAGCACCAGAGCTAGATCATGGAATGAAGACTATGCAGACCCCATTCGGGTTCCGAGTGGTCCAATCACCCGAGCTAGAGCAAGGAAGACGAATGATGCACTCATGATCATGGTCCAAGAGTTGATGAATAAAGCTGAAGCTTGGAGAAGTGTTCAAGGAGATGATGAACAAGAATGGATGACAATTCTTAGCTAAGAAGATGTGGAACCAAATGTGAAGAAAACAAAAGAGGTGTTTGCGTAAAGCGTGGGCACGTCAAAGCTGGGAAATTGTGTCCAAAAGGCAGAAGTACTATTCTGATAAGGCGTGGGCACGGCGAAATTGTATCTAAAAGGCAGAAATGCTATTCTGATAAGGCGTGGGCACAGCTTAAAGTCCGAAATTCAATTTTATTTTTCTAGCATGTTCTCACGATCGGCTAGTGAATGATTTAATTAGTTTTATTATTATTTTGGCAATTTCTTTCTTTCTTTGATAGGAGATAATATTTAATTAGTTTTCCTTTTTTATTTAGGACTCCTATTTTAAAAAAGAATTAGTTTCCTTATCTTTTTAGGGTTCTTTGTTTTGTTTACTCCTATTTAAAAGAGGCACGTTAATGTTTTTTTAATCAAGTTATTATTAATCAAAATTGAGTGTTCTACACCTTGAGTTCTTGTTAGAACTTGTTGAATTATTTGAATTAATCATTCAAACTAATTCTTGACTTATCAATCAATTCTCCATTAATTGATTGTAGCGTCTTCGACTTATACCGAGGTTCAATTCTTCCATTCAAGGGTTGGGTTTAGGTTCCGCCTTCCATCTTTTCAACGTAATTCCAAGGTTCTTGCACTTTCGTAGTTTAAGGGTTGAGGATCCATTAACCTGGTTAGGAAAAACGATCCGAGATCACATCATTTGGTATTAGAGGGAAATTTTTCTATTCAGGTTTTATCTATCTTTATTTCTTTTCTGCCTTTCAATTCGAACCCTAGTGTTAAGATCTGTGTTATATTCCGTATCTTGATCTATTAGGGTTTATATAAAAAAAACGTGAACAATGTCGCGTGAACAGTGCATTGTGAACAGTAAAAAAAATTTCAATTTCTTGAAACCCTATTATTGAATTGCTCATTGTTTGGGGTTTTGATATTGCGGCGCCATTGCTCATAATGGAAGTCGAATTCTATGAACCCTAGAAATTATTTGTTTATTGATAATAGGGTTTAAAGCGATGCGCATTGATTTGATTTGAAAATACAAATTGTGAACCCTTGAAAGTTGAAAAAAAATCGAAAACCCTAGATTATTCATTGATACTTATTGTTGGGTTTTATCTTGTGATTTTATTCTATTTAAATCTGTTTTGGTTGGGAAAATCTAGAAGACCATAGGGTATTTGATTTGTGCCATAAGTTAGGGATTTGATTGTTGCTTATCGTTTGAAAGTCTGCTTGCATTTATTCTAGCAATTCTAGTAAATCAATTGGCTCTCAATATTGCTAGAAATTGGTTTCTTTGGATCCTTGGTAATTTGCTTTATTGAACACGTCCAAATTAATTGTGGGGTGCGATTGGTTGTTGGAAATTCGTAATAAAAGTTCAAACTTTTCAACTCGTTTGCCCAGGTTCTGAAGGTGAATTGTCACTACAAGAAAAATCACTTTTAGCGACATTTATTTCTCAACATTTTTCAAAAATGTCGGCATATGTATCTATTCCGACAATTGCGCTATTGCGTCGAGAACTATGTGACAGATAAATAAATATGTAGTCCAAGGTTCACGACATTTATCACATGCGTCGGTAAATAGCGACGTTTGTTTTGTAAATGTCGCAATTTGGCAACATTTAAGCCAAAATTAGATAATTTATGTCATTTATTAGAAATGACGGGAATTTTGTGTATGTTATTTTCTTTTTAGCGCTTTTATTTCCCTCTCCCACATTTAAGTTGAAATGTTGAGCCCTAATGTCTCTCCCTTCTTACTCACTCGCGCTCTCCCCCACACATCGACACCACCACTCCGTTGAAATCTCTCACTTTCCTCAAAATCTCGACACCACCACGCCATCGCCGACACCACAACCCCCTGAAATCACCTCCTCGCTGTCGCCGACCTCCACTTTCCAAACTCCCCCTTTGCATCGCCAAACCTCTGCCCCAAATCCCACAGTTGCCCCTCCAACTCCGGCCACGAGCACCACTTTCCGACACCCTCCTTTGCCCCTGTTGTCAATCATTTACCCAGCTATTCCAGTAAGTTAAACCCCCATTATTATTTGTTTGTTATTTTTCTTCTCCATTATAAACCCTAGCCCCTTCTTTTCATTCTCTCAAATTGTAAAACTTATGCTTGTATTTGTTATCTATTGTATTTCAATTTATCATTTTTGGTTCAAGAATTCAAGAATGGGAGGTTCGATTCCTCCCTGAATTTTTCGACTAGAGGTCTCCCCCAAATTTGATGGTTCAGAGATGCGTGAGCTGAAACCTTTTTTGTACAGTGCCAAATCAGGTACAAAGCTCTCTATTCTTTCTTTACACCTATATACCCACCCCTTAAATATCTTCTCTAAATATATATATAAAAATTTGGGTTTAATTTCAATATTTTATGAACTGAGCATTGGAACATAATACCTATTACGGGATTTTTCTTGAAATTTGTGTATTTATACTGTTTTTTATGGATTTCTTAGAGTTTAAATAGTTTTATTGGATGAAGAGCCATTGGTTTGGTATATCCATTTTTTATTGGTTTCAATTTATCAGGGTTAAAATTTGTTTGTTTATCTTGTCTAAATTACTGAATATTTTTGACGTTGGGAATTTCATTTTTGCAGTAACTTTTTTTTTGCTTTAATTGTGCTGACGTTAGAGCTCGACAAGCTTGTATGCCTTTGTTAATGTACAGTGAAGATAAGTTATTAAATAAGTTGGATACATCCTCAATTACAAGATTGGGTCAAATAAGTTGATCGTATAGTGGATATGACATAGAGTCTAAATTAAAATATAGTCTACAATGTGACAATTGTTGTAAGTGTACATATAAGTGAACTTATGATACATGGCCGAATGATACTCTATACGTCCATATTTAAGAGTCTACTATTCTCTTTTTGAATTTCTTAAATAAAGAACTCTACGTTATCTTCATTCTTGATCAGGTAAATTGAAATATGCAGCCCATTGTTAATTACTCCTCCATTCACAATAAATTACGTTTTCCAGTTATCATAAGACTTCTGTTTTGTTTATAATATAATGATCTGGGATTGGCAATTCGCTGCAAATTTGGTGCAGCAATTGTAGCGAATTTGTTGCACTTTAGCTAGAATAAATGCAGCGAATTATGCCGCGCTTCGGCTGCAACAAATGCAGCAAATTATGCTGCACTTTGGCTGCAAATTTGCTACACACTTGTCCAAAAACATGTGTAGAAACCTCACAAATAAGTTGATTTGCTGATTGGCCTAAGTATTGACTGATGAAAATCTTATGGGGGCAGATGGGTATATAATGATGCAAATGCTAAGGAATGGATCTATGGGATTGCTATGTAATTTTCTTATCTTGTTATAAGAAGAAGGCTATGGTTTCTATGTTTGGATGCAAGGTTATTGTGTTAATTCTTATGTTGGTATATAAAGTTTGTGTTCTGATATTGTGTTTAGTTTCATTAACCTAGTTGTATATAGTTGAAGAACATTGGCTTAGTGGTATTGGTCCTCGTTAGGTGCAAGACACACGGTTAAACATAAAAATAAAAAATAAATCAAGCAATTTGTTATATTGATAGAGCAAAATGTTAATAACTAGGCCACCAATATATCCAAAAAGTGAAATGTCAAATAATATGGGTTTCATAACCTGACCCTAAAATTGTTAAATGTTTAACGCTATTGCTAGTGCACCTTATTCTCCAGCTTTAGTTGCAGTAAGATCCTTAAGCTGTAATTGTCTGGTTAGGGATACTCTCTAGCAATCTAACCCCCATTGGAATTGAAACGAAACGAAGAAACCGGAATATTATAAATGCATTTCATACACACATGTGCACACATCTAACTACCTGGTTCTAGGGTGCTTGCCAATTAAGGTGTGGATTCTGTAGGTTCGATTGGACATACAATGGAGTATTACATTTTCACTACTAGTGTTGGGAAATACATTAAGAATCCATATATAAATAAAGAAGTTATGAAGACAAGCACTAAACAAACTAGGACTTTTGAAGATAAGTATTGCGAAGTCGGTGAAGTATGGTTTAAAATCAAACAGTTAGCATCATTTTGGGCCATCTCTTCGAACCTGTTCGGATCTTTATCAGTCTCAGATTTATGTGGGAATTGGAACGCAGCTATCCTATGTGAGAATTGGAACGCAGCTATCCTGTAGTAGCCTTGTTTATGGCTTCATCTTTTCATTGTTGTTTGGTTTTTTGTAATGCTTGGTATGTTGTAGCCTTTGGATATTTCTTGAGGGGCTTTGGTGGATTATTGGTTCACTAAAGATGTAATCTATATTGTATCGCTTTAATCAGTTCTTAATAAAAGCGTTTTGTTTCTGATCAAAAAAAAAACAAACTAAGTAATTCAAATCAATAATGTCTAGCAGATCAATCAATTTATAAGCCTAATCATGTAAAGCTTTCCCTGAATCTGCTAAAAAAATTAGATCCTCTATTTCCTATTAAAATTATTATAAGATTAGTATGTGATGGCAGAGTGGTCTTCCTCTGAATTTGGTTAGCTTGTTATGCAGATTGGATTCTTAATATGCTGTCTTTAATTTACCTGGTACTGATGCCAAAGGAATATACTAGAATTAGTCTTGATGCAAGGAACATTGTTAGGTTATTTTTAATAGTTAATTGAATACAACCCTCTAGTATCAATAGAAGCTAAGTTATTAAATGTCCTTGGAATTAGCGTGCAAGTTGATTAGCTACAGATTTAGCTTAATTTTGTTAATATTGATACTTCATATTTCATTTAGCTTGGTAAACTCTTATGTAAAAAGAACTTTATTTAGGTTCTTATATTATTTTAATTTATATATATCCGTAGAAGCATGTGGTAGGTTGCATTTTCTTGCCCATTTTGTTTTACTTGTTCTCTCAGTACTCACGCTTTTGGGTTGCATGCAATCCTTGGTATTGTATTAGTTACAATTTCATATAGTTCTGATTATTAATCATATTATATTAAATAAATTTTCATATAGTTCTTACAACTTTTTGCTAATTAATGTTTGTCTTGAAGATACTATACAACGTGGAGATGTGGAGGTGCTTCAATTACAGGAGAAGTGCTGGGAGCTTGTCGACAATGGCCTCTTATAAAGCTCTTAAATTTCTTTTAGTTTCTTTTCCAAAACCGATGGCATAATAGGTGACATATTCGTGACAACATTTACAGTTGAAGTTGTCTAAGAGCCTGCCTACTAAAGGAATGTAAGTACTGCGTGCTAATTCATATTCTCAGCTACCAAATAAATTTGTGAGCCATGTGTTTTTGTTTGTTTATTGATCCTTCTAATAAAGATTTCAAAGTACTGTTATTTAAAATTGTTCATTTTTGCAAGACTTTATCTCACTTCTCATTTTTTTTCTTTATATTAATTGAAAAAATAATCCAATAATACTTAATAAAAAAAATGCGCATAAGTTATGTAGTCCGAGTTTATTGAACTTAAAGTGAACTATATCATATTTTACTTTTATCTTTAGCTAAAAATGTGGAAGTCGATAAACGATGATGATTGCTACAATCGACCCACATGTCATTACGGTTTATATTGTTTGTCTCAATTTGTTTTGTTTCCTCTGCACACGTTAAAGGACTTTAGAAACTGAGTTAATTCTTTAATTCCTAATCATTTTCGTTGTAAACCCTTACTTTTTCTTAAGGTTCTACTTTTTTGGCTATTACAGTCATAATGTGAAGGTATGATTTTTAATTAGTATGCTTGTTTTGTCAAAATTAACTTCCCTGTGTAAGTGAAACCTCCTTTGTTTATAAGTTCTATCAGTTCTACAACTATGTTAAAAGAAAAAATATTTCAAAATGCATTTTGTTACTCTTTTTGTTCACTATATTATGTATTTTTTTTTTCTTTCAGGTTCTATTTGAGGCAGGCGTATTCCGGAGATGCAATTTGCTAGTCGTGTTGAAAGGATTAAATATTCTTTATTATATAGTTCAACTTTAGCTTCCAGCTTAGTCTGACTCGGTGATAATAGGTAGACGCTTTTTGGGACTAATGAACATATGTATAGCTAGATAGATTTAGTTCATGAGATTGTGATACTCATGCTACATATGTTTTTAGACTGGTTGAGGTGATGTATTTGATACCATCTTTGTATTATTTGGTTAAACTTAAATAAATTATATTGCCATTTGACCTTTTCTTTAATTAATTAGTACTGTATGCTTCATTGTTTTGAGAAAAATGGTATTGTAATGCATTTCTTGAAATTTAAAAATCTGGTACAAATGAAATGATGCATATCGTTTTTGCCGACGTTTATTATAAATGTTGGAAATTTTATGGTTGCAACACAACTAAATTCTCGACATTTAATAAATGTTGCATAAATGTCGCTAAATATTTCCCGACGTTCCAAAGAAATGTCGGAAAATTTCCAACATAGGAAACGCCGACATTTATAACAAATGTCGCACAAATGTCGTTGTAGGCTACGCCAACATTTATTTTGTTTTTGCCGACGTTTACAAAATGACGTCAAAAGTCATTTTTCTTGTAGTGTGTGAGAAGTTATATCCATTTGTGAGAAAAAATAAATTGAGTGATACTATTTGAGCGAAACACGTAAGGGAGTGCAGTGAGAAAATTTTATTTTTTTTATATTGTGCTAACCTCTGTTTTGCAGCAATATGTCAAGTTTTGATCCTAAGTTATTCTAAAAAGCCATGACAAGTACCTTACAAAAAATGATGAGAGAGGAATTAGGTGGTTTTAAGGAGCAGGTGGATGAGATGAGTGAGGAATTGAGGCAAATGCGAGTGAAAGTAGATAGAGTTGACAGCACTCAAAATGAACAATCCGGCAAATCACGTAGTGCTCAAAGAAGTGGGAGATTACAGCCCAAAGAAAGAAGGCCTGAGAACGATTCTGACGATTTTAACCGAGATAACTTTGACGATGGAGATAGCGACGTTGATTCGGTAATTGCTAACCGACGGAATGGAAAGCGGTTTGGTAGAGGGTCTAATCGGAAGGATGACAACATGAATGGGATCAAAATGAAGATTCCATCATTCCAAGGGAAAAATGACCCCGAGGCTTATCTTGAGTGGGTCAAGAAAGTCGAATTAGTATTTGCTTGCCATAATTACTCCGAGTCCAAGAAGGTGAAACTATCGGCTATTGAATTTTCCGATTATGCACTTGTTTGGTGGGATCGCTTGATGACAGAGCGAAGGCGTAGTGATGAAAGGCCCGTCGAGACTTGGGATGAGATGAAGCGACTGATGAAGAAACAGTTTGTACCCGATCACTATTATCGGGAATTGTACCAAAAATTACAAGGGCTTACGCAAGGGAATCATAGTGTTGATGAATATTATAAGGAGATGGAAGTGGCCATGATTCGGGCCAAGGTTGATGAGAATAGAGAAGCTACCATGGCGCAGTTCTTGAGCGAGTTAAACCGGGAAATTGCCAATGCGGTTGAATTGCAGCCGTATGTTGAGATTGAAGATGTTGTGCACACGGCAATTAAAATAGAGAGGAAGCTCAAGAGGAGGGGTAATTTCAAGCCAAGCTAAAGTTCTTATTCTACTCCAGGAAAACAAAGTCCGTGGAAGAAGGATGACAAAGCAACCACTTCGAAATCGAAAGCTGATTCGAAATCGGAAACTCCTAGTGGAAGTCAAGCTAAGGCAGCCCCTAACACCACTAATTCTCCTACGACTCGAAACTGGGACATTATTTGTTAGAAGTGTCAAGGGAGAAGCCACATTGCCACTCAATGTCCGAACAAACGAGTAATGATGCTTCTAGATAATGGGGAATATGAAATGGAAGAAGAAGGCGCTGAAGCTATGCCACAACTATAGGATATCGAAGAAGAGGAGAGTGCCATCCAGGGTGAGTTACTAGTTGTAAGAAAAGCCCTTAGCGTGCAAGCAAAAGAGGATGAGGAGCAGCGCGAGAATATTTTTCATACCATGTGCCTAGTGTTAGGCAAGGTGTGTAGCTTGGTGATAGACGGAGGTAGTTGCACTAATGTGGTTAGTACAATAATGGTAGAGAAGCTAGCATTGCACACGACGATGCACCCAAGGCTTTATAAATTGCAGTGGTTGAATGATAGCGATGAAGTGAGGGTGAACAAGCAGGTTTTGGTGTCCTTTAGCATTGCTAAGTACGAGGACCAAGTGCTTTGTGATGTGGTTCCCATGCAAGCCGGCCATATGCTATTGGGGAGACCATGGCAATATGATAGAAGAGTTAAACACGACGGTTTCACCAATAAATATTCATTTGAGATGAACAAGAGAACAATCATTCTCGTACCTTTACCGCCATAACAAGCCTATGTCGATCAGTTGAAGTTGCAAAATGAGGAGGAGCAACGGAGATCTGAAAAGAAAAAGAGAGGGAGTGGTGAGGAAAAGAAAGAGAGTGAGGGAAAAAGAAAAGAAATTGAGAAAAAAGAAAGTAGAGTGGAAAAACCAGTGACTATTGAGAGCAAGTTTGAGAGGAGGCAAAAGAATTTTTATGCGAGAGCTAGTGAAGTGAAAAGAGCGATACGTTGTAATCAACTTCTTGTACTTGTGTACAAAGAAGCGCTGTTGAATACTAACGAACTAAATTCTTCTTTGCCTAGTGTTATCATCTCTTTGTTGCAGGATTTTGGTGACGTCTTTCCAGAGGATACGCCAAGCGGTTTACCACTCATCCGAGGAATAGAGCACCAAATTGATTTCGTACCCGGAGCGTCCATTCCAAACCGACTAGCCTATAGGAGTAACCCAGAGGAAACGAAGGAACTTCAAAGGCAAGTGACGGAGCTGTTAGAGAAAGGGTATGTGAGAGATAGTATGAGCCCATGTGCGGTACCAGTTTTGCTAGTGCCGAAGAAGGATGGAACGTGGAGAATGTGCGTGGACTGCCGAGCCATAAATAATATCACGGTGAAGTATCGTCACCCTATTCCATGTTTAGATGATATGCTTGATGAGTTGCATGGGTCTAGTATATTCTCTAAGATTGATTTGAAGAATGGATACCATCAAATTAGAATGAAAGAAGGAGATGAATGGAAAACAACATTTAAAACTAAACATGGGTTATATGAGTGGTTAGTTATGCCTTTCGGCTTGACTAATGCTCCTAGTATTTTTATGCGCTTAATGAACCATGTATTAAGGTCATTCATTTGCAAATTTGATGTGGTCTATTTTGATGATATCCTGATTTATAGCAAGAGTCTAGATGATCATGTTATGCATTTGAAATCTGTTTTAGATGTCTTGCGTAGGGAGAAGTTATATGCTAACCTGAAAAAGTGCACATTTTGCACGGATAAGCTTGTGTTTCTTGGTTTTGTTGTGAGTGCACAAGGGATTCAGGTTGATAAAGAAAAGGTGAAGGCTATTCAAGAATGGCAAAGTCTTACAAGTGTTGGACAAGTGCGGAGTTTTCATGGACTTGCGAGTTTCTATCGGCGGTTCGTGAAGGAATTTAGCACGATTGCGGCACCCTTGACTGAGATGATCAAGAAGAACGTTGGGTTCAAATGGGGAAAGAAACAAGAGAAAGCATTCCAATTACTGAAAAGCAAGCTAAGTAACGCCCCTTTGTTATCTTTACCTAACTTTTCAAAGACTTTTGAAATTGAATGCGATACTTCAGGAAATGGAATTGGTGCTGTTTTTATGCAGGAAGGGAAGCCAATAGCATACTTTAATGAGAAGCTGGGTGGGGGCGACCTTAAATTATCCTACCTACGATAAGGAGCTCTATGCTTTGGTGAGAGCATTGGATACATAGTAGCACTATCTGTGACCGAAGGAATTCGTGATTCACACGGATCACGAATCGTTGAAGCACTTGAAAGGACAGCAAAGGTTGAACAAGCGCCATGCCAAATGGGTGGAGTTCATAGAAACTTTTCCATATGTGATCAAGTACAAGCAAGGTAAAGAGAATGTTGTAGCAGATGCTTTGTCGTGCAGGTATGCTTTAATTGCTACTTTAGATGCTAAGTTGCTTGGATTTGAATACATCAAGGATTTGTATTGTGATGATGCTGATTTTAGAGATATATTCAATGCATGTGAAAAATTGGCATTTGATAAGTACTTTAGGCATGATGGATTTCTAATGTGTGAAAACAAACTTTGTGTGCCTAAATGTTCATTGCGTGAGTTGCTTGTGAAAGAGGCTCATGGTGGGAGTCTAATGGGACACTTTAGTATAGCTAAGACTTTAGGAGTATTGCAAGAACACTTCTTTTGGCCTCACATGAAAAGAGATGTTGAAAGAATTTGTGAGAGATGCGTTATTGTAAGAAAGCAAAGTCTAAGTTAAACCCCCATGGTTTATATATCCCATTGCCCATTCCTAGAGACCATTGGGTTGATATTTCTATGAATTTTGTGTTGGGTTTATCTAGGACTAAACATGGGAATGATTATGTTTTCGTGGTGGTTGATAGATTTTCTAAAATGGCTCATTTCATTGCTTGCCATAAAACTGATGATGCACCACGAATTGCGAATTCGTTCTTTAAAGAAATTGTGCGTTTGCATGGCATGCCTAGAACTATTGTTTTTGATAGGGATGTAAAGTTTTTGAGCTACTTTTGGAAGACTTTGTGGGGAAAGTTGGGTGCCATAATAAAAAAGAACTTGAAAGAATGGGAAGAACGTTTGCCTCATGTTAAGTATGCATATAATCGAACTGTTCATTCTGCTTCTATGTTTTCTCCTTTTCAAATTGTATATGGTTTTAATCCGCTAGCTCCTTAGGATTTATTACCATTACCTGTTGAGCATGCTAACCTAGATGGCAAGAAGAAAGCTGAATTTGTTAGGAAGATTTACGAGAAGGTGAGGCAAAACATTGAGAGAAGAACTAAGCAGTACATGCAGCAAGCCAACAAAGGAAGAAAGAAGATGGTTTTCAAACCCGGAGATTGGGTTTGGTTGCACATGAGGAAGGAACGCTTTCCGGTTCAAAGGCGTTCTAAGCTATTACCGAGAGGCGATGGACCATTTCAAGTTGTGCAAAGAATCAATGACAATGCATACAAACTTGATTTACTAGGTGAGTATAATGTGAGTGCTACATTTAATGTTGCTGATCTAAGTCCGTTTAGTGCAGGTGATGAATTGAGGACAATTCCTTTTCAAGAGGAGGGGAATGATGAGTCCAAGGATAGCACCAGAGCTAGATCATGGAGTGAAGACTATGCAGACCCCATTCGGGTTCCGAGTGGTCCAATCACCCGAGCTAGAGCAAGGAAGACGAATGATGCACTCATGATCATGGTCCATTTTCTCTCCATTCTTTCTAATCCTCACCATCAACATATTTATAATGCCTTCCATCAAAGAAATTATAAGCTTGTCCCTAGCTTCAAGTATGAAGGAATTAAACACCTCACAGTGGTTATTGATCAATATGTCACACTTAACATTAGTTGAAAAATGTGACCTTAACCAATGTTTGGGTGATTCCCCATCCATCACCCATGTATGTGCTTCTTTATTTTTATTTTTTTTCAATTCTTCCATACGTTTATTAAACTATGGCATTGTACTTGCTTTGATAGTATTCCAAAACATATCTTTAAGCTCCTTACGTGCATACTTTTTCTTGAAATTGTTGTGGTGATGCCTCACACAAAACCTGTGTTCACAATTTGGCAGCACATCACTCATTGCTGGAAGAAAACCCCGTCAAAAAATGTGAAATTAATACATTACAATTGACTGATTATGGAAGCTTAATCAGCCTATAATTAATTACTGAAATTGGACAGAAACTATTACCTTTTGCCGATCTGAAATGAATGTGTAGGTGTCCACATTTTCCATTCAAATGTCATTCTTTAGTAGTTCCAAAAACCATGTCCAAGTACTTTTGGTCTCCTTTTCAATAATTGATGGAGACATAAATACAGGATCGTTTGATATTGCGTATAGATTGAACAAAAAACTTTTGCTAAAACCTTATAAGAATAAATGGATTTCACCTTTTTGAATCATGTAGAGGATCCATATGAGGAGACTAGGGTTTGAAAGCATTAGATTGCGATTTGGTTAGATTTTTTTAATTCTCGATGCGCTGCGAAAATCAATTGTTTTTGCCACCGAAACGACTTCTGATCATCCTAATTTTTTATGAAACAATAGTAACTTTGCGTTTCGAATGACATATCCAAAAATCAGCACAATCCAATGCTGCGATCAAAAGTTACGATTGATTTACGACTGTTGTGACGAAAACCTAAAGATCTTCTATCGTATTCCTCCCGCCATCAAATCTTGCACCGAGTGTGGGCTACGGTATCACCCAAATTTTCTCCTCCCTCAATAGAACAAACCCTATCTCATGAGAATTATTGTTATAATGAGAAGAGACAAGGCCGGCGTATTTATAAGGCTACGATATGGACCTTAAGGAGAAATAAGTGTTTGAGCTTCCTATGGAAAGTTGGAATCATAATTCCACTATGAATTAGTTCCTTTCATAAATTATAATTCACACCACTAAAGAATTATAATTGCACTCCCGTCCTTATCTCAAAATTATATTTCGAGCTCCTTATTATTAAATACTTATTATTCTCCCCACGTTAAGATTACAGATAACCGTTATTTAAATTAAATTACTGACAATTATATTTAAATGACTTCTTAATCCTTGAGCCTACCACTTAACTTATTTGATATGTCGGATTAACATAATCCACCTGCAGGGTTTGACATGATCAAAACTTATAAGGTTCTCAAGGGCCTATCATCAATCCCTATACCGGGACGTGGATTCCGTCAAATAATTAATATTCATCATACATATAGTGTCGTCATCCAACTCACGAAGATTATTGATCCATAAATGAATCTCACTCTTAATGGGTCAAAACAACAAACACTACATATATGTCTATTAATTATTTTAAGATTCAGAGCATAAGTAATCATAATAACCATGGGATTTTAAATTGTTTTATATAGTCAGTATAAAAACAATTAACTCAAACTGGTCCTATTCAATACACACAAAATGTACTAGCACAACGAGGTAAAACTATATCGTTTCCTGTAGCTAAGATAAACTACTAAAACTTGTGCTACAATCCTACTGATGGGTGTCCAATTCCATCTAAGACTGTAAACCATTAAACTTATATTCCACAAGAACCAATGATATGATCTTCTGTGTGTAAGTTATACTCTACTTACCAAATCATCTACTATATGGAATAAAAGACACACATGCACGATATTTAAATAAATAATATAATGCAACTATTGCCTATAAAGATTCTCATTAAAATAGCAAAGCCAAGTTTATAACATATCCAAACCAACAAGAAAATTATGGCTTTTAGTATATCACTCTAACAATCTCCCACTTAGACTCAAAGCCATGCAGCTATGCATCTCACTCACATTCCCTCAACGTGAACATGTGTTTTCCCTTCTTATGAATCCTCGGCTTTTTCGAGTTCGCAACCGTTTCACTATTATCAAAATAAAGTGAAATAGCTTATAACACTAAAGGTGCCACATCTAGATTCATATGGAAGTTCCTGAGCCAAACTGCCTCCTTAGTTGCTTCTAAAGTAGCCACATATTCAGCTTTCATGGTGGAGTCAGCAATGCATGACTGCTTGATACTCCTCCAACCAATGACTCCACCTCTTAGAGTAAACACATAACCTAAAGTTGACTTTCTGGAATCCTAACTTCTGACTAAAAATCCTTATCTATGTATCCAACAGGTACTAGACTGTTTGCCTGGTAAACTAACATAAAATCTTGAGTCCTTTTACGGTACTTAAATATATGTTTTACCGCAGTCCAGTGTTCTTTCCCTGGATTAAACTGATATCTGCTAACCATACCAACGGTAAAGCAAATGTCTGGTCTAGTACACAATATAACATACATGAGGCTTCCCACTGCCGAAGCATAAGGAACTCCCCTCATCCTCTCTATCTCATCATGTGTCTTATGACATTGATCTTGGATAGAGTGATTCCATACCTAAAAAGGGAGAAACCCTTTCTTAGAATCTTGTATACTAACTCTGGCAAGAATTGTATCGACGTAAGTACTTTGGATAAGCCCAACATCCTATTTTTCTAATCTCGCATAAGCTTAATACCAAGGATGTGACTAACTTTTCCCAAGTCCTTCATATCGAGCTGACTTGATAACCATATCCTCACTAAAGATAATATTCACATATAGCTTCCAATAAGTAAGATATTATCCACATACAATACCTGGAATACCACCGCGCTTTCATTGCGCCTTTTGTACACACAAGACGCATCCGAACATTAATCAAAACCAAAAGATTTGATTGTATGGTCAAAACAGATGTTCCAAGATCTAGACACTTGCTTAAGCCCATAAATGGGCTTCTTGAGCTTGTACAACATGTGCTTTTGGCCCTTTGCTATGAATCCTTCTGGTTGCATCATATAGATGCTTTTATTAAGACTTCCATTAAGGAAACCTGTCTTAATATCCACTTGCCAAATCTCGTAATCAAGATGAGCTGCAATGGATAAGAGAATCCGAATAGACTTTGGCATGGCTACTGGCAAAAAGGTTTCATCATAATCGATCCCCTTCTTTATGAGTGAACCCTTTTAGCAACAAGCCTTGATTTAAGCCTGTCTAATTCTCTCTATCTCTTATATACCCACTTGCATCCGACAGGTTTTATCCCTTCGGGTGGTTTTACAAGATCCCAGACTTTGCTAGAGTACATGGACTCCATTTCAGATTTCATAACCCTTTGCCATTTTCTGTATCTTTATCTTGAAGTATTTCATTGTAGTTAAAAAGGGTTCGTTTCTTATTCATCAGGAACCTTGTCATAAGACTCTCCCAAGAACATAAAACGACTAGGTTGACGAACAGCCCTCCCACTACGACGAGGCACTACTGTGTTTGTGTATATTATGCAAATATTGAACATACTAACTCACTATCCACACGTTGCGTTGGTTCAAGAATCTACGTATTAGTGATTTGTTTAAGATGTGCACAAGTATCGACAATCCTCCCACTACGACGAGGTAATGGAATGTCGATATCCATTTACTGTAGTATTTTCTCTTGTACTAAAGGTATAGACGAATTGTGCCCTATTTTTCTCTCATCTCATTTCCATTACAACAACACTACTCCTGGGCTTATGGTCATGATATAATCATCTTCTAAGAATCTGGCATTGATAATAATAACATTATATTCTTGAGGATTATTAAATAAACTACGCTTGGTTCCTTTTGGATATGTAACAAAGAAACACATTTTCATTCTTGATTCCAACTTATTCGCATTACCTTTTCAGCACATGTGCTGGACTACTCCATACTCGAATATGCCGCAGACAAGGTTTACGCCCAGTTCGCAATTCTATGGGTGTAGTAGGTACTGACTTTGATGGTACCAAGTTCAGAATATATGTAGTTATTTCTAAAGTATATCCCTAAAAAGAATCAGGTAGGTTTGAATAACTCATCATAGATCTTACCATTTTTATAAGAGTCTTATTCCTTCTTTCTGCTACACCATCAAGCTGTGGCATCTCCAGTGCAGACAACTAAGATGCAATCTCATTCTCTAATAAGTATTCTTTGAACTCTCCCAAGAGGTATTCACCACCACGATCTAATCGTAGTGACTTGATACATTTTTTTAGACGCTTCTCCGTTTCTGTCTTGAATTCTTTGAATTTCTCAAAGACTTTAGACTTACGTCGCATTAAGTAAATATATCTATACTTTAAATAATCATCTACAAATGTGATGAAATACTCAAAGCCTCCTCTAGGCTGGACATTCATGTGACCATACAAATCAGAGTGAACCAGTTTTAACTGTTCTTTAGCGCTATAGCCTTTTTGCTGAGAATGATCTCTTAGTCATTTTATCTTCTAAACAGGATTCACAAACTGGAAGTGCCTCCACTTCCAATGAACCTAATGGTCCATTTTCGACCAGTTTTTGAATTCTTTTTAAATCAATATGACCAGGGCATAAGTGCCAAAAATACATTTTGTTCATTTTGAAGGTTCCTTTCTCTTAATCGGTAAACTATTAATGCTATTCAATTCACTCAGTTGTAGTACGACAAGTTAGGATTATTAATGTAAAGATCAATCACTAATGTACCAGAACAAACAAACTATTTATTTTTTCTAATGATAACTGATTTATCATTAAAATAAACAAAATATTTGTCCTCAACCAATCTAGAAATAAAAATCAAATTCCTTCTTATGGAAGATACATATTGACATTCCTTAATCATTAATATCCTATTCTGACTAGACTAGAGATAAATATCTTTTACTGCAACTGTTGCCACATTCGTAGCTGCCCATATGTAATTTTTCTCTATTTTTAAGTTATCTGGTTTCCTGGAACCCCTGCAAAGTATTGTAGACATGATTAGTGGCTCTCGAATCTACACACCAGGTACTGGTAGATCGGACCAATAAACTAGATACAACAATAAATAGATGAAATTTACATATGTTGTTATAACGGTTTAGGAAACTGGGACAATCTTTCTTCAAATGCACTTTCTACTGATAGTGAAAACACTGGCCTATAGGCTTTTTCACTCCTCCTAGAGGTTTAGTGACTGTTGCACGCATTGCTCCTTATGGGACTGCAACTTATGCATTCTTCTTCTTCCTTTCTTGCTTTTGGGCATAGAAGTTAAAGCTTTCTTAGCCACTAGAGTACTAGCCAGTTTACCAAGGAGTTCCTCAACTGCTTGGAATTCTTTAAGAAGTTCCAACAATGAATAAAGCTTATTCATGTTGTAATTCTGTCGGAATCCCTTAAATAAATCCAGCAGCGACTGGAGAACGATATCGACCTGAGTTTTTCCATTGATTTCAGCTCCAAAGATCTCTTAGTTCATTTAGAAGACTGATCGTCTTCAAAACAAGATCCTTAACTTGGGTTCCTTCAGTAATAGTCGTGTTCATGAGGCCTTTCATCGAAACGTACCTCGCAACATGATCTTGATCCTCAAAAATATCTTTGAGGTTCAGCATTATGCAGTAGGCGGTGGCAAAAGACTAATGCTAATGTTGTAGTACATTTGACAAAAATGCCAGAATGTAAAACCACGTCATCTCATCAGCCTTTTTCCACCTCCGACAAGCCTGGGTTTCCTCATCGGTTGCCCCCTTACTAGGTTCTACTGGACAAGACTTAGTGAGCACAAACTTGTTCTCTTTAACAGTAAGCACAATGTTCAAGTTCCCATTTTTTTAGTCAATATAATTAGGTCCAATCAATTTGTTTTAGTTGAGAATAATTAAAAGTGGATCGAAAGAGTTTGCCATTTTAAAACTTGAGAATCATACAAATTATGATGGACAATAATAACTTTGAACACATATTTTAAATATGGTACCCTCTACCATTTCAAAAAGTGCTCGCCAGCAGCCTAAGACTTTGAACAATATGCCCCGTTAGTGAGGTCGTCTATTATTCATTATTTCTTAGACAGATGTAAACCTATTAAATTTTACTGTCTAGACAATTCTTTATCGTCAAGCAATACATACTATCTAGACAATCTTTTATTGTCAAGTAAAATATACTATCTAGACAATCTTTTATTGTCAAGTAAAATTTAAATAGCCGACTTTCTTTAGTCCTACAAATAATAGTAGAGACTCAGTTGGAGAGCATATTATTATTTATATCTAAGTGTATACCATCATTTAATTTAGTCTAATGATTATGCAATTTATTATCTCCGATATGGAGGTGAGCACTAAAACCCACACGAAAAATAAATCACATCATTTAAAATTATCAATCAGTGAAATTTGTACAATGATTCCGTAATCTATTCTTTTCGATATGGAGGTGAGCACTATAACACACTTGAAAAATAAATTACATCATCTATAAACCAATGATGGAGACCGTGGGGTTTTTATGTGAAAAAATCCCTCACCCACTTAGTATTTAAAACATTATTTTCTGAGGGTTAAGAAAATTTTATATTAAATTCTAGTCAATTAAAATACATGGGTATGAAATATAAAAGACATGTGCAATAAAATTATTTTGCTCCTTTTCTTTTTTTTTAAAAAAAAACTTATATTTTTCAATTACGCAAAATTTATATTTATATACCCTTTTTTAATTTGACAAGAACTAAATATAAAATAAAAGGTGATCTAGGCATGGTCATGTATCCATGTTGTCCAAAATTATAAGGAAACCTAATAATTAAAACACATATGACCAACACACAATCACACAAAGCATTAAACCATTCAATAATAAGAATAATTAAATTCCTGCTATTATAGTTCAAGCTTTATCATCCCTAGCCTGTTGGAAACCTGTAACGACCTACGTCGTCACTTCATTGACTATGTCAGGAATCAACATTGGTGGAAACGCCTTCTTCAACGTCCTTCGTTGAAGAAACTGCAATCTTAGATACAAATGTCATATGCCTCCATTTAAGGAGTTCACACATAAACTATTATATCTAAGCTGTAAATAAAATTGCATAGATCCTATGTCTCCTTTTAAGGAGTTCACAAATTTGATCTAAATTTAATTTACAACCATGAATAAAACCCAAATCATCACGCACATTAAAATTAACCACGAATAAAAACATCGTGGGATCCAATCACATAAAACAAAATTACGTGACCATAATAGCGGGACAAGAACACTGCAAAACAAGGGTTAGCGAGTTCTATGTTCTATCCAACAACAACATGCATGAATAAATTTAACTTGACAAGATGGCTAGTTCAATCTGTACGCAGTATCAAAGAAAACCAATCCCTCTAATACCAATTGATGGAGACATAAATACAGGATCGTTTGATATTACGTATAGATTGAACAAAAAACTTTTGCTAAAAACCTATAAGAATAAAGGGATTTCACCTTTGTGGATCATGTAGAGGATCCATATGAGGATACTAGGGTTTGAAAGCACCAAATTGCGATTTGGTCAGATTTTTTTAATTCTTGCTAGGCTGCGAAAATCGATTATTTTCGCCACCAAAACGACTTCTGACCGTCCTGATTTTTTGTTTAATACGGTAACTTTGCGTTTTGAATGACATATCCAAAAATTAGCCCGATCCAACGGTGCGATCAAAAGTTACGATTGATTTACAATTGTAGTGCTGAAAACCTAAAGATCTTCTATCGTATTCCTTTCGCCATCAAATCTTGCACCGAGTGTGGGCTACTGTATCACCAAGATTTTTTAATCTCTTAATATAACAAACCCTAACTCATGAGAATTATTGTAATAACGAAAAGAGACAAGGCCGGCGTATATATAAGGCTACGATAGGGACCTTAAGGAGAAATAAGTGTTTGGGCTTCCTATGAAAAGTTGGAATCCTAATTCCACTATGAATTAGTTCCTTCCATAAATTATAGTTCACACCACTAAAGAATTATAATTGCACTCCCGTCCTTATCTCAAAATTATATTTCGAGCTCCTTATTATTAAATACTTATTATTCTCCCCACGTTAAGATTACAAACAACCATCATTTAAATTAAATTACTGACAATTATATTTAAATGACTTCTTAATCCTTGAGACTACCACTTAACTTATTTGATATGTCGGATTAACATAATCCACCTGCAGGGTTTGACATTATCAAAACTTATAAGGTTCTCAAGAGGCTATCATCAATCCCTATACCGAGACGCGGATTCTGTCAATAATTAATATTCATCATACATATAGTGTCGTCATCCAACTCACGAAGATTATTGATCCATAAATGAATCTCACTCTTAATGAGTCAAAACAACAAACACTACATATATATGTCTATTAATTATTTCAAGATTAAAAGCATAAGTAATCACAATAACCATGGGATTTTAAATTGCTTTATATAATCAGTATAAAAACAATTAGCCCAAATTGGTCCTATTCAATACACACAAAGTGTACTAGCACAACAAGTTAAAACTATACTATTTCCTGTAGTTAAGATAAACTACTAAAACTTGTGCTATAATCCTACTGATAGGTGTCCAATTCCATCTAAGACTGTGAACCATTAAACTTATATTCCACAAGAACCGATGATATGATCTTCTGTGTGTAAGCTATACTCTACACACCAAATTATCTACTATATGGAATAAAAGACGCACATGCACGATATTTAAATAAATAATATAATGCAACCATTGCCTATAAAGATTCTCATTAAATAGTAAAACCAAGTTTATAACATATCCAAACCAACAAGAAAATTATGACTTTTAGTATATCACTCTAACAATAATAACATATATGTAAATGGATAAATTCCATTGTTGCCATCTATTCCAATAGCAGTTAACAACTGCCCTGGATATGGCCCCTTCAAGAAACATTCATCGACACGAATAAAATGTCTACAACCTTCCAAAAAGCCCTTCTTCAATGGACTAAGGCAGCAATAAAATCTTTTAAATCTATGTGCTCCATTTTCATTAGTTACTTCCTCCTTGTTAATATACAATTGTGGTGTTAGGCATTGCCCTTTTGATCTCTAGATAATATCTCCAAAGCAACTTATATTGTTCTTTTGGGCCCCCTCAATGAGAATTTGTTCCTGTTGCTTGGCCCTATAAACTTGACTTCTACTAACTGCCACAGTATGATCCCTCATCACTATCTCTTTCAGTGCAATCAATGGCATTTGAGGATTAACCCTTATGCTTTCCACGTACCTACTTGCAATCCACTGTGAGGTCTTGTAATAACATGGCCTACAATTTGTATGCTTGTTCTCAATAATTTTCACTTGAAGAGTATCTAATTTTTGCATTTTTAAGACATACACCATCCATTTACATGGAGGTTAACACTTGACTCTTATCCTCCACTTCTCATTTTTTGTAAATTTGATCTCCTTCTTGTTGATGATTGTATACTCCCTTGCAGCATCTCTGAAATCCTTAGCATTTGCAAATAGCATGCCAAATTCAAACTGAGGATTTAACATATCCCTTTCATGATTGAACTCAAGAAACCTGTGTTTATGGGTTGATTTGCTTAGAGTTTCTTCTTCATCATCAAAAGTGTAACACCCCGTTTCTAAATCGCAAGCCTAGCGCGTTCAAATATCGCGAGTAAGGCGATTTTGAGCTCCGAATAGTGAAATACTGTTCTGAAAGGAGTGACAGGGTTCGAAGACTTTCGATAAGTCATATTAATGTATTTAAGCTTGTTAGAATGTCCGTAAGTCATTTCGGTTGATTCGAGTTGAAATTAGAATGTAGATTAAAAGTTTTAAATTGACCCGACTTCATAATTTTTGGTTAATTTGGAGGAAGCGCAACTCCTTCGTTCTTCGTTAGATCGAGTTTTTGTTAGCAATGTACCCTCGATTTTTAGGCAATCTACAACTTTTGTGTTTTGGTCAAAGGCAAATTCGAAATTTTACTAGGTTAAAACTGAGTGCAAAAAAGGTCAATCGCTATCTGTTGTTCATTCGGTAACACTAACGCCTAACTTTGTCAAATTTTTAGGAATTATCTGTCCAAAATTTGGAAACACTTCCTCCTAGGAAGTTGTAGAGCTCCTAATAAGCTTTCCATGGATATAAAGATCACCTCAATCAGACTTCCGAGTAAGAAGTTATGACCGTCCAAAGTTCAACGCTGTAACTCCCCTATGCATGAACAGTAACCGCGTGAGCAGCAACATTTTATATATATACATACGTGAGCTTTATCTTCTTCCTCATTTCATTTCACCATTAGAGAGCTCTTAGAGAGATAAAGACTGACGAAATTGAGAGGGGTTTGAGGTGTCCTCATCTACGCATCTTCATCACACTAAAGCAACACCAAATCATCACTATTCACCTTCTTCTCCAAGCTCCACCTCCATTGTTAGGGCTTTGAGCGAAAATTGGGGATTTTGTGATTACGCAAGCATGGCTAGATTTAACACAGAATACTTCAAAGTCTCGGCATGTCTAAGGTGGGAATCTATAATCAAAACCTATTTTTATAACTTATGATTGCTCTATCATGATTCTATCACATGTTATATAAAAGCCAAGCTTCTTTAGATGGGTTTTGGGGCTTTTGATGGGATTGAGTTTCAATATTGAAATTGATGATTGCTACAAGCTAAATATACCCTAAAATACATGTTTTAACTAAAGATTATAGGTATTAAACTAATTTGTATCGAAACCCACTTAGTAGAGAATGTATGAACAAGACTTTAAGACTTTGGGGATTTTGGGTGTTGTGCTCAAACTATGGTTGATTGTGGGTTATTAACCCTTAGATGTATACATTTATAACATTTAACTTACATGTAGACCATCATCTATGAGATTTGTGCCGAAAACCCACCAAGGTGGATTAGTATACGACAACTTTGGGTCTATTGGCTTAAGAATGTTATTTTTGGGAATTGTAATGCATATGATACTTCAATACACCTTAGATATGTTATTAAGGTGAATTTTTAGGATGTAGATTTATCTTGGTAGTAATTAAGAAAGATCAATGTAATGGAAGCATACCGGTTAGGCTACAATTATAGAAATTAACACCTAGCTTGAATAGAATGACCTTCGGACATGGAAAAGACAAGTATGACGCTAGTTTTACAAATATGATACGGTATGAGATGTAAGAAGCCGATAATATACCAACTAGCCATAAAACACGAATAACAACATTTAGATAAGAATTTGGACGAGTGGTGTGATAATGACGCCCATGGCGATACTAAGTGGATGGGGTGCAATTGCGAAAAATTATATATATACATAATGATTTCTATATGTATAGTCTTGTTAAATATATGTAGAGATACGAATGACCTTGTAATGGTAAGAATATAGGTGTAATGCGTAGTAACGATGATATTGATGGTGATATAAATGGTGGGCGATTGTATGATTATATATATATATATATGTGTGTGTGTGGATTTCCATACGTGTGGTGATTGTTTGATTGATGATATATATATGTACATTGTCAAGTAAGGAGCTGATATATTCCTGTTGAATGATCACACGTATGGGCTGGTTACATCCATGTATGTTTATGAATAATGATAAGGCTTATAATGTGAATTACTTTATCGGCGCGATGTAAACGAATGATACACCTTGTTATTATCACTTTGTTATTACGTTATAGGATGGCTTGCGTGAACATTGTAATGTGTATATTACGATTTATTGTTGAATCTTATGTTGATATAAAGTATGATGGTGAGATTGCATAGTCCCTGCGAGGTCCCGAGTTGGTCTCTAAAGGTTAGGACCTTAAGTTGGGACAGAGTGCCCCCGGGTGAAAGACCCGAAACCGTGCACGAAAATGAACGAGAGGCCCTACTGCCGCGTGGGTGAAAGGTCACGAAATGCAGACCTGGTGATGCTTGGACAATCGCGATTATTACATTTGTGATGGTCCAGGTCGTGAGGACTTTTGAGCAACATTGTCTCAAATGATACTAATACGCCACAATGACGGATGTGGCGGTGTTTCGATATATATATATATATATATTATTTGTTGTATTTTACATTGTTCTATATATATTGTATCTTGTATATTATGGATAATATATATATATATATCGATTTGGATCATTGTATACTTAGAGAACCATTTGACCATCCATAACAAATAATTATCTAATGTGAAAAGTTCTAGTAACTGTTAGTTTACAAACATAGTATACGAATGTCTAGACGGTCTGGTAATAATGCTTAGTAGTCGGCCAAGTAAGTAACTTGATGGAGGCAAGGTTGTTGTGTAAAATGAAGACAATTCAAAGGCCATCCAAGTTCCAACAGGCCCAAGTACAAGGTCGCGGGCTAAGAAGTTAAAGGCAAAGCTTAATAGATTAATTCAAGCTATTTGTGCTCAAGAAGAAGGCACAATCAAGCCCATTGGAGGGGAAAAATGTGGAGCACAAAATGGAGGCTGGATTACACTTATTCAAGCCCAATTGGAGTGAGAAGACTATGTCTATGCGGCCCAAGAGTGTGGAGTCAAGCCCACACATTTTTATTTATTATTTAGTTATTATTGTTATTTCTTTTAAAGACTAGTTCTTGTTTGATTAGGATTTGTTTTGAAGATTCCTTGTTGGATTGGTTTCTTGTTGCCTAAGTTTTCTTCTCCCTATTTAAAGGGGGTTCATTGCTTTATTTTATCATCTAAGACTTTATTCATAATATTATTGAGTGATATTAATCCTCTTCAGTTCTTCACGAACTACTTGAACTTATCGGTTTGTCCGTGGCGTTCATCCGACTTATCAACCGGTATTTTGCACCCGATTGTGGCGTCTTCGTTTTCCACCATAATCTGATTGTAGAAATGATCAAGGTTCTTAATTTGCTACGATTTTTGTGTGTATCTATGTCGAGGTTCGCATAACCAATTCGTTGTGTTTGCGGGTTTCATGCGAGAACACCGTAAGTCGTATCAGTTGGTATCAGAGCAGGTTCTACTATCAAGTTTTATCAATCCATTAATTAGTAGTTGTTCTTCTTGATTTATGTTTTGTTATTATCGCATATAATAGTGTTTATTCGTTCTTCGTGTTTTTCATCACTATATAAAAAAATTGAAATTTGCATTATTCCGCATCTGTTCTTGCTAAGTTTTCGAATTTGTTCTTGATTGTTAAAGTACACCCGAATTGCACCTATTACGAATCTGCTTCATCTGTGGTTTAAAGTTGAATTCCTTTAATTTGTTCCTTTGAACCCTAGCTGCGAATCCGTCCATTGTAGTCGGTTTGCTATCGCGAATTAATTTCTATTTTTTCTGCCCAGGGTAGGATTTCGACATAGTTAGGGTTAGTTTTCGATTGTAATACAACCCTTACTACCTGGCGTTTTGTTGAGATATGAGATTGTTAAGGTTATTAACAGTGGCGGACCCAGAAATTTAACCAACTGGGGGCGAAATTCAAAACAAACAAAAATATATTTAAAACACATCAATAACCGAGAACAAATTTAACCACAAACATAATCGCATTAATAATAATACTTGATACAATTAAAAGTCTTAAAATATTTAATACTTACAAATTACAATAAAATTTTACGAGATTTTATATTTTGAAAGTATTATAGCACATGCTTCTTATTAATATTATTGAAGAGGAAGAGAACAAAAAGAAAGAAAGAAAGAAAGGAACAAAGGAACTAAAAGAAGTCTGATAATTAAATGAAATTTGATCTCGGCAGTGGAAACTGGCAAGTGGGTGGGGTTTGATAATTTTGTTGTTATTACACTTAGGTACCCTCAAATATAAATTTATGCACATAAGTCATTATAATTTTATTTTTTTTAAAAATACCCTATATCTATTAAAAAAAATTAAAAGCCAACTGGGGGCAATTGCCCCCATTTGCCCTAGTGTAGGACCGCCCCTGGTTATTAAAACTTCGATTTCTGCATATAAATCCTATCTACGATTGATTGTTTCATTAATTATATAAACCTTAGCTGTTGCGAATATGTTGGTTGCTTATATAAGTTTCGTTTGGTGCTTAAAATTAGATTTTGTTGAGTTTCGAATTGTGTTAATTATTTCAGCTAAAATTTTAAATTCTGAAAATTTCGACTACACCAGATTAAAGTAGAAGTCAAGAGACCGAGAAACCAAAAAAAAAGTACAAAAATTTTCGAAATTCGCAATTATTAGATTTTGATTCTATAGGGTCCAAGAATTCCAAAAATCACGTTTCCCGAGACTGAATTTTCACACCTATTTCGCGTTCTTTTGCCCCTTATTATGTCCGTAATCGTTGGGATTCTAGTTTCTTATTGATTCGTTGTGTGAATTGTCCATTCATATTCCGATATTTAATTGAGTAGTTTAATAAGAACCTATAGAGCATTAATTTAAGCGAAAAGAGGTATAATTTGTGAGACCATTAGAGGGTAAAAGCCAATAATTGTGGAGTGATACACGAGTGAACTGAGTGAAACACGTGAGGGAGTGTTTGTGAGGTCCTTAATTCTATTTTGCAGGTTATATAAATAATGTCGAAAAGCCAATAAGTGGCCTCGAAAGAGGAGGGGCATCAACCAGCCATCCCGAAGATGAATGGCTGCACATGCAGAAGGAACGATTTCTAGAACAACGTCGTTCTAAGCTACTTCCTAGAGGAAATGGACCTTTTCAAGTTCTTGAGCACGTCAACGATAATACTTATAAGCTGGACCTACTAGGAGAGTACAACGTTATCGCTAGTTTTAACGTTGCTAACTTAAGTCTGTTTGATGCCAGTGATGATTTAAGGGCAAATCCTTTTCAAAGGAGGGGAATGATGGAGGCAAGGCTGTTGTACAAAATGAAGACAATTCAAAGGCCATCCAAGTTCCAACAGGCCCATGTACAAGGTCGCGGGCTAAGAAGTTAAAGGCAGAGCTTAATGGATTAATTCAAGCTATTTGGGCTCAAGAAGAAGGCACAATCAAGCCCATTGAAGGGGGGGAAATGTGGAGCACAAAATGGAGGCTGGATTACACTTATTCAAGCCCAATTAGAGTGAGAAGACCATGTCTATGCGGCCCAAAAGTGTGGAGTCAAGCTCACACGTTTTTATTTATTATTTAGTTATTATTGTTATTTCTTTTAAAGACTAGTTCTTGTTTGATTAGGATTTGTTTTGAGGATTCCTTGCTGGATTGGTTTCTTGTTGCCTAAGTTTTCTTCTCCCTAGTTAAAGGGGGTTCATTATTTTATTTTATCATCTAAGACTTTATTCATAATAATATTGAGTGATATTAATCATCTTTGGTTCTTCACGAACTACTTGAACTTATCGGTTTGTCCATGGCGTTCATCCGACTTATCAATCGGTATTCCGCACCTGGTTGTGGCGTCTTCGTTTTCCACCATAATCTGATTATAGAAACGATCAAGGTTCTTAATTTGCTATGATTTTCGTGTGTATCTATGTCGAGATTCGCATAACCAATTCGTTGTGTTTGCGGGTTTCGTACGATAACACCATAGGTCGTATCATAACTCATAATGTACTATTAACAAATTGATAACTACAAATACTTAGCATAAGAGGTGTATACTCTTCACCCGCAGTTGAGTGGCCGAGAATAGAATGATTCTTATAGCGTGTGAACCCTCAGAAGCTAGAAATAGTAGAATGTTATATGATGAGAATTGGGAAACAGTTTTGATACTTGAGATAGAACACTTAGCGGGTTTTGGCACGCACATACATAGTGAATTGCATAGTAAAGTTTTCAAAATGATTGTATTGTTGAAGCAACATATATAGGATACGTATGTTTTCAAATGAAAACCTTATTTTCATTATAAACCCCCATAGTTCCCACTAAGCCTGGATTTGGCTCATTCCTTCCTTTTCAACAGTTTTGCAGGTCTATACTCGAGGGTGGCACGCATAGTACGTTTATAGAAGCTCTAATGACCTCGAACTACTTTGTAGTCCTTAATACAAGGACAATGCCATTGAGGCCTTTATATTACATTTTCAGACATTTGTATTTATTTAAAAGAATTTGGGACTGTTGTATAATCATATACTTAAATAGACTTTGATAAAGTGTATAGGTTGAGGAGTATTTTTATTAAATGGTTGATTGTGAAATGATTGAACAGAGGTTGTTCTTTTTATTTTTAATTACAGGGCGGATTGTTATTTAAATGAACTCCTCATGCCGAAATTTTGTAAAACGTGTTTTTCAACATATCAAGTTTTATCTAAGAAAAAGATTTTTAAAGGTTGTGATTTTTATATTTTAAACTCGCCATCGCGCACGGCATCCGTGATTAACCAGGTCTCAGAGGTGAAAATCTCCGAATGGGATTCAGGGCGTCACAAGAAGAGTGGATACTACGCATTCCTTCTGAATTCTCAATTACATTATCATCATGACCACTGTCAATTTTACCGCCCTTTGTTTCACCACCCCTCTTGTTTTACTAACACCCTCTATTTCACGAACACTTGTAGCACCACCTCCTGTTCCACCTTTAATGTTTGCATCAAACAAGAGATCTTCATCACCAAAGTCATAATTAGAATCAAATAAACAATCCTCACCTTTTGCATTACTTTCATTATTTGTTTCTTCTTCCTCTGTCTCGTTAATTTCATTTTCTCCACCCCCTGTTTCCTTACCCACTGCTTTCGCACCCACTCTGTCCCCACCAACTGTTTTCCTACCAACTGTTTCACATTCTACATGTTCAAGATAAACCTCAAGTACCCTATAAGCTAGTACCCATTTAACCATGTCATGTATATCACTATCCTTATCTAAAATCCTTAACCCTCCAGATAAGGTCAATGATGGTACTTTATACCAACATTTAGTAAATGGCTTACACCCCACCTTTTTAGCAATCTCTTCAATCTCAATAATAGAAAACCTATCAAGATATATATAGTCCATTTTCAATACAGACTCGCCCACATATACTTTAGGTGTAACTCTACGTTGGATATCCATAAGTTCCCCCCCCCCCCCCCCCCATGATACATATGGATATTCAATAATGGATAATCAACATCTGCAAAAATCCACTAAACCACTTTTAAACTTATAATTTAAACATAAATCCATTAAACCACTTTCAAATTATTATAAGATGAAAAAAAGCCTAGTTTAAACATAAACAAGGAACAAACCCTAGTTTTTTTAAACATCAACAAAAATGAAGAATCTAAAAACAAAAAAGAACGAAAATGTATAAAATGTACTTACGATACATTCTATCCGGATCATCACAAGAATCATCAACCACTGCTAACGCCCAATTCATTTTCTCCATGGAATGCACTTGAATTGCAAGCGCTAACACAAATTTGCAACGATGTTTATGGATTTTGTGGGAGTTCTTTTGAGATTTATGAATTTTGTGAAATTTGGTGAGTGTCTTAGAGCTTTAGAGAGAGAGAGAGATAGAGAGAGAGAGGGGTTTATGGATTTTCGAAAATTCTGATAACTTCTTACACTAATATAATGTGTAAGAGTTGTTTGTCTGTGGAGGAAAAAGGGGAAGGACGGGTAAAATGACATTTTTGTCCTTGTTTTGAGGGCATGTGAGGCACACATGTTTTTTTTTTTTTAAAGTTAACGGTTATTTTGGTCGGAAATATGACATTAAAACGGAGGTATAAGTATGGGTAGTAAATTAAGAAAAATAAATAAGTAAATTAAAACTCGGTATATAATTTAATGACTCTTTCAATAATTTACTCTAAAATTTGCAAGTCATTTTAACAACGAGAGAGTTTATTTATTTGGGGTAGCTTCCTTTGAACGTCCCTCCTAGGGGAATAGTACAAAGTGGTCTGCTGTCAGGATTTGTCCGGCGTGAAGTTGAAGGGTCCACCCTTTAAGAAAATATTCCCCAATCTTATTTTATTTTTCCAAATTAATTTGAAGACAAATTTGCTCTAACCAATAGAAGACGACTTTAATAATTTTAAATTTTTTTGGGAATCTTTTTTAAACAAATGCTGAATATATTGTAATATTTACTGTGAGCACGTTCTCATAACATAGTTCAAAGACAAAGTGACACGTCATATATATTAAAAATATTTATTGTTAAACACGATCTTGATACATAAAATAAAATAATATATCATATGTATATAATCGTTAAACTTTAAATAGATTTTATAATTGACATACTAATTTTACTAAGGTAAATAATTCAAATAGTTTCAGAAGAAAAAGGGAGTAAGAGAAAGACTTGAATATAGGATTTTATTTAAATAAACGGATGTGTGGATCTTACTTTGTTAAAAAGAAAATTAACATTTTGACGTAATAATGGTATTCCATCCCAATAATATTAATAATTCCACTTTGAATTTACTCCCTTTTTTTCTAATCTAAATTTTGACACAAATTACGTTGACATATAAATTTCAAACTTTGTTAAGGACCATTTAAAAATTAATCTTCTAGTGGTAGTGAACACATTTTACTAATGAATTTTAACTCACATGGTACCACTATCTACTTTTCATAAAAGATACATGAAATAATTTTGTTATGGACAATTTCAAAAAATTTCCTAAGAGTGTCATGGTTCAAAGTTGTTAGCGGCAATATCAAAAATACCAAAAATTCTTTTTGAAGCACATTAGTGGAACTACGCCAAAAATGCCCAATTGTATAACTATACTAAAAATTTCCCTATGTCCTTCCGGAGGGTTTTTTTAAAAAAAATGTTTGTAAGACACATTAATAAAACTCGAATGCATTAAAATAAAATAAATGAACATCTCAACAACCACGTTGTTGTCCCCAATGACGAATTTTCTGTTGTAGTAGGTAGTCCGGTAGTTTATAAATAGACCCTACCTATGACAACTTTAACCATTCCATTCAATAAATTAAAAGGAGCTTCAATGGCTAAAATATTTCTAATTCAAGTTGTCCACTTCGTCACTCTCTCCATCCTCGTTTCCCTGTTAACATTTCCGGCAGCCGGTGAAACTCACCGCTTCGTAAAATCGGTCAATCGGGTGAAATTAGGTCTTAGGAAAGAAAAACTAAGTCATTTTAAGCTATACTGGCACGACGTTATTAGTGGTCCCCGCCCCACGGTTGCAACAATAGTGCAACCAGTCAACGGGTCGACCACGGGTTTCGGTTCGATCAATATGATCGACGATGCGCTGACCGAAGGGCCAAAGTTGAGCTCAAAATTGATCGGAAGGGCTCAAGGTTTTTACGCATTGGCGTCGCAAGAGGAGTTCGGGTTGTTAATGGCTATGAACTTCGCTTTTAGTGAAGGTAAGTATAACGGGAGCACGATAACAATACTTGGGAGAAATACGGTTTTCTCGGCCGTGCGAGAAATGCCGATTATAGGAGGGAGTGGGCTTTTTCGATTCGCACGGGGCTATGTTGAAGCAAGAACTCATAGTTTCGATATTAAAAAAGGAGATGCAACTGTTGAGTATAATGTCTATGTATTGCATTACTAATGCACTTTTTTTACATTGTTTTTCTAAGATGATAGCATTTTTATAATTTTATTGGATGTGTGTAATGCCAAGTTTATTGAGATGATAACTTTTTATAATCATAAATTTGTTGCTTGCATGTCTTTTTGTTTGTTCCTACTCACCTAACCCATCTGTCTCGATTGGAATTCTTTTAAGGCTATGATGAGATTGAGAAGAGGCGGTGCCGTAGTGGTGGTGGAGGAGGGGGGTGGGATGGAGGTGGAGAAGAATGGAGTAGATCGGAGGAGCAGTGGACGAGTGGTCCATTTTTACGAAACAAAGAAAGAAACGAAGAAAATGAATAAATTGAAGATGAGCTCTTCCTTTCACCATTTCCCATGTTCCACTTTTTCATTCTCAGTCAGTCAGGCACGAGGATTAAGATTTAGAAAAAAAAAATAAAACAAAAATCCTATATATACGTATATATTTTCGATTCAATTCGTTCAACTAATAAAACCGTAACCGTATTGAGTGAGGGTTGGTTACCGATTTTAATTTATTCAGTTCGATTCAAATTTTTTTTAAGCCGGTTCTGTTTTTTCATTTCGATTTTCACTTTTTTCAGTTTAAAATGCCAGTCCTATTTATACTTCTTCGGCTTGTTGACCAATTATGGTCATGTGCACCGAACAACATTTTTTTTTTGTCAACTAAAATTTTAAATTTCTGTCCATGAGATAAACCAAAAAAAAAAGAAAAAGAAAAGAAAGGAAGAAGAAGAAGAAGAAGAGAAAAATAACCACTTATTTAGACAAAAATATCTATAAAAATCATATATATAAAAAAAGAGATCTGTACTTTTGTGCATTAAGGTTTTTGCCTTTTTGGTCTTTCATGAAGGAAACATTATAGGTATAGTAAGTGGACATAAATACTTTTTTAAAAATTTCATGTGTGATACCCATGATCATATTTTGTCAACTTTAACGGTTAAGGTAAACAAAAAGACGAAAGTAAACTTGATCAATATTTTTAGTTATTAAATAGTGCTTTTTTAAGTTGAGCAACGTTAATTGACCATATAATTTAAGGGCTACTAACGCAATTTACTCTTTTTTCAAAACTATGTGGCATTTGCTCATGAACCAAAATACTTCTTAGATATTTACTAAAACAATGAAAAGGACATAAAACTCCACAAAAACAAAAGAATAGTTGAAAAAGGAGATAAAAACAAGATTGACATTTTCGTATATTAGATTATCCTACATACACAAAAGATAATATTTAATTTGATTAATATATTTAGAGCATATTATGCCGCCAATAGTTGTATAAATATGTTGTCATTTAAAAAATATATATGTAAAATTTAGACAATGTGTATAAATTTTAGTGCTTTAATAGTTGTGTAAACTAGTTTGCCAACTCTCATCAATTTGTCAAATGAATATATGTATAAAATACACTATCATTTTATACATCCACATAATCTTCCGCTCTCATGATCAACTTTTTTGAGAAACATTAAAATAACATAACCTTAAATGTAAAACTTGGATTTTAATTAAAGTTATATATCTAAAATCTACTTATCAAGATCTATTATATCTTAAAAAAAATCTCGATCTTGAATAATACATATTGCACGTTTATATATTTAATTGGCCCATTCTAGCTAGTTTTAAAAAAGATATTAATACTGTATCATTGGAGCATAAAGTGGAGATTTGTAAAAATTATTGGTACATATGATTTCAAACATAGAATATATATTGTTGGTTTTTGGGCCAGTTCGTTTAACCCAACAGGGACACCCATAGTTGGCCTTAGGGTTTCAAAACCCTTTAAGCCTAATGATATATATTTAAGTCTTTAGACTTAAATAATAACATATAATACACAACAGAATTAGAGGCGGTCGTCATCTCTTCTCAAGCACATTTTAGGATTCTTTGTAGAGAGTACTTGAAGTTGTGGGCACAGTGGTGGTCGTTCGTGTAACGCTACACAACGCGAGTATCGTAAGGCCAATCGCACAAGATCCAAATCAATCCGCTGCGTATACAGGTATGGGATATTGTACTGTATTAGTTTTCCAACATTGGTATCAGAGCTTTAGGATTGGTCTTCATACACAATCACGTATGTGCAATCTCTTGTATATATGTATGTATGATTTCCGTAGGTAATGATCTGTTGTGTTAACATATATATATACACTCTTAGGAGAGTTTTTTTTGATTAATTAAAAAAAAGTTTTTTGTTTTTTGAAGAAAAACAGTTTTTTTATTTAAAAAAAATAAATTTTTTTTTCCTTTTTAGGAAAAACAGTTTTTTTTAGGTGTGTTTTTTTTTGCTACGGTACATGCATTTTTTGATATTATTTACTGTTATATATATCATTGTGTTGCATGTTTTACCTATTTTATATATAGTGGAAGTGTAGTGGTAGCTTAAACCTCCTATAGAATTTTGAGCGTAATTTAAATTTAAATTTAATAATATCACATGATGGGGGAAATGATTTTAAGCATAGCGATCTTTCGATCTCATGTCATGTGTGAACTATTAAATTTTATTTAAGATTTGTGCTGCAAAATATTACGTGTGTTGTGCTGATAATAATATCCTTATTTTTTGCTCATAATTAGATGACTTCTAAGAGCATTGTTGCTGACTTGAACAAAGGAGAGAAATTGGATGGTGACAATTATGATATTTGGCACCAAAAAATTCAGTATCTCCTTGATGAGCAAAAGGTTTTGGAAATCTTGACCCAATCCTTGACTCCACCACCGGAGGATGGCAATGGTGCCCAACATCGGCGCGATTAAGAAGCCTACACTCAGTGGGTCAAGAAGGATCGTTGTGCGTGCTTTGTTATGCTTAGCAGCATGCACAATGACTTGATCAGCGCGTTCGAGGACTGTAAGACTGCTCAAGAAATATGGGATGCCCTGAAAGCTAAGTATGGTTCCACTTCAGCTATTAGGTTGCGCGCGTTGACTTTGAAGTTTGACTCATATAAGATGCGCTCTAACACCCAGATGAAGCAGCATCTTAGACAGATGTCAACTATGATCCATGAGCTCAAGGCAGCTAGGAACAACTTGAGCGATGAGCAGCAGGTTTGAGCTGGGATTCGTTCTCTACCTGATTCGTGGGAACATATGAGAGTCAATATGACGCACAATGAAAACATCAAAACTTTTGACGATCTTGTGCGTCATTTGGAGTTAGGGGCGGAGCGCTTGGAAGTTGCTAAAGCAAATAATTCATCTTATGTGGTTCACTTTGGTTCGCGCAAGGCATCTGGGTCTTATCGCAAGAACCAAAACAACGGGAAGAGGAACGATGATGAACTTGCGCCTAAGAAGGCAAACTTTACCAAACGCAAGCGGGGTAAGCGTGGTGGTAAGAAGGGCAACGCCGACAAAGCATGTTTTAACTGTGGCAAGGAAGGTCACTTCAATCGTGACTGCACTAAGCCGAAGAAGGTACTCTTAAGTTCTAATTCTCCTTCTGTTTATGTAACAAGCCATGTTATGGTAGCTCATCCTTCTTATGATTAGATTGTGGATTCTGGAGCAGCCGAACATGTCATGAGGGATCGAGTTGGATATGTTGAGTACCGCCGGATACCAGTAGGAAGCAAAGTACTTTATGTGGGCAATGGAGAAGCTGTTCAAGTTTTAGGTATTGGTACCTACAAGCTGAGCATGCGCGGTGGACGTGACCTATTGATTCATGATGTATTATTTGCTCCTAATATTCGACAGAACCTTTTATCAGTTTCTGCTTTGCTTAGGCTAGGATTTCAAGTAGTTTTCGAGACCAATAATGTTAGCATTTTTAATGGAACAATTTTTTTATGGTAGTGGTTTTATTTCGAATGAATTATTTGTTTTGAATATTAATTATTTCAGTAATAATAATTCTATTTCTTTCTTGACTACTGCCGACAATTCTGCAATTTGGCATGCTAGACTTGGTCATATTGGCCAGGACAGAATGAATCAATTAGCTAGAGAGGGCTTATTAGGTCAACTCACTAAAGTTAATTTTCCCAATTGTGAGCAATGCTTAATAGAAAAGTCAACTAGAAAACCGTTTGAAAAAGCCACTAGAACATCTTTTCCTTTGCAATTAGTACATTCAGACATCTGTGGCCCACTTAATGTGAGGGTAAGGCATGGTGCTAGTTATTTCATCACATTTATAGATGACTACACACGTTACGGTTTTGTACATTTGATCTCCCATAAGTCTGAAGCATTAGATTGCTTTAAACATTTTATGAGGTTGTTGAGAATCAAAGTGGGAGGACCATTAAGGCTCTCCGTACTGATCGTGGACGTGAGTATTTATCTGAGTTATTTAAATAGCTATGTGATGAAAAAGGTATTCAGAGGCAGTTAACTACTCCATATACTCCGCAACAAAATGGTGTAGCGGAAAGAATGAATAGAACCCTTTTAGATATGGTTAGATCTATGATGGCGCAAGCTGACCTCCCAATATCTTTCTGGGGGGATGTTATCTTAGCTGCTGCCTACATCTTTAACCGTGTGCCTTCTAAATCTGTTTCATCAACACCCTATGAGCTTTGGACAGGCAGGAATTGTCGCGCGACATTCCAATGATTGTCGCGCGACTTAATGTCGTGCGACAATCCCATAAAAAATTTGTGCAACAAACCCCCCCTATGCTGGGGTCCCGCTCCAAAAACGAGTCTCGTAGTCGTTTAGGGTTCTTGCGGGGGTCACAGATCGGGGTGTCTACAGGGCGCGACAGGATATGTTCACACTAGTTCTCATTCCCATGGAAAACTAGGCCCTAGGGCGCATAAGTGCATATTCATTAAATATTCTGAGAAATCTAAAGGATATGTAATACTTGGTGAACAAGAAGATGGAACTATTTCTGAGATTGAGTCATGAGATATGGATTTCCTAGAGAAGGAATTCCCTAAGAGAGGGGATGTGGACAAAAACATTAAATTGTTTGAAATGGTTGAATCGAATGAAGGCGTTTCAAATCTGAATGAGGATGTTGAGAGCGACTCACTTCCTAGTGGGAGTGTGCGACCTCCTAGTGGGAGTATCCATCCATTAAAGACTGATTCCCAAAGTCCACACTTGCGTATGAGCAATCGTGAGAGTATCCCACGTCATCATTTTGAGATTGAAGGGGTAGCTTTCATGTATACTTCGCAAGATGTAAATGAGCTTAGATCACATTCCCTACTTTGGCTGAATGAAAAGTTATAATGATTAATGAGATATAGTCTATGAGGAAGAACAATGTCTGAGACTTAGTAGATCTTCCGCCAGGGCGAAAGACTATTGTAAACAAATGGGTTCTAAAAGTCAAATGGAAGGCAGATGGTTCCATTGATAGGTATAAAGCTCGCCTTGTGGCGAAAGGCTACACCCAAAAGGAAGGCGTTGACTATGACGAAACCTTCTCACCGGTAGTGAGGTTTGCCTCAATCCGCCTCATTCTAGCTATTGTCGCTCATATGGATTAGAAATTTTTTAGATGGACGTTAAAACTGCATTTCTCAATAGAGAACTAGATGAGAAAATCTATATGGATAAACCTGTTGGTTTTATAGCTAGCGGGAAAGAGCGCAAAGTTTGCAAGCTCAAACGATCCATTTATGGGTTGAAGCAGTTATCTAGACAATGGTACCTGAGATTCCATAGAGCCATTTCTTCAAATGGGTTTACGATGATCGAGGAGGACCACTGTATGTACGTTAAACGTTATGGGAATAGTTTCTTGATTCTCTCTTTGTATGTAGATGACATACTATTAGCTGGAAACAACAAGGAGATGGTTGTCACCACACAAACGTGGCTGTCTTCAATTTTTGAAATGAAAGCCATGGGAGAGGCAAGCTATATGCTCGGAGTTAAGATCCTAAGAGATCGATCAAGGAAACTTCTTGGTTTGTCTCAAGAGACTTACATAAGAAATGTAGTTGAACGGTTTTAGATGCAAGCTTGTAAACCCATTGACACTCCTGTTGAGAAGGGTAATACCTTAAGTCTAGATATGTGTCCTAAGACTCCTGATGAGAAGGAGAAGATGGATCGTGTTTCGTATGCTAACACTATTGCTAGCCTGATGTACGCAATGATATGTACGCGACCCGACATTTGTTATGCAGTTGGTCTTGTCAATAGGTTTCAAGGGAACCCAACCATTTTCTTCGTGACATGGTTGTGCAAAAGGAGGTGGTCCTTAAGCATATCTCTACTAGTTCGCATGGTTGCGGACCCCTTGACTAAGCCTATAGTTAGAGACGTTTACCACATGTTAGGAGTCTAGGGCTACGTAGGTTGTGATTGTTTGCTTCCTGACCATAGAGGATATTTGGTGTCGTTGATATTATTATTAATAAATTTTTGGAATTTATTGCTCTTATGTTATTGTTTTAATATAACTGCTAGCACACACATTACCTATGGTTGGGATATCATGGTATGAGTATATCAATAGGTATGGATCGACTCTCTCACACGAGTGATCGCCTTTGGCGCCCAAAAGGCGAGCAAAGATGAGACACATCGGGCTTATGGCGTTGTGATAGCAAGCTGAGCTGACATTGATTGAAGTGTCGACTTGGAAAAGGCCAAGATAGAGTCTTTCGAAGATTGAATATGGATACCCCATTATCCATATATAACTTGTGAATAGCCGGATGCGAAATTTTAACTAGGCGCTGAGACGAGCGAGCAAGTAGATTTTTCGGGTTAGATGCTTGACAGCGAGTGAACTAAGATCTGTATGGTGTTTGATAGTGACATACGTTCTTTATTGAAAAAAAACTCCACCGTAACATGTAAGTCATACTACATGTGCTTCGTGACCTATATAAGGAAGTGAAAGAATGATCCCTGCTTCTTAACTGTGTGAGTCCTTATGGATTGATACAATATGTATGATCCTATACTATTTTTGCCCTATGTGACTTTTGACTGTATTATGAAGAGGAAGTTCAATGTATGTTACTTTGATGTCTGTATCCTATGGCTAAGATTGATGCGGCCTAAAGGGACATCGTTGGGAAAGCAATTGAATCTAAGTGATATGAGGGCAAAAGGATGATTGTTTAGTAGCATGTTCAAGTTTTATGATCACTGGTATCAAGTTATGTCGCTTTTTGAGAGTAGCGATGCATCTATGAGAATAAAACTAAAGAGGTTTAAGCATTGATCCGAGATGTGACTCCGAGGGATTGAAGATGCATAATTTGAATGTGGCTAAATAGGTCCGGGGCAGAATGAGACGCTATGGGGATGTTCTATGCTAGTTCCTTAGGAATTTGGCATAGTACTCCAAAATTTCCTTTTTAGGTGGCTTGCGGTCGCATAGCTCGTTTACTAAGTATGAAAGAGAAATCTAGAATGGTGCGAGGGAGAAT
Source organism: Lonicera japonica (assembly GCA_021464415.1). Lineage (NCBI taxonomy): Eukaryota > Viridiplantae > Streptophyta > Magnoliopsida > Dipsacales > Caprifoliaceae > Lonicera > Lonicera japonica. The sequence continues at coordinate 42,192,370 of CM038463.1, forward strand.
GCGATTATTCGCCTACTATGGGCGAGTGAGAGATGTTGGTTTGTGGGCCTTTTAGTGGGCCTTAGGGTTTCAAAGCCCTTTAAGCTTAATAATATATATTTAGGTCTTTAGACCTAAATAATAACATATAATACACAACAGAATTAAAGGCGGCCGTCATCTCTTCTCAAGCACATTCTAGGGTTCCTTGTAGAGAGTACTTGAAGCTGTGGGCACAGTGGTGGTCGTTCATGTACCGCTACACAATGCGAGTATCGTAAGGCCAATTGCACAAGATCCAAATCAATCCGCTGCGTATACAGGTATGGGATACTTGTACTATATTAGTTTTTCAAGATATATAATTATTGGAAATGCTCATACAAAATTGATAAGTGGTTCAAAAACTATTTAACTTGGATATAGAAGCAAAGAGTCCTGTTCATCGAGGTTCGTTTACCAGTTGACATGGGTAATTGCTTTTATATAATATAGTTAAGTAATAGCTTTCAAGTTTCAACCAACCAAACCGATAGACAGGCATTTCCAAATCATATATTTCTATTTTTTTTTAAAAATTGAAACTAAAATTTTCTACCATACAGATCTGTTTGAAACAACATAGAAAATGAAAATAAAAGTAGTTGATTTTTGGGAAAAATTGGAAAATAAATTGAGACATCTGATGAGATATCTTCTTACTTCGTAACTTTTTCCATGGAGAAATTTTCTTTGATGATTGGAGAAAAAATTTCCACAAAAAATTATGAAGGAAATATGATATTTACTCATAAAATGAGTATGAAATGAAGAATATCGTATCACATGCCTTAACTTATTTTATAACTTCTTACTAAATTAAGTGTTTTTATTTTCTTTTTTCATGTTATTATCAAATAGAGATACAAGGGATTACACAAAAAAAAATGGTGTGTGGGGGGGGGGGGGGGGGGGGGGGGGGGGTTGGGTTATGAACATAAAAGACTAGAAGAGTAATCTTACTTCCCAAATCCTCACCCAAAAACTTTGCAAATTGTAAGAATCTGAGAAAATAAAAAAATAAAAATGCTATATATCATATACTATAAGGCCTCGTTTGATTCAGGTATTAGGATCAGTGGGATTAATAATACCAGTATTAATAGTACTGGACTATTAATCATGGTATTAATTTAATACCAATACCCTGTTTGATTCATGTAGTATTAATACTGGGATATCTCATGCTAATATTAATACCATGTTTGGTTCTGTAACTTGTATACGGAATTATATTTTGGACTAACAATTTTTTTTTTAAAAAAAAAAATTCAAAAAAAATTTTTTAAAAAAATTTTTAAATTTTTTTTTAATTTGTAAAAAAAAATTAAAAAAATTAAAATTTTTTTTTTAAAAAAATATTTTAAAAAAAAAATTAATTTTTTTTTAAAATAATAATAATATAGTAGTAGTAGTGGCATTTTTGAAAATATATGGTTCATTTTTATTAATCCTGGATAAACAATACCACCTACCCTCTGGTATTAAATTATAGCACAAAGAGTGGTATTAAGTTAGTACCGGTATTAGTAATCCCAGCACATTTGTGCGAATCAAACAAGGTATTATAAAAAAAGTGGTATTAATAATCCCATCCCACTTTTTAATACCCGAATCAAACGAGTCCTAATAGTATTACAGCTACTTCACTCCTATTAATTTTGCTCATTGATAAGCATTAATTAATTACGAAGGAATATTTAAATCTACATTTAAGATAATTTATTAGATTTAATTGGGGTATTACTTTTAAGGTTTTCAATAAAATAACCTACATTATTGTACCGATCTTTTGGATTTCTTGATGGTCTACTCTTCATCACCTTCCAAAGTAAAGCATTATAATGCCCACACACTATATAGCCTTTGTAATATTACAGAGGAAGTAATATTATCTCTCTTATTAATTGCTATAATAATTATTGTAATAATAACACACTTAATACCCTCTCTCTTATTAATTGCTATATTAATTTCCCTAATAATCTATATTTTTTAATTTTATTATTATTATTATTATTATTATTATTATTATTATTATTATTATTATTATTATTATTATTATTATTATTATCTATACTATAAGGGTGCGTTTGGCGCGCCAAATAAGAAGGTAGGATATGATAGGATAAAGGCCGGATAGGATAATAGTCGGAATTAGTCGAATAAGAATTATGTGGGATAGGATAGCAAAGGAATTAGTCGGATGAGGATTAAGCGGGATTGGACATGATAAGGATTAGTCGGATAAAGATTTAATAAACTTTACATTTAATGGAGTTCTGATTACAAGTCCAGATATTATATAATACAACTTGCTTTTCTTTTAAAAATATATGCAATTTTAATTGTTGGACACAATTTTTTTTAACTAATGCGATTTTTCTATTTATAAATAAGTTTCGTAAAAAACTCTTTCAGGAGAAAAGTTCTATATCACGTATAATATTTACGAACTAGACAATAAGTACAATTTCAAATTCTAATGTTATCCTTTTTTCTAAAATTAAAGTTTCTTATAAATATATTCATTTAATAAAAAAAATTAAATAAATATGCCATATTATAAAAGAAATGAATTTTATTAGTTGAGTTACTGTGATTTTGGGTGGTTGAAAATTTTCATTAATAAATTTGTTTATCTAAAAGGTGTAAAGAAAAAGATTAATTAAAAATTAATTTTTATATTCATTTTGTGTAATCATGGGATAAAATAATACCACCTATAGGGGTGGTATATATTTATCCGGTTCTAAAAGGATAAAATGATAATTAATCCCGCACGAAAGCAATCGAGTCCCGTGTTGCGCCAAACGTGGGATAAGATTAAAATATCCTATCTACCCTTGTGCTAAACACATGACATGATTTATTTATCCTATCATTTTCAACAACAAACACCATATATAATTAATTAATCTTATCCTACTTCTAATCCCGCGCGACAAACATATCCTTATAGTAAAATGTAAGAAGTAACTTCCTCCATTAATGATATTATTTATTATATTAATTAATTTATCTATTTATCTATACTATTATTTATTACATTATATTATATTACATACATAATAGTATTATAAAAGAAGTTTCTCCGTTTAATATATCATTAATATGTACTAAATGTAATTATTTCATTAATATTTATTAATTGTATATATTTTATTAACTTATATATATACTAGGGTATACTCGTGCCGTCTGGCACAATAAAAAGAAAAAAAATTAATTAGATAAAATATAATTATGTGAAAAATGTGAGGATTGAAGATGTGAATAATTGTATATTACTTAGGAATGAAAACAGATAAAATATCGCAAAAACGAAACGTATCCAATTAAAAATATAACTGTCCTCACTCGAGACATGTCTTACTTATCCAATTAGACCTGAAATCGCATCTACTGTTTTATAATGTAATGATGTTATGAGTGTATTTAAAAGAGAAAAAAAAATATATTATATTCGAGGCAAGTCAAACTGTAATATAAAAAATTCTAGCCCTAAAATTGCTTCGACCCTTTTATATTATAATGGTGTTATTAGTGTATTTAAAAGAAAAAATATTATATTTGAGGCAGGTTGGACACTAATATAAAAAAAATCCGCCCCATATTCGATAGGGATATTTTATTATTTTTAATTTTATTTCAGTATCTTTTATTCATTGTGTAATATTTAAAGTTCTGGCATTTGAAAGTTTTTTTAAAATTTGATGAGAGAGAAATGTATATTTTCAATAATTAATAAGTTAGAAATACGTTAAGTATACTATTATAGTTGTAATGTTTTATAAGTTTTATATGCCATTATATTTGTAATGTTTTATAATTTTTTCTTGAATTTATTTATACATAATTTAATAATCATAATGGATCTTGTTTTGTAGATGTTGATAAACATATTTCAAATATATAAATTTTATTAAAGTTAAATTTGTAAATTTAAAGTTATGGCATTTGAAAGTTTTTTAAAAATCTGATGAGAGAGAAATGTTGTAGAAAAGTAGAGAGATATAAAAGTTATATTTGTGTATATGTTTAGTGTGTGAGTAAATGTCAGAGTTGATTTGACATCATGTTGTGAGTATAAAAGTGATCTAATGGTCTAAAAGTATTAACACTGTTACAAATTAATATGAGACATTGGATTGATTTATCATTTTATTGCAAAAAATCTTTGTTTTATAATATAGATATATTTTACATGTTTTTTTTTCAAGAAATATATAATTTCAGTTTGCTAAATTTGCATTACATGATGCCTAAATTATTTATATTTTGATATATTCCATGCACCATCATCAATTGCTTCCTTAGATATTATGATTCTCTTACTAAGATTTGCAAAGCTTATATATATATTTTAATATGAACAATCAATATTCTTATTTTTTTCCTATTCATATTTTCACTATTATTGTGTTTTTGGTACATTATTATTTTATTATTTTCAATAAAGAAGAATCCAAGCAGAAATTCAATAATAAAGTTAACAAATACAAATTGGCAAAGATCGTAGCAAAGTGCGATATAAAATTATATATCTTACTATGACTTTTAGATTCCTTGATTATATTGAATATTAATTGGATTTCTAGAACAACAGTAGTATTCGTTATATCAATCTTTGGCCCCACATTTAATTGCATGCTAAATTGAAAGTTCTAATATAATTCCTTTATCATTCAAGGTGTCATATAATTATTTCTATGCACGCTAAATCTGACAAGTAAAGAGTATGAAATATTTTTGCATAAATAATTCATCGCACGAAATATGTGTTTTATTTTTTCTTTCTTTTTTCTTTATTGCGTCATTTACATTTTTTATCAAATATTCACAAGGATCAAATTAGATAATTGAAATAAATTTTTATTTTTCATATTATTTATTATATAAATTGCCCGCCTCATGCATCGCACGGGTTAAAATCTAGTTACATATATGTAATATCGAGGAAGTACTCCTCCTCTCTCCTCTTAATTAAAGCATTAAATATATTAATTCATTGAAGTTCTCTTTTTTCAATCGTTTTGTTTATCACTTCTAAGTAAAACTAGATTATAACCCGTGCTATGCACGGGCACTTTTATAAAAGTTGTGTCTGTGCCAAAAATTATTACAAAAAAGAATTATCAATTATAATTCTACAAATGAATAGAAATTTGACATTATTTTATTTATAAATTCGAAATGAAATTCAAATTAATCTATAATATAATAGTAAAAATGAATTTTAATCAAAGTATAAAAGATAAAGACTAATTTGTAAATTCTTGTGGTACGTAGGTTTAGATTAATAAAGAGGACGAATATTTATCTTTATTAATAATTGAGGAGATTAACATAGTTTTTTTAGAAAGGAAAAACCAAAGAGAAAAAGGAAAAAAGAAAAGAAAAAGGAGATTAATAGTATAGCTAATTAATTCCTGCATTAATGACTGTCATGTGGTAATCTCATAACAAATCCTTCTCACAAAAAAGAATTGTCAACTATAATTCTACAAATGAATTAGAAATTTTATATTGTCTTGTTTTTAAATACCAAATGAAATTCAAATTGATCTATAATATAATAGTAAAAATAAATTATAATCAAAGTATAAAAAACAAAGACCAATTTGTAAATTCTTGAGGTATGCAGGTTAAGATTAATAAAGAGAACGCACATTTTTCTTTATTAATAATCGAGGAGATTAACAAAGTTTGTTTAGAAAATAAAAAAAAATAACAAAAAAAAGAGATTAATAATGTAACTAATTAATTGTTGCATTAATAAGTGCCATGTGGCATTCTTACAACAAAACATTCTCACAACAAAACATTCTCACTCCTCCCATTATATATATATACTATTAGATGCCTTCTTTGCATATAATGTTGACATGTGTCTCTCATTATTGTTTCATTAATTAATTAAATTTTTTTCCTTAGACTTAGCTTAAAATGGAAGTAGTGTATTTGATTTTTAGTCTTTAATTCCACAAATGAAAGGGTTTTAATTTCTTGGCTACTCAACAAATTAAATTGCCGGCCCTTCTTCTTCTTCTTTTTTTTTTTTTCTTTTTTTGGGAAATTGACAACCGTTTATATATATATATATATATTTACTTGCCTTTATTAAAAGTTTCTTTTATTTTATTCCTACTTAATTACATGCCCAATTTTTCATCCCTTTGAAATCTTCTTATATTTCCTTTCAAGGTTCCACTTCCTCGCTATCTTAATTTATATACGTAGATAATATATATAGACACTCAAGAAAGCCTGTCCGAATGTTGCCTAATATAAATAAAAAAATAAAAAAGGGATATATATACAGTCTTTTTTTATCTATTAGTTACGGGTGATTTTATTTCTATCCACCAAATCTTGCAGTTAATTCACATTGTTAAGTTAATCCATATTACATATTAAGTTAATCCACACCCACAATTTCGAAAATCTTGAACTAATTTGGTTTTTGTATTATGTAGGTCTAACTCATAATACGGAAGATTAAAAATTTAAATTATACCAAGTTTCTTATATCATGTCTAACTTTCAGACTAAATAATTATATTATTAATTATAATGTTGGGAGTTCCAAAAGATTAATGAATAAAAAAATTGTAAATTACTGAACAATGTCTATTTACAATGCAAGCTAGAAGAGTTAGTCATCCCCTCTTATATATATATATATATAATATATATAATACACACTATATATAATTGGTCATCCTTTCACTCTGTTTTCGTGTGTGTGTGTGTGTGTGTGAGAGAGAGAGAGAGAGAGAGAGAGAGAGAGAGAGAGAATGGCGTCTATTCGATCAACACAAGCGCATAAGTAACCCTAAACCGTTCAAACTTTTTTAAACATAAAGATGGAGTTAATTAAAAGGAATTATATTTAGATTAGGAATGTTAATTAGAAGGAATTATATTTAGATTAGGAAAGTTAATTAAAAGGAATTATATTTAGATTAGGAATGTTAATAAAAAAAAGGAATCTAAAGTTATACAATTATAATTTAATTAAAATTGGTGGATCTACTAATCAATTTTAAAAAGGTAATTTTGTGAAACTTCATTTAAAATTTTCATAATTTAAAAGTGGATTAACTGCAAGATTTGGTTGATAGAAACAAAATCACCCTTAGTTACAATGGATTGGGATTCTCTTAAGTTGTAAAAGTAAAAGTCACTGTACCTGTACAGTGGAATAATCCCAACCCTTCATTTAATTTACATCTTAGGGCTTAGATATAGACACATCATTAGAAGTAGGAGCCATAAATTACATTACAATCTGTCTTTCTCTCTTCTTTAGTCTCTCCACTCATCCCATTCGTTTCTCTTATGGTTTAACACTTTTAATTATGCAATTTATTGCTCTTTTACCGTAGCTTTTAATTTTTAAAACTCATAGTAATATAATTAATTATTACATTTATATACACACGCACACGTATATATGGGTGCAACTTCCCAACAACCCTATTGTTTCTATAGCAAAAATTTTGCCCCAGGCCATTTTAGTCTAATATAGATAAACTCTGTGTAGACCACTCTCAAAAGTTTTTCTCATAGTAATATAATTAATTATTACATATATATGGGTGCAACTTCCCAACAACCCTATTGTTTCTATAGAAAAAATTTTGCTCCACGCTATTTTAGTCTGATATAGATATACTCTGTGTAGATCACTCTCAAAATTTTTTCACATAAAAAGTGGTTATATTCGTGCCAATTTGTATTCTTATTTTTAAATTGTGCTAATGAAATGTTTGCTTATTTTCATTTTTTATGTTTATATATTTATATTGCCACTCTCTTTCTTTTTTGTTTTTCAAGTGAACAAATTTACAAGATTTGTATTAGAGCTTTAGTTTTTCACTCAAATTTATTTTTAGAATTAGCTTTAAAGTTTTATGTAATTAAAATTAAATAACTACTGTCGAGAAGATTGAAGTTCCTTTTTCCTATTGTTACCGTTAATTTTATCTCTTGCATAATACTATTTTTCTTCAAAGCACTTTAGAGGATAAACGACTTATCAAATATGTGGAGTTCGATCACCTTTTTCAAAGTATGTTAGATGCATATGCACTTTCAGTAAAAAATATATTTTGCTTACGACTTTAGTAGGTTTTATTTATTTTGTCTATCAATAGTTATATGTAATTAGACAAAATAATAAGGAATTTTCTGTACATATGTAATATGTGTGCGATTTAGGTATAAATAATTTAAAGAGAAAAATGTAGAAAAATAGTAACCAGCATAGCAGGTTGGGCTTTATAATGTCATATAAATAGCATAAATTTGAATCTCATTACTTATAAATTCTACAATGTTTATTTATTTTTAATTTTTTTTAAAAGAAAAGTTCACAAAGGCAAAATAGAAAATTTTTTAAATGGGTTTCAACTTTGTATAATTATAGATTGATATAGCAAACTTTTAGCTTAGTTTGTTAATGACATTTACAACTTCATAGTAATAATAATAATAATTTTTTTTTTTCTATAAGTGAATAAAATTTTAAAACAGGGAACCTCTACTTTATTAAGCGTTAATATATATAACTAGGTTAATGTATCCAACTTAATTTAGACTTCACGCATCGCGTACGTGGGTTGCAAATTAATGTATATGTAAAATAGGTATTAATGTTTTAATTTCTTTAGAAATTCTATTAAAAAATGTCTTCACGAATCTAACCATTTAGCCTTGTTTATATGTTTAATGTATTACTGAAAAAATTGTCCTTAAGAGATGATTAGGTTATGCACCATGATCGAACTGTTAGATTGGCTAAAAAAAATAAAAATAGTAATGGAAATGGAAACTTGCCAATGCTCGTTCTTTGCAATCCTTCAATGATGGATCTTTGTGCAAACCCTTCAATGGGTGTTAAAACCCTAGCTTGATCGCCCACTTTCTTTTTCCCGCCTTTATTATCACTGTTGTGTGGAAAATGATAGAAACAGAGATGATATTGTGTGTATAGTGATGAAATACAAGTGTGCAACTCACGTGTTATTTTAAGGGCAATTTGCTCCATCTAAATACATGTTAACAACAACTAACAGCAAACACTAATTGTGCAGTGCAACTGCAAAGGAATTAATGTGACGCTCCGAATCCCGTTAGAAGGTTTAGGCCTCAGGGACCTTGTTAATTACGGTGTCGTACGCGACGGCGGGTTTAAAGTACATAATTCAAAACAAATTTCATAGCAAACTATAGATAAAACCCCATTTTAAGAAAAAAAATTGGCATGTAGAGTTCGTAAAGTTAATAAATCCAAACCTATAAGTGATAAAATGAAATAAAATTTAATCATAATTCTAAATCTACATCCTTAAAGTCATTAATCACAAAGCAATCCCTCCAACGAGGTCCCAACAATTATTTAAAAAGCTTACATCTCTTATGAATAAACTTGGATACCAAGTAGTGACACAAATTATACAAATTACTATATATACAAGCTAAGTCGTCTACGGACGACTATAAGTAGTCTTAGGTCATCAAAGGTGTCTAGACATCGCACATGCTCCATCTCAAGGATGTACCTACAAAAACTAATTTGGAAAAAATGGGAGTGAGCCAAACACGGGCTCAGTGGAATTATAAGGCTTTTATACTATAGTACACGTTGTAAAGCACATGCGACGTGGAGTAATGAATGTAATTCGAACTTTGTTTATATGCTTATACCATTTCTACATATATATATATACATACGTATAAATCGTACTCTTGTCAAAATAACTAAAAAAGTAGGATATATGCAATACACACCAAATGCCATCCCATCCCCGAAAATACAACAAGATATGTATCACCAAGATACAATTAAAATATAGTATCCATCATAAGTCTAGTTGTAAAACAAACGTAGGCACTAATCCGTTAACAATAATCACATACTCTTTTATCTTATATTGGACATCTATGATTTACTCTACTGTGCACAATGATCGCGATCTAAGCCCCGAGGCTAGGGTATGCCCCGTGGATCACCTAGATGGTGTAGGACATGCAGCAAGCTGGGTCCCCCTACGGACCATACAGTATGCCGCTCCTAGAGCGGGATCCCTCTACACGGATCAGGGTATGTAGCTGCCAAGGCTAAGCCCCCCCCCCCCCCCCCACCCGGGGACCATTAGTGTCTTATAAAACCAAGAAATCAATAGAAAGTATTATCCCAAAGAATATACTTATTCATAGTAAACACCCAAGTACACACACACACACACATATATATATATATATATATATATCTCCTAATTCATACATATATATAGATCTCACAAAATATCTTAGTTTACCAGAAGTTTATTTAGTTTCATGTACCAAAACGTATACGTGGTCACTGACTACGGTAATAGTTCCAGCTATAGATGTATCTAATGTACATGTGACATTGAAGAAACTAATACCCTTCATATGATTATATCCACGGAGCACCTGACAATAAATGGACTACTAATCTTTTTGTAATAAACTCTTGGCTTGCTAATAACATTAACAAAACAATTAGCTCGTTTAATAGCGTATGCATCTCATGGATATAATCATCATAACGTTCAGAAGTGAAATTATGTATCAAACATACTATTTATCCAGTGTATAGTTACATCAGAAAACATTGAAAGGTTGTCACCAAAAATGGTGGGTTTCTACCAATTTCACTGTATTAGTAGACCAATGGCATGTATACATTAGCAACATTACGCAAACATAATATGTATAAGACACATCTCATATACTAAATTTGTTTCAACCTCTATATGGTCGTACACATATGTTAGCTAAGCGCACTAGTGTATAAATGGGGGTTTTAAGGTGAAATTGAGGGAGGCAAGTGACAATATGGAATTTCTTACGCACTTATCAATTTAATCCCCTATCAACCCCATAATGTACACATGAACAAGTACGCATCGTTTCTAGGGTACCACGTTAATATCCAAGTATAATAGAATTCATATTTTGTGTAATTCCTCATATCTAGGCCATTACATTATATATCTATTAATAGACTGGGTATATAAGCCTACGCGCTAGCAGATAGTCACTAGGGCTTGTAGTTCTCTAGCCTATAATAAGATTCTTACAAATTAACATGAAATCACAACAAAAGCATCTGTAGATCAAGAAAACTAACAATAAATCTAAGCCCAAAATCCCATGTATGAGCACATCAACAAGCTTATAAGAAAAACTCCCAATTTGTTTTGAAAATAAACATGCAACACATATTAGTTGAAATTGAGCTTAGGTACTAGTATGCCCACTTCAATCAAGCAAATCTTCTGATGAAACCAACTTGGGGATCGTATTGCTTAGGTTGATTTTAGGGTTTTTATCAAAAATAATTTATGTTTTGATAATCGGAATTAAAACTCTAGGTCTAATCAATTTTACTGTCGAAACCTGTGTTGTGTTATCTAGCAATTATATCAAGTAATCATAAAAAAAGCAATCACACAACACCAAGAATTTACGAGATATCCCTACTTGCGTAGGACTAATCCCCAGGATTAACTGACAGTGCTTCACTATGATCAAAACGGAATTACACACTCGATGACTTATAAAAATTGCTTCCTCACAATTTATGCAATAGTCCCGTCAATTTCTTGAACGTAGAATTCAACCGCAACTGGCTTGGCGTAGCGCTTTCTGCTTTTCCGACTTACCCATCGCATTCTTCTATGCACTTGATCACAATTTTTCATCCCCCTATCTGCGATCTCCCTTATCGCGCGTTAGCCACTTCGCTCACCCCGTCTCCAATCGTAACCGACGTCACTCCCGCAGGACCGTGAACGTTTGGAACCATAGTTCTTAAAATTGAAGAATAATAAAATCTCATATGGCATGTAAATAAAACATAGGTGGTATTTCAAAACTCTCCAAAATTGATTCTAGTGTTTGAATATTTTCGCTCTAAAAATCTCTTTAAAATCGTGTATTGTTTACCCAAACCAATGGTTATATTTGTAAGAAAAATATAGAGTCAAAGTTCTTTATGAAATAAATTAAAAATATTAAAAAAAAGATTTTTGCAATAAAAAATCGTACTTACAAAATTACACGCCGGACCGGTACGTGTCTCAATAAGTTGGATCGGTCCAAAATTGAGAATTTAATTCCAAGGGAAAAGTTTGTGCCGGAACGGGTCCAAGTTATAAAAGCTCGTACCGGTCCGTTAATAAGAAAAGGTGTGCATCAGTTTTCCAATCATCTCCATGTGGCAGTCAAGGAAATGGGCTTGGCCCATTAATGAGACGTGAATAAGGAAGATGGCAACACGCGGACTTTTTTTAAAAGAAACTGTTTGACTTTTCAACCTTTGCCTTTTTCGAGACAACTTGACTCAAATTTTAGACTCAAATTTATAGAACATGTTAGATATGAAAAAAAATAACTTTCCTTGATAATTTATGTCGACTAAGGTTTTTCGAATTACAACAAAACTCGGTTAAAATACTTAAACATAAATTTGACTCAAAAGCTTTTTTATTTCGAATTTTAAGCTCAAACACCACCTATATTTTGAATCAAACCATATTACCAACTTATTTTAGGTCCAGAATTATGTGCGATGAATCCAGTAAATTTGGCGAGCTTCTATTAATTGTTGTCTTCAAATCTTCAATTCGACTAAAACGATTACAACGGAAAAAGTATTCTTGGCATCGGAATGAAGCGAATTAAAAATATAAACCTAACATCTTCGAGGTTAAGAGCGGTGGATCGAGCCGTAATCCGAGAAATCCCAAAATCCCCAAATTGGAGCTTAAACCTTCATTAATGGAGGAGGGAGCTTGGAGAAGAAGAATGAGGAGATGGTGAGTGTTTTGTATGAAGCAAAGAACCCTATGAGGTTACCCCTACAAACCTCTCTCTCAAGTGCCCACAACTCTCTCTCTAACCCTCACTTGAAGATGGAACCAAATGGAGATGGAAGGGAAGGATGAAATGAAGATCAAAGAGGGAGAAAAAGGGTTAAAAACCCGCTGGTCCTTCTCTGATCGATCGGAGGTCCCAAAGTCTGAAGCTTCACCCTTTTTTTCTTTGAAAAATTGCACTTTTCACGGCCCGTTTCGACCCCCGAAATGATTCCAACTCAACTCGGCCTTCAAACGAAAGTTATAGAGGGCAATAAAATGAAGCCATAGGAGCTTACGAAAGTTAATTTGAGTGAGCAACGAAGAAGTTTTGAGTACTCAAAGTTGGCGAAAAATTACAAATCGCGAAAAGCCAAATTACGCGTTTAGAGCGACGAATGGGGTTCGGACCACCCGAAATGCTTAACAATCACTCATGTAAGTTTGAATATATATATATATATATATATCATGTAGAAAATTATAAATCACGCGGATTTTCAAAGATCAAGAATTTCGTACCCGAAACAAAATTTACAATCCGATAGGAATATGGCTTGTGTGGAAAATTTTCTAAACTAAAAGTAGGGTGTTACAATTAAAATATGGGTTGCAACTGGAAAATACCCTCCAAAATGTGGGGTGTAATCGTCTTCCTTGCTCTAGCTCGGGTGATTGGACTACTTGAAACCCAGATGGGATCTGCATAGTCTTCACTCCACGATCTAGCTCTGGTACTATCCTTGGAATCATCATTTCCATCCTCTTGAAAAGGAATTGTCCTCAATTCATCAGCTACACTAAACGGACTTAGATCAACAACATTAAATGAAGCACTCACATTATACTCACCTGGTAAATCAAGTTTGTATGCATTATCATTGATTCTTTGCACGATTTGAAATGGTCCATCGCCTCTCCGTAACAGCTTAGAACGCCTTTGATCCGGAAAGCGTTCCTTCCTCATGTGCAACCAAACCCAATCTTCGAGCTCGAAAACCATCTTATTTCTTTCTTTGTTGGCTTGCTGCACTTACTGCTTAGTTCATCTCTCAATGTTTTGCCTCGCCTTCTTGTCAATCCTCCTAACAAATTTAGCTTTCTTCTTGCCATCTAGGTTAACATGCTCAACAGGTAATAGTAATAAATCCAAAGGAGCTAGCGAATTCAAATCATATACAATTTCAAAAGGAGAAAACTTAGATGCAGAATGAACAGTTCAATTATATGCATACTCAACATGAGGCAAACATTCTTCTGATTCTTTCAAGTTTTTTTTAATTATGGCACGCAACAAAGTGGATAGAGTTCTATTTGCTACTTCCGTTTGACCATCAGTTTGGGGATGACATGTAATAGAAAACAACAATTTAGTACCCAACTTTCCCCACAAAGTCTTCCAAAAGTAGCTCAAAAACTTTACATCCCTATCAGAAACAATGGTTCTAGGCATGCCATGCAAACGCACAATTTCTTTAAAGAACAAATCCGCAATTCGTGGTGCATCATCAGTTTTATGACAAGCAATGAAATGAGCCATTTTAGAAAATCTATTAACCATCACGAAAACAGAATCATTCCCATGTTTAGTCCTAGGCAACCCCAACACAAAATCCATAGAAATATCAACCCAAGGGTCATTAGGAATGGGCAATGGAGTATATAAACAATGGGGGTTTAACTTAGACTTTGCTTTCTTACAGGTAATACATCTCTCACAAATTCTTTCAACATCTCTTTTCATGTGAGGCCAAATGAAGTGTTCTTGCAATACTCCTAAAGTCTTAGTTATACCAAAGTGTCCCATTAGACTCCCACCATGAGCCTCTTTCACAAGCAACTCACGCAATGAACATTTAGGCACACAAAGTGTTTTCACGCATTAGAAATCCATCATGCCTAAAGTACTTATCAAATGCCAATTTTTCACATGTATTGAATATATCTCTAAAATCGGCATCATCACAATACAAATCCTTGATGTATTCAAATTCATGCAACTTAGCATCTAAAGTAGCAATTAAAGCATACCTGCGCGACAAAGCATATGCTACAACATTCTCTTTACCTTGGTTGTACTTGACGACATATGGAAAACTTTCTATGTACTCCACCCATTTGGCATGGCGCTTGTTCAACCTTTGTTGTCCCTTCAAGTGCTTCAACGATTCATGATCCGTGTGAATCACGAATTCCTTTGGCCAAAGATAGTGCTGCCATGTATCTAATGCTCTCACCAAAGCATAGAGCTCTTTGTCGTAGGTAGGGTAATTTAAGGTCGTTCTACCTAGCTTCTCACTAAAGTATGCTATTGGCTTCCCATCCTGCATAAGAACAGCACCAATTCCATTTCCTGAAGTATCGCATTCAATTTCAAAAATCTTTGAAAAGTTAGGTAAAGATAACAAGGGGCGTTACTTAGCTTGCTTTTTAATAATTGGAATGCTTTCTCTTGTTCCTCTCCACACTTGAACCCAACGTTCTTCTTGATCTCCTTAGTCAATAGTGCCGCGATCGTGCTAAAATCCTTCACGAACCGCCGATAGAAACTAACAAGTCCATAAAAACTTTGCACTTGCCCAACACTTGTAGGACTTTGCAAATCTTGAATAACTTTCGCCTTTTCTTCATCAACCTGAATCCCTTGTGCACTCATAACAATACCAAGAAATACAAGCTTATCCCTGAAAAGGTGCACTTTTTCAGGTTAGCATATAACTTATCTTTTTGCAAGACATCCAAAATAGATTTTAAATGAAATACATGGTCATCTAAACTCTTGCTGTAGATAAGAATATTATCAAAATAAACTACAACAAATCTGCTTATAAAAGGTCTCAAAGCATGGTTCATTAATCTCATGAAAGTGCTAGGTGTATTAATCAAACCGAAAGGATAATTAACCATTCATATAAACCATATTTTGTTTTAAAGGCTGTTTTTCCTTCATCTCCTTTTTTATCCTAATTTGATGATATCCACTTTTCAAATCAATTTTAGAAAATGTACTAGACCCATGCAACTCATCAAGCATATCATCTAAACATAGAATGGGGTGACGATACTTTACCATGATATTATTTATGGCTCGACATCTGCGCACATTCTCCATGTTCCATCCTTCTTTGGCACTAGTAAAACTGGCACCGCACATGGGCTCATACTCTCTCTCACATACCCTTTCTCCAATAGCTCCGTCACTTTCCTTTGAAGTTCCTTCGTTTCCTCTGGGTTACTCCTATAGGCTGATCGGTTTGGAATGGATGCTCCGGGTACGAAATCAATTTGGTGCTCTATTCCTCGGATGGGTAGTAAACCGCTTAGTGTATCCTCCGAAAAGACGTCACCAAATTCCTGCAACAAAGAGATAATAACACTAGGCAAAGAAGAATTTAGTTCGTTAGTATTCAAAAGCGCTTCTTTGTACACAAGTACAAGAAGTTGATTACAAAGTATCACTCTTTTCACTTCATTAGCTCTCGCATAGAAATTCTTTTGCCTCCTCTCAAACTTGCTCTCAATAGTCACTGGTTTTTCCACCTACTTTCTTTTTTCTCAATTTCTTTTCTTTTTCCCTCACTCTTTTTGTTTTCCTCACCACTCATTCTCTTTTTCTTTTCAGCTCTCCGTTGCTCTTCCTCATTTTGCAACTTCAACTGATCGGCATAGGCTTGCTGTGGCGGTAAAGGTGCAAGAATGATTGTTCTCTTGTTCATCTCAAATGAATATTTATTAGTGAAGCCGTCGTGTTTAACTCTTCTATCATATTGCCATGGTCTCCCCAATACATATGGCCGGCTTGCATGGGAACCACATCACAAAGCACTTGGTCCTCATACTTACCAATGCCGAAGGACACCAAAACCTGCTTGTTCACCCTCACTTCACCACTATCATTCAACCACTACAGTTTGTAAGGCCTTGGGTGCGTCATCGTGTGCAATGCTAGCTTCTCCACCATTGTTGTGATAGCCACATTAGTGCAACTACCTCCGTCTATCACCAAGCTACACAACTTTCCTAGCACTAGGCACCTAGTATGAAAAATATTCTCACGCTGCTCCTCATCATTTTTTGCTTGCACGCTAAGGGCTTTTCTTGTAACTAATAACTCACCCTAGATGGCACTCTCTGTTAGAGTGATATACTAAAAGCTATAATTTTCTTGTTGGTTTGGATATGTTATAAACTTGGTTTTTGCTATTTTAATGAGAATCTGTAGTACACCATGTTCCTTTTTTCGCGTTGACCTTCTCTTAAGCTGGTATGGCTTAATTTCAGTTCGAGAGCGAGCATTGGGTTCTGTGCCATTCATACTCAACCTGATACTTCTAGTATGTCATGTTAGGTATATTTAGTTTGAGAGAGTAATCGTTTTGTTATTCGGGTGGTTCGAGTTGAAACCGAGGCGTAAATTGCTTATTTCGACTTTTCGTGATTCGTCGATTTCTGGTCAACTTTGAGAGGCCATAACTTTTTTATCCGATATCCAAACGACTCTATGTTTGAGGCCACATCGCTATTTCTTTTCCCTCTACAACTTTTGTGTTTGGGCCGAGTCGAGATTCAGTCGTTTTGAGGTTCATTTCAAGCTCAGAAAGTCATTTGCTGTTGCAGTGACTTCCATGATCGATCATGGTCCTCCAGAGGAGTTCCATAATGCTTCATGATTGATCATGGGGGAACCATGATCGATCATGGTTCACCTGAATGTCGGTTTTAAGCGTTTTTAACTCGTTTTTGACCCATTTATCACCCATCACTCCTTATTTTCGAGCCACACACATCCACCACTCTCTAGAGAGTTCGAGAGAGAGAGAGGGAGATTCTTGGTATCTTCTTCATCGTCTTACAAGATTGGAGCCTCAAATCGTTTCCTCCTTCGCTATTCATCATCTTTCTCACCTTCTTCCTCCATTGGAGCTCGCGTTGGAGCTAGGGCTTTAGCAGTACGGCTTCTACGCTTCATCAACTTGTGGATTTGGCTTGTCTAAGGTGGGAACACTAGTACTAAACCCTTGATTTCAAATTATTACTCGTTGAATTGGAGTTTTGAACTCAAATTGGGGATTTTTATCACAACTACATGTTGTTTGCATCTCATGGGGTTTGAGCTAGGTAAACCTTAGATTGCTGATGTATATGGATAGATTATCACTTAGAGATCATGAATTATCACTTCTTTCCATACTATGAGCATTGTTCTCTCACATACGCATCATATCCAGTTTGTAGCCTAAGGTAGGAACTAGGCTAGAGAAGATTTTGGGATTTATGATTGAATCATGGTTGATTATGGATTATATGGAATAGATATGCTTGTATACATATATAGTTGGGAGTGTTGAACTCTATTCATGTGTGTTGAACCGAGAATCTGTTAGGGCGTAATGAAGCGCAACAATCCTTGAGTTTAGAGCCTTGTACGAAGCTTTGTAGGCATTAGTAATAAGGATATGACCTAGATGCTATCTAGTGGTGTAGTATATATTGTCGATGGGGCATAGGATGCCTTGAATGGAATTTTATGTGGCTAAGAAGAGTTATATGTACACTAGTTGAACTAGAAGCACGATAATTAATGCTTAGTTGGGCTACGGGGCTTGGGAACTACATAAAAAGCTTATGGCTGTAGTTTGATACATATGACACATAATGAGATGTTTATATATATATATTGATAACGAATCAATCGACCGAATAATGGGAATTATTGATTAAATGATAAAGTCCTGGATAATTGGATCGATAATAATGATGATGTGCTTAATGATGAATGAACGATGATTATAATGATGATGATTGTGTGATTGTATATATATGTTGATTAGCCATACGTGTGATGGATGATTTGATGATTATATGTTGTTGAATGAGGAATCGATATATTCCTGTTGATGCGATCACACGTATGGGCTGGATATGATGATTTATTGAGCACCGAGTAGCTCCCTGTGACTCGAAGGAGGGCCACCTATTGTCGCCCATGGGTGAAAAGGCCCTAAACTGTGCATGGGGAAAATAAAGTCGGTGACTCCACTGGTGGTTGTGTGTGTCCACAAAGGATAGCCCACTCTAGGTATCTTGCCTTCCAACTGGACTATGTGTCCTTGGTTAGATGAGTTTCCCCGAAAGCAGAGCAGGTCCCATGTGCCACTACTTCCCAAATGGTGAGTCCTCGGGAAGTAGTTGGGCTACTAATGGTCATCACCCACAAGGGTATCGCCTGGTGTAGTTTCTCTAGAGTGTCGAGGTGGTTTGTATGAGGTGTTCTCCTCGTTAACTATTCGGAGTGTTGTTCCCTGGGAAAGTGACCGTCGCGTGGGCTATCTCCGAATGACCTACTTGGAGAACCAAGTTCCTGAACCACTCCCCACCTGGAGGAGACATGGACAAGAACCTTGGATCCTTCGGGACTCGCTGGATTCTTTGTTCTGGGCCTGGACTAACCGCGGGGTGAAACTGAGGCATTATACTGGAGACGTGAAACGAGGGTTGTTGTGAGCTTGTGATTGTGCTGTGATTATTATTGTATCGTATCATGTCTCGTATTGATTTATATGTGTTGCCTCGGCTATGATATAAGTGATGTAAAGACTTATGCAGACACATCTAAACAGAACAGGATACACGTAGAGAACTGTCAAGCCTTTCATAATATATTAATATATAAAGTGGAAAGAGATAATGATTATTGAACTTAGAAATGATGTAAGGGTATACAAACGTGTACGAATCACGGAATAGCGAGCCAGATCATGATACATATAATATACTCATAATTGGAAGGGAAATCATAGTTAACGAGATAGCCTAATAAGAATACAACGTAATATAACGGTTAAGGCTAAAGATCTTGGGGCGAAGCCTATTAGCTGGCCAAGTATAAGATTCATAATGAATTATAATTAAAGTAATAACAATGAACACTTGGCCTATAGTTACGACTTATGGTGTAGGCGATGGATAGCATAGTATAATGTGGACTTACTGTTGAAAAAGGATAATCCGTAGCATGTCGAACCTTAGGAAGCTAGTGTTTGATACGAGGTGACTTTGGACTAGCGATCTTCTCGAGTTGTGGAATTCCTTGGGGTTTTATCTTATGGATGGTTGGAGGAGAGATCAGATAGTTGGATAAATGGCTTCCAGATAGCTAGGATAGAAGTCCTAGTGGGGTAGCATGCACTCGGGGATGCATTGCACGTTTTCAAACTATTACATTGAAGTGAAGTATTTTCTATACAAAACCTATGTAGTTCCCACTGAGCCCGAATTTGGGTCATCCCGTTTTCTAACAGTTTTGCAGGCATAGCATCTCGGGTGGAGTATGATGTACGTGTATAGAGGCCTCTGATGTCCATAGTCTGTGTCTAGTCCTTCTTCGGAAAAGGACTACATTGTATAATCATTTTGATTTCCTTTTGATTGTAAACGGACTATGATTGATAAAATAATTTGTATTGTAAATTTGTATAAATGACTTTATATATATGGAGTTGATTTAATTATGGTTTGATGTGATTCCATTTGTATAGAAAAATGATTTTAAATGTTACTAGTTGGTTTATTACTCGAACTAACTCCACATGCCTTGATTTTGTAAAATGAGCTTTTGAATAGGATCACCATTTTATTTGAGAAAAGTTTTTAAAAGTTGTGATTTTTATATTTTAAACCCGCCGTCGCGCACGGCATTTTGATTAACCGGGTCCCGGAGGTAAAAATCTCATAATGGGATTTGGGGCATCACATAATCTTTATGGGCAATGGTTGCATTATATTATTTATTTAAATATTGTACATGTGTGTCTTTTATTCCATATAGTAGACGATTTGGTGTGTAGAGTATAGCTTATATACAGAAGATCATATCATTGGTTCTTGTGGAATATAAGTTTAATGGTTCACAGTTTTAGATGGAATTGGACACCCATCGGTAGAATTATAGCACAAGTTTTAGTAGTTTATCTTAACTACAGAAAACGGTATAGTTTTATCTCGTTGTGCTAGTACACTTTGTATGTATTGAATAGGACCTATTTGGGTTAATTATTTTTATACTGACTATATAAAACAATTTAAAATCACATGGTTATTATGATTACTTATGCTCTTAATCTTGAAATAATATAATTTATAGACATATATATATATATATATATATGTAGTGTTTGTTGTTTTGACTCATTAAGAGTGAGATTCATTTATGGATCAATAATCTTCGTGAATTGGATGACAACATTATATGTATGATGAATATTAATTATTGATGGAATCCACGTCCCGGTATAGGAATTGATGATAGCCCCTTGAGAAGCTTATAAGTTTTGATCATGTCAAACCGTACAGGTGGATTATGTTAATTCGATATGTTAAATAAGTTAAGTGGTAGGCTCAAGGATTAAGAAGTCATTTAAATATAATTGTCAGTAATTTAATTTAAATGACTGTTATCTGTAATCTTAACGTGGGGAGAATAATAAATATTTAATAATAAGGAGATCGAAATATTATTTTGAGATAAGGACGGGAGTGCAATTATAATATTTTAGTGGTGTGAATTATAATTTATGGAAAGAACTAATTCATAGTGGAATTAGGATTGCAACTTTTCATAGGAAGCCCAAATACTTATTTTTCCTTAAGGTCGCTATCGTAGCCTTATATATACGCCGGCCTTGTGTTTTCTCAAATAACAATAATTCTCATGAACTAGGGTTTGTTCTATTGAGAGAGGAGAAAATCTTGGTGATACCGTAGCCCACACTCGGTGCAAGATTTGACGGCGGAAGGAATACGATAGAAGATCTTTAGGTTTTCGGCACAGCAGTCGTAAATTAATCGTAACTTTTGATCGCACCGTTGGATCGGGCTGATTTTTGGATGGAGCAAAAAATTAGGACGATCAGAAGTCGTTTCGGTGGCGACAACAATCAATTTTCGCAGCCCAGCGAGAATTAAAAAAATCTGACCAAATCGTAATTTGATGCTTTCAAACCCTAGTTTCCTCATATGGATCCTCTACATGATCCACAAGCGTGAAATCCCTTTATTCTTATAGGGTTTTAGCAAAAGTTTTTTGTTCAATCTATACGCAATATCAAACGATCATGTATTTATGTCTCCATCACTCTCATCTCCTTCGATATTCTCTAGTTGTGGCATAGTTTCAGCGCCTTCTTCTTCCGTCTCATAATCTCCATTATCCAGAAGCATCATTACTCGCTTGTTTGGGTTTTGAGTGGCAATGTGGCCTCTCGCTTGACACTTCCAACAAATAATGTCCCGGTTTTGAGTCGTAAGAGTATTAGTGTGTTAGAGATTGCCTTAGCTTGACTTCCACTGGGAGTTTTTGATTTCGAATCATCCTTCGGTTTCGAAGTGGTTGCTTTGTCATCCTTCTTTCACAAACATTGTTTCCCTGGAGTTGAATAAGAACTTTGGCTTGGCTTGAAACTACCTCTCCTCTTGAGCTACCCCTCAATTTTAATTGCCGTGTGCACAACATCTTCAATCTTAACATACGGCTGCATTTCAACCACATTGGCAATTTCCATGTTTAACCCGCTCAAGAACTGCGCCATGGTAGCTTCTCTATTCTCATCAACCTTGGCCCGAAATCATGGCCACTTCCATCTCCTTATAATATTCATCAACACTACGATTCCCTTGCGTAAGCCCTTCTAATTTTTGGTAAAATTCCCAATAATAGTGATCGGGTACAAACCGCATTTTCATCTACCGCTTCATCTCATCCCAAGTCTTGACGGCCTCTTCATCACTATGCCCTTTCTCTGTCATCAAGCGATCCCATCAAATAAGTGCATAATCGAAAAAATCAATAGCCGCTAATTTCACTTCTTGGACTCGGAGTAATTATGGCAAGCAAATACTAATTCGACTTTTTTGACCCACTCAAGATAGGCCTCGGGGTCGTTTTTCCCTTGGAATAATGGAATCTTCATTTTGATTCCATTCATGTTGTCATCCTCCCGATTAGACGCTCTACTAAATCGTTTTCCATTTCGTTGGTTAGCAATTACCGAATCAACGTCGCTATCCCTATCGTCAAAGTTATCTCGATAAAAATTGTCAGGATCATTCTTAGCCTTTCTTTCTCTAGGCTGTAGTCTCCCACTTCTTTGAGTACCACGTGATTTGCCGGATTGTTCATTTTGAGTGCTCTAAACTCTATCTACTTTCACCTGCATTCGCCTCAATTCCTCACTCATCTCATCTACCTGCTCTTTAAAACCATCTAACTCATCTCTCATTATTTTTTGTAAGGTACTCGCCATGGCTTCTTGGAATAACTTAGGATCGAAACTTGACATATTGCTGCAAAACAGAGGTTAGCACAATATAAATAAATAAAATTCGCTCAAATAGTATCACTTAACTTTCCTTTTTTTTGTGTTTATCTCACAAGTAGATGTAATTTCTCATAATTCACCTTCAGAACCTGGGCAAACAAGTTGAAAAGTTTGAACTTTTTATTGCAAATTCCCAACAACCAATCGCACATCCACAATTAATTTGGACGTGTTCAACAAAGAAAATTACCAAGGATACAAAGAAACTAATTTCTAGCAATATTAAGAGCCAAACGATTTACTAGAATTGGTAGAATAAATGCAAGTGAACTTTCAAACAATAAGCAATAATCAATTCCCTAATATCAATAAAACAAACAATTTATAGGGTTCAAGGAATTCAACTTCTATTATGAGCAATGGCGCAGCAATATCAAAACCCCAAACAATGAACAATTCAATTATAGGGTTTTCAAGAAAAATTCTTTTTTTTTCCACTGTTCACGAAATCACTATTCACTATTTTTTTACTGTTCACGAAATCACTATTCTCTGCTCAATTTTTTTTAAACCCTAATTGATCAAGATAGGAGATAGAACGTAGATCTTAACACTAAGGTTCGAATTGAAAAGAAGAAAAAAAATAAAGATAGATAAAACCTGGACAGAAAAATTTTCCTCTGATACCAAATAATGTGATCTCGGATCGTTTTTTTCCTAGCTAGGTTAATGAATCCTCAACCCTTGAACTACGAAAGTGCAAGAACATTGAAATTACGTCGAAAAGATGGAAGGCGGAACCTAAACCCAACCCTTGAATGCAAGAATTGAACCTCGGTATAAGTTGAAAACGCCACAGTCAATTAGTGGAGAATTGATTAATAAGTCAGGAATCAGCTTGAATGATTAATTCAAACAATTTAACAAGTTCTAGCAAGAACTCAAGGTGTAAAACACTCAATTTTAATTAATAATAACTTGATGAGAAAACAATAATGTGCCTCCTTTAAATAGGAGCAAACAAAACAGGAGACCTAAAATAATAAGGAAACTAATTCCTATTAAAAATAGGAGACCTAAATAAAAAAGGAAAACTAATTAAATATTATCTCCTATCAAAGAAAGAAAGAAACTGCCAAAATAATAATAAAACTAATTAAATCCTTTCCTAGCCGGTCGTGAGAACACGCTAGAAAAATAAGGTTGAATCTTGGACTTTAAGGCGTTCCCACGCTTTATTAAAACAACACTTTTGTCTTTTGGTCACAATTTCTCAGCTTTGATGTGTCCACGCTTTACTCAAACACCTCTTCTGTTTTCTTCACATTTGGTTCTACATCTTCTTGGCTAAGAATTGTCCTCCATTCTTGTTCATCATCTCCTTGAATGCCTCTCCAAGCTCTAACTTTATTCATCAACTCTTAGACTATGATCATGAATGCATTATTCATTTTCATTGCTCTAGCTTGGGTGATTAGACCACTCGGAACCCGGATGGGGTATGCATAGTCTTTACTCCATGATCTAGCTCTGGTGCTATCCTTGGAATCATCACCCTGCCATCCACCATGGGCGCAAATGGCTTAAGTCGGGCTTCTTACTCGTCCAAAGCTCATAAAGCGTTGATGAAACAGATTTGGAAGGCACATGGTTGAGGATGTAGGCTGCAGCTAAGATCGCATCCCCCCAGAAAGATATTGGGACGTTAGCTTGTGCCATCATCGTTCTAACCATATCCATAAGGGTTATATTCCTTCTCTTCGCTACACCATTTTGCTGCGGAGTATATGGAATACTTAATTGCCTTTGGATTCCTTTTCCATCACAGAGCTACTTAAATAACTTAGATAAGTACTCACGTCCACGATCAGTACGGAGAGCCTTAATGGTCCTCCCACTTTGATTCTCAACTAAACTCATGAAACGTTTAAAGAAATTCAATGCTTCAGACTTGTGAGAGATCAAATATACAAAACTGTAATGTGTGTAGTTATCTATAAATGTGATGAAATAGCTAGCACCATGCCTTGCCTTCACACTAAGTGGGCCACAGATGTCTAAATGTATTAATTGCAAAGGAAAATATGCTCTAGTAGTTTTTCCAAACGGTTTTCTAGTTGACTTTCCTACTAAGCAATGCTTACAATTGGGCAAACTAACTTTAGCGAGCTAACCTAATAAGCCCTCTCTAGCTAATTGATTCATTCTATCCTGGCCTATATGACCAAGTTTAGCATGCCAAATTGCAGAATTATCAGCAGAAGTCAAAAAGGAAATATAATTATTATTACTGGAATAACAAATATCCAAAACAAATAATCCATCTGAAATAAAACCACTACCATAAAAAATTGTTCCATTAAAAATGCTAACATTATTGTTCTAAAAAAATACTCAAAATCCTAGCCTAAACAAAGCAGAAACTAATAAAAGGTTCCATCAAATATCAAGAGCAAACAATACATCATGGATCAATAGGTCACGTCCACCGCGCATGCACAGCTTATAGGTACCAATACCTATAACCTGAACAGCTTCTCCATTGCCCACGTAAAGTACTCTACTTCCTATTGATATCCAGCGGTACTCCACATATCCAACTCTATCCCTCACGACATGTTCGGATGCTCTTGAATCCACAATCCAATCATAGGAATGATGAGCTACCATAACATTACTTGTTACATAAACAAAAGGAGAATTAGAATTTAAGATTACCTTCTTCGGCTCAATGCAGTCACGAGCGAAGTGACCTTCACTACCATAGTTGAAGCATGCTTTATCGGTGTTGCCCTTCTTACCACCACGCTTGCCTCGCTTACGTTTGGTAGAGTTTGGCTTCTTAGGCCCAGGTTCATCGTCGTTCCTCTTTCCATTGTTCTGGTTCTTGCGCTTAGACCCAGATGCCGTGCGTGAACCAGAGTGAACCACATAAGAGGAATTATTAGCTTTAGCATCTTCCAAGAGCTCAGCCTCTAACTCCAAATGACGCGCTAGATCATCAAAAGATTTTATGTTTTCATTATCCGTCATATTGACTCTCATATGTTCTCACGAATCAAGTAGAGAATGAATCTCAGCTTGAACCTGCTGCTCATCGCTCAAGTTATTCCCAGCTGCCTTGAGCTCGCGGATCATAATCGACATCTGTCTAAGATGCTGCTTCATTGGGGTGTTTGAGCGCATCTTATATGAGTCAAACTTCAAAGTCAATGCGTGCAACTTAGTAGCTGAAGTGGAACCATACTTACCTTTCAAGGTATCCCACATTTCTCGAGCAGTCTTAGAGTCCTCGAACGCGCTGATCAAGTCATTATGCATGCTGCTAAGCATAACAAAGTGCGCACAACGATCCTTCTTGACCCACTGAGTGTAGATCTCTTGATCGCACCGATGTTAGACACCATTGCCATCCTCCGGTGGTGGAGTCAAGGACTGGGTCTAGATTTCCAAAACCTCTTGCTCATCAAGGAGATATTGGATCTTATGGTGCCAAATATCATAATTGTCACCGTCCAATTTCTCTCCTTTGTTCAAGTCAGCAACAATGCTCTTAGAAGTCATATTATATGCGCAAAAAAATGATATTTAATAACGATATTATTATCAACACAACATACATACTATTTTGCTGCACAAATCTTAAATAATATTTAATAGTTTACACATGACACGAGATCGAATGATCACTTCGCTCAAAATCATCTCCCACATCATGTGATATTATTAAATTAAGATTTAAATTTTGGGCAAAATTGTATAGGAGTTCTAAGCTACCACTATACTCCCACTATGCTACAATACTGAATATATACATATATATAGCAGGTAAAATATGCAACACATTGATATATAACAATGAATTGTATATATATAAAAAAATTTCATGGTACCATAATAAAAAAAAAAACACACCTAACAGTGCAAAAAAAATAAATATATTGCTAAAAAAACAGCTAAAAAACAAAAAACACCAATAGATTCCCTTTTTTTTGTAAGCAAAAAGATAACTATTTTTTTTAAAGCAAATAACTGTTTTTTTTTTCCAAAAAACAGAAACTGAATTTTTTTAAGCAAAAAATAGAAACCCTTTTTTTTTCAAAAAACATAAATTGATTTTTTTTTCAAGAAAAAACTGTTTTTTTTTTTAAAAAGCAGAAACCTTTTTTTTAAGCAAAAAACAAAAACTGATTTTATATATGCACGTATGATGATGTAAATATATAGTGGCGAATCAGTGTATACGTGTATATGGACTGCTTGCATACCAATATCATATATATAAATTTATAGAGCAGATCTATACATGCGAAAATCACATATACACATATAAATATGTGATTATGTACGAAAACCAACCTAACCGCTCTGATACCAATGTTGGAAAACTAATATAGTACAAGTATCGCATACTTGTATACGCAGCGGAATAATATGGATCGTCAGTGATTGGCTTTACAATACTCGCGTTGTGTAGTGTTACATGAATGGCGACCACTATGCCCACAGCTTCAAGTACTCCCAACTAGAAATCTTAGAATGTGTTTGAGAAGAGATGACGACTGTCTTCTGATGTGTTGTGTATTATCTTATGTTATTTAGGTCTAAAGACCTAAATATATATCATTAAGCTTAAAGGGCTTTAAAACCCTAAGGCCCACTATGGGTGTCCCTATTGGGCCATTCCAACGCCTAAAAACCAACATCTTCCAAGTGTATTTGGCTATTTGAGTGTATTAACCGTAAAATTGATTTCACTCCATTTTTATTAGTTTTAATTGGTGAGAAAGAAGGAAAGCTTGCTAAATATGAGGTAAATGAAGTTCAGTTATGGTTAGATTAATGATTTTGTGTTTGTATAAAAAAGGTTGAAATCCTTAAAGTTATTATGTATAATCACAGTGGCGCATCTGTAAAAGAATTACTGTGACTCCATATAAAATTCCGATTTTCGCACCATTAATTTGTTGGAAAGCTCTGATTAAAGAATCAATATGAAAACACAATTCAACAAACAAAGCTCAACAATATTATGGATAAATGACTTAAAGCTTTATTAAACAAACTTGGCTTTATATAGCCTTACTGCAGTAACTAAATATCTAAAAAAAAGCTAACCTATTTAAAGTAAATAACTCACTAACAGTAACTAATTAATCCTAAAGACTATGGATTATTGAAACAGAAACAAAGACTGAGTAAATATGACTCAGTAAAATCCTAAAAACAAGCAACAACTCTTCAAAATTGCTTTAGAAAGCAGACATGAAGAGATTACGAGAACTAAATGATAAGTGCATCCAGTTCTAGGCTAAAAGTACACAAAAATTATAGCCATTAATGGAGTTTAGAGAAAGAAAACAATGCCATATATAATGCACGTATGGCATCAATGGAGAATCAACATATATCCTTAGTATGATCCCAATATTCGAATACATGCATAGAACATACACGATGGGTCAGGTAAGAAGGCTTACTTCGAGTGGGTGAACCAGAACTTAAGGACGAACACCGACCCAATTGTTGTTACCAGCCAAGATTGCACCATCTTCTTGGCTTCCATGCATGTCTATAACCACGCGAAGACCTAGGGGTTAAATAGTAAAGAGTTATCGCATAATATTCCTCACTTGTGAATCCTAAAGCTTTAATGGTGATTGCGTGAGAGAGAGAGAGAGAGAGGGTGTGTTCTTGGAGCAGAGAAATTATAATTTTTTTCTCTAATGTCAAATAGGAAATTGGGAATTAGACCATTCTTGAGATGATGATTTTAACTAAAACCTACTCATCTTAAAAAATTAGGCTAAAGCCCAAGCTTTTGTTTTTAACCAAAAAGTTTTGAATTTAGCCGATACTATTTTTTCAATTATTAATTCAATTAATATTTTATATATATGTTGTGAAATCCATTCGTTGCCCTTCACAATTGCATATGCATTTATTGTAATGCACGGTTATTAAGAGCAATCATTGTTGTATATACTAGTACGTTCTAATGCTATAATTAATTTGGAGTATATAGCTGAAACTTGAAAATTTGGTTAGGATATTCTTGGTTTAAGCTTTCTTGACTACATTTATTATTAAGGGTCTTTGGTAGGACTTGGGGACTTTGGGCTCCTTGGAAAAATCTAATATTTTTGCTATTCAAATATTTTAATTATTTATTTAATTAATTAATTTTCATATTTATTAATTATTTAGAGATGAGAGTTTTGACCTAGTCTTTTGAGATGTTGATTGTTACACATAAAATGTGATACATGTTTTATCTCCACTCCTTCCCGTTACTTTCATTTTTTATATGCATAGTTAATCTCCTCAAATATATAGATCGATATAAAAAAAATGATTCTTCTCTTCTTATACCTTATTTGATTTTTCTCTGGAGTACTTTGAGAATTGTAATAGGGTTTCAACATGCAGTTACCGGAAGAACCCTACATCGTTATATCATCATTATATCATGCAGCGAACAAATTCACCATAGGAGATTGTGTCATCACAAGCCTCAATCATTATCTTTCGAACAATAATATAAACTAAAAGAGGGCAGAGAAAGTTTGATTTACAGAGTTGGTCATTAATTCCTCATTCGAGAGGATTGTATATAAAGCCGACCACCATTATATTGTTTTCTTTCATCTCCACCTAGCTCATTTCAAATTTAGCTTTAGGATTATGAAGCAGCACTCGAGGTTGGCGTGCCTGGTGGTCCTCACGAATGCAGGAGCTCCAGGGGATAGTGGTCACAGTGCTTGAACTTTAAACATCACCCAATTGTTCCATTTCCATTAATGTCAATATTGCCTGGGTGACCTTGATAATATATATGCCTCTAGTTTCATGCATGTTTCTATGTTAATTTGCCCAGAAATAAGTATGTCTACTTTATTCGAAGCGATAGATGATGGTGTATGTGCTTAAGTTGAAAAAATGTAACAACTTAATGGAAATATATGTAATTCAAAATGAAATTATTGTTTTGGTTAGATACAAACTCGATAAATTATGCTAGTTAGGGATAGAGTTTATGGATAGTTAAATTACATGATAAATTAATTATTTAGCAAATAAGAAATAAGACAAACAAGGGCAAAATTGGACTGATGTAAATAAAATTTGAAGAAGATAAGATCAAAGCATAACTAATAATATTAACGATTATTCTTTATGTTGGACAAGTACCTAATTTTCCACGTGATCAAATTCAAATTCCAAAGGGTTATTTGGCCTTTGGTTTCTATTAATTATAATGAGGGAACATAAAAATTATGCATTTGTTTTGGGCTAGTCCATTTACTTAAATGGCCCACCAAGGAACCGGGGCAAAGACTCTAACCCAATGAAAATTTAGGTTGAATGCTTATTAAAGGATCTATGCTGAGGTCATGATGATGTCAACCAATGACGAGATCAAAGAATAGTTCTGTTGAGATGGGTGCTCTCACCAATGGGAATATGATGTATGTGCAACACGAAGAAAATATGATGCTTGGCTAAGATAATTGCGCCAATTAATGGAAGGGGGTGCACCTGTAAAATGCAAAGTTAGTTCGTTATGGATAAAAATTAAGTCACATGTACAGCAGTGGATTGGTGACCAAGTTTACGTGATATAGTCATTTTACTAGTTATCTTAATAAAGTATTGTAACTCTTAATTCTATACATATAAATAGAAAAGGGAGACGTTTTGAATTATAGGCAACTGTGGTAATGTACTGGTAGCTTGTATCTTAATAAATTGCATTTGAGCTATTGAAATATACATAAATAAAGAACGTACTACCAAAATAACATAAACGCTATTAAATGAACTTATTGTCACCTAAAAAATATTGTTTCCTTTGTCACTTTCATTCAATATTCCATTGATTTTCCTTAAGAACTTACCTTGTGGGGAGACTCAAATTTTAAGTTACCCACAATTGGCACTATTTATAGGAATCTTAAATTCTTTTCTCAATTCTTAGGAATTTCATACTCATTTCCCATCCTAGAAACATAATCACAATGGTCCAAACCAAAAGAACCACCAATGTGTGAACACCCCAATCCACAACTCTCGTGTGAACTTGATTTTCATACGAACAAGCATTCCGCATCAAGTCTTGAGTAATCATGCATATAAGAGACCATTAGGAAAAAATCCTGACTTTCAAGCACGTCAAGAATATACCACAACCATTGCTCCCTAACCGCACGGTTGGCGCATACCCTAGCCGCACGGTTGGCTCCTAGCCGCGCGGCTACCCAGGCCATTTTTCTGCTTTTTTCTCTATAAATAGGACCACTGGGGTCTCATGTGGGATCAACACTCAATAGAGTTTTTAGAGAGGAGAAGCTTTGTCAAGATCATTAAAGAGAGTTTTTAGAGAGAGAAAGTTTTTAGAGAGAGAAAGCTCTAGAGAGAGAAAGAAGCAAACAAGCAGTCGTCGGTCTTCTTCAAAGTGCATCAGGTATGTCTTTCTACAACTCTCTTGAATTTCAATACCGCATTTAAATACAATTTTAATACAGAAAGTTAGATAACTTGCAAAGAAGTTCACTGTTTTCAAAATAACCTTTCTAAGTTTTACAAGAAATCTAAAATCCGTTTTGACACGTTTTCAAAATAAAACAAAAAATACAAAATTGTTTCCAAACAAAAGGAACTACAGGACTCTGATTTCATTCTACGAATGAATACGTAGGCGCTCGCAAAGCTCGAGTCTGATTTCAGAATATCATTTTAAACTAAATTTATCTGGAAAGGACTATTTTGAAAATAATTCAAACTACTTGCAAGATATCTAAAATAGGAATTAAATACATGATCCATTAAGGGACTGAAAGGCCGAATTGGGTGCCTAACACCTTCCCAATTCGTAACGTAGTTCCCGAACCCTAGCAAAATATATTTTAAACTCTAGTTTCAAACGTATGAAAGATAGTTCGTTTTCAAATTATCTTCCGTACGATCTTTTGTTTGTTTTCTTATAAAACAAACTGGTGACTCTACAAAACACATTTTCCTTCAAAACAAAGAAAAACGAGAACGAGGATTTTTCTCAAGAGTCGGGGGGTCCGGATTCTCACACAATGGCCTCCAAATATCATTGGCATAGCAGTAATAGGGCAGAGATGGCATCATGACAATCATACTAAGGAAAATGAATCAATTCCACCAACCTACTTAAGAAGAGGAGCAGTGGTCCTATTCAAAACTACCCTCCAGAAATGAAGAGGATGATACCGCAACTTCATCCACAAAACAAAACCTCCCAAAGAAAAGCAACATCACCACCCCAGAAATTCCTCCTACTTAAACTGAAGGTCAAGTTGCTGAGAAGGCAAAGGTCGTTCAAATCTCAACACCGGAGGTTCCGGCTGTTGAACAAAGGAAGAGTGTCTTTGAAAGGCTTTTAGAAAACATTTCTAGCCCTAATACTTGGGCCAAACAGGATTTAAGAAGATTCATAGATTCTACTTTAATTGGGAAGGCCATTCTCCACACTCCAAGGGATTTGGCTAGAAAATCGTTAGGTGAGCAAGGTGGCTCCCCATTTGATATGAACCCTGCCAACGTGTGATGAAACTCGTATCAAAGATGGTCGAAAGATCGTGTCCACAATCAGATTTGGATGGCATTGTAACCCGTTGTTTATAAAGAAGCAAAAACCATGGTATATAAAGGTAGATAGATTGGACACTGCGATCCAACACATATATAGAGAGAGAGACGAACGTTGGTATATGCGAATGACGCCACAATTGATGATGATGAAAATTTATAAGTCGAATGAACAGTACAGACAACCCAGATTAATTTGTTCAAGATGTTCTTAAAGAACCAAAGAGAAAAGCTCTTACAATTTTATTAATCAATCAATAGTTTTCCATATAATTAAAATAATACAATCAACCCTTTTAAGTAAGGTGTAGAAAATAAATACTAATTCAAACACAATAAGGAAAGTAAACCAATCCTAATTGACTAATTAGTTAAAATATTCCTAATTTAAAAAGGAAATTATAAATTAATAAGTCTTATAATTTAAAATAACTTATAATATGATCTTCTAAATTATTCGAAGGCTTGAATTATGGAATCGAACCTTGAAATTGAGCCCCGCAAATTACTTGTTCAATGGGCCTCCAGGAATTTGCTTGAGCCTATGTAGCTTGAATCAATCTGTTAAACATTTCTTTGACTTTCATTGCACGGGATCTTTTAGCCAGACCCATGGGAACTCAAGTTGGAACTGTGTACACTTTAATCCATGTGCTTGAGCCTGTGCTAGCCTTGTTCGCATCATCATTCACTTAGAGAATTGCAAACGGCCGTCTACTAAAAAAAAATTGCCCCAAAGTTTTGACATCTATAATCGCCAAACTGATTTTGCCGATTATGTTAGGCACTATCAACAGGTCTGGCGTATTGGATCTTTGATGGGTAATTATGTGTAGAATGTTTTTTGCAAGTTTGGGAGATGCAGCGTTAAGATAGTTTACTCGGCTACCTGTGAGCCAAATAGACAACTTTAAAGAACTTGCCGAGCAGGTTACGGAAAGATTTATCACAAATAACTGAGTACTAAAAGGTCCAGAGGCCTTAACCAATCTAAAGAAAGGGATGAAACCCAGTGTGAATATTCTTTTAGGCATTTGGAGACTTACTAATGAACAAAAGATTGCGACCTGAAATTTTCACTCAATACATTCAAGTATGGTTTACCTTGAGACAGTAATGGTATCTATAATTCCCTAACAAGGGTCCTACCTTACACCTTTAATGAGTTGCTCTCAAGGGTGAATGAATATGCTAAGGTAGAGGATGGTGAAATGGCCACTTCGGGCATGGCCGAAGAAAGAAGAAGGGGCAGTGGGAGCAATGTGTTGTGATAAATTTTAATACTCGCAAGAGCACGAATTAGTTTATAGTATAGTGTGTAAGCGAGGACGATCCTACAGAGACTCAAATAGTATGTTTTATAGTTATCATATTAATCTTTCACTAAACTCTTAATCTAGCTATGGAAATCAAACAAATAAAATAAAACAAATCAAAGCAAAGCAAGTAAACTAAAGTAATGGAAGTAAATTAGATAATAAAATTAATGAATTAATTAACTAGAGTATCTGAGTCATATATCTAATATCATCTTCCTAAGTATTCATGCGCGTAAACTCTACTCTTATCTCACAATAATTTGGTCTCTCGACTCTATTATTTGTGAAAAATAAAATCGTTCAAGTTTAATTAATTTATAAAATCCAATTATAATTCTTCCATAGCCAAACTTATGTATAAAGTCAAAACACTTACTATATCCATCAAAACACACCATATATTCGCTCTAAACAAATCATAAGGTAAATCCAACAAAAGATAATGAGAATCCAACTTTACTTTTATCAATTAAAATAGGCACCCAATAGGAAGAATTGTATTTAACATTAAGGCAATAAATTGGTAGCATAATTGGCATGAACACGTGCAATGGAATCAATTAAATATACCCATCCTAAACTTAGCACAAATTTACCCTAGCATAGAATAAATTAAATAACAAATATTATAAGAAAACTTACTTAGCATTCATATAATTAAATAATAATAATAAACCTTCAATATTCAAAGTTTTCAAAATAAAGCCAAAAAAAATATAAAAGAAACAAAAAATTTAAAAGAAGAAGAATATGTGCATGGCACACTATTGCTACAGCTGGTAGAATGTTGCATAGCCCCCATTATTTATAATGTTGATGTCTCCTTTTTAAGCCCTAATCTAACTTGGATTTGAAACATTATAGGAGCTGGGCTTTATTTAGATTAATGGCTGCTAGGCGGGGCCCATCTTTGGGCTGACTTGGGCGGGGCCCACCTTTGGGCTGACTTGGAAGATGGGTTGGGCTTGTTTAATTTAAATGACAAATATATGAATGGGCCCATAATTAAATATAATGAATTTTTATCATTTTTAACTGCTCATTTTACCTTGCAATTTTGGATCTCGAGATGGCTGAATTTGAAAAAGTTCTAAACTGTAAATTTTATCTCTCGAAATTTTCTTCAAACTATGCTTAAGAATCGCTTTATTTGGAGTTCCAAGTAAAAAGTTATGCATCCAGAAGTATTGACCAACTTTAGGCGTGTTCACTTACTTTAATTTCTCTATTTTTTCTCAATCTTCTCTAATTCTTTTCTAACACCTAAAAAACACTAAAAATATAAGAATTAGTTATAATATATATATTCTCTAAATTATAAATTAGCATAATAAATTATATCAATTTCTTGGTACATCACAACAACAATGGCAAATTTGAAAAGTCAAAGAAGAAGAGAAAGGAAAATTTCAACAAAGTAAATGAGGATGGAATCAAAGGAGTCAACATAGTCTTCACAAAGCCTATCCAAAAAATAATGTTTAATATCCATAATCGGTCTTATTTTGAAAGGCGGAGGCCGATGGGAGGAAACCCTATAGCAAGAAACACCAAATTGAGATGCTCATACAACAAGAATCATAGGCACAAGACTGAGCAATGGAAAACCCTTAAGAAGGTTTTAGAAAGGTTGGTAAGCAAAGGCCATTTGACCAAGTATGTTAAAAGTGACGAAAAGGTAATGTTAGTCGGATATCAACCCTAGAGAAGGGGGTGAATAGGGTTTTTAAAACTTAATGCATAATTAAAAAAATTTCTAAAAATGTTTAAGTAATACAACTAAGCTAAACAAATATCAAGGAAAACAAGCAAATCAATCAAACAACCTCTAGATCAAGCAATGATATAACAAGAAAGATAAATACTTAAGTTAGAAATATTAAACCGATTGAAGCTCAAGACGTTTTGTTCACGCGGTCGGTTTCCTAAACCATGCGTCCGCGCTAGGACAGTGCCCCAAGAATTTTCACTAAAACCAATTTTCGTCCTAGTGAAAATCAAACCACTACAAGTGTTGTTGTCTCACTACACTTCACAAGTATTGCTCTACCACAATACTCACACAAGAAATACTCTTGCTAACTTGTGAGATTTACCTCTCATAAAAGAATATTACAAAGTATTTGGTGATTCACACCAATCAATAATAACTCTCTAAAGTATTTAATAGATACAATTGAAGCTCACACTAGAGTTATCAAGATTGACCAATTAGATATAGCTCAAAGATGAATGATTATGATCAATAATAAAGCTTGAATTTTTGAATGATGAAGATAGATGAAATATGAGTCTGTATATGTGTCCAAGCTTACCAAAATGTGTCTTAGATAGAGTATATATAATCCCAAAAGTGATATAGCCGTTTTTGAGGTTTGGTGAAGGTTTGGTACCAAAAATGGTAAAAAATTAAATTTTCAACGGCTATGTTCTAAGGCATCAGTCCACTGAGAAAAGCTCATCAGTCGACTGATGGACCCATAGTTGACTGAGCAATCATGCCAAAATCCCAATTTTTAAACTTTTGCAATTTAGCTCCAAAATCAATTTCAATGCTTTGGGGACCTCAAAAATATGTTCCTAAGACAATTATTTTTGAAAAACTCAAAATATGATCATTTGAATTTAATATGAATTTATTTGAAAATCAGTTTTTGAAAGAATGATGTGTTCAAAGGAAATTCAATTCAAGCGTGTTTTTAATCAATCCATGAATGATGTATGATCATGTTTGAGCTATCTAAATAATCAATTAAGAAACTTTATATTAATTCTAAGCACTTACTCAGTTACCGAATAGTCGAGTCTTTGAATGCTTCGATTTGTTTCTTCAAATTGATCTTCACTTGCACCTCTTGCCATGAAGCTTTTGCATATGATCCTTGATCTTGATCTTCATGAATAGCATTGTGATGAGATTGATCTTCCTTGACTTGTCTAATGAAATGTTGACTTAATCAGATATGGATTGAATGATCCTTGTCATGTGGCATGCTTTCTTCATAAAATCCATTTTTTTCTTGAATTCATAAGATAATGAACTATAAACTTAATTTAATAAACATGTTAAATTACACTTGATTAAGTTATTATTATTATCAAAATAAGATTAAGACCTTCAAGATCAACATGTAAAAAAAAATAAAGGATGATGAAAATAGTGACAACGAGGACTCGGTTAAAAAATCAGCAAAACCGCTAGTAACTGGTGTGATTGATGCAATTCATGCCACAACAACTAGAGAGTTAGTTACAAAGAATGTAATCAGAGTCCATAAAAAGGGCCCAATGCATTGATGTGAACACCTCATTTTGCAACACTCACAAGAATTCATTTTTTTTCAAAAATGCAACATGTCGAGTCCGGAACTCACTAGGTTGTTTAGAAGAGCCCCGAAGACTCGTTCATCCATCGATGAAGTCTATTAGGAAAATTGAGGTTGTATGCATCCCCGATTTAGTTTTTAGGAAGATCAGAACAGAACCGGCAGCAATCGAGCAACAAACGAAAGTTTTCCTATGACCTGGTCAACCCTGTGTTCCGATCTCGGTCGAGGATCCATAACATCCCTGTAGTCCACACAAGTTAACGGTAATATCGAGAAAAAATAGGTGCTTTTTGGACTCAAAATAACACTTTTCAGCGCATCAGAAGCCTAGTTACAAGCTCTAGCCAAAACTAGCCAATCCGAGGCTACCATGTGGCAAAGAGCTTGTCGTGCAACAAGCTCCACTTTTCAATCAACAGTCACTGGGATTTCATAGTACACTCTAGGAAACCAATATCTGCTTCTATCTAGAGAGTTCTTGTATAATTTTCTCTCTCCGTATTTTATTTATTTAGCAGTCTTTATAGTTCGGATTCTTTTATGCATAATTATTATCACTGGATAGATTTTTAAAATCAATTTTCAAACAAGTTTTTAAAACCAAAGGTGTATTACAAACCCTAATCCTGTTTTAAAATAGTATTATTACTCTTTTGTTATTACAAAATCCTGGATTAGCAGTATTGTTATACAAATGAATCAATAATCACTATATATTTAATCTAACTCATAGATTGTGGTGTATATGTGACTAACAATCGATAATGAGAGCATTAGGGCTATCTACACCAGTTTAATTAATAGACTATAGTGTACGATTGGTCAACCATCTCATACTATATCGAATATAAGATTTCATATTGAATCAGTTTTCGAAAAGCCTAAACGTTTACAAAATCACTTGTTTCGTCACATTTACTATTATCAAAACATATTTTTCAAATCACAATGCACTGATTGCCAACATCTTAGGCGAAATAGGAAACATATTGTTTTCATACCATCCCCAAAATTCTATTTTCTAAAATAAGCACGAAAAGCTGTAGAGTAATAGTAATGGCACGTAAGAGTTAAATGATAAATACATGCATATTCTACTTAAGAAACCGAAAGGGCGAATTTAGGGCTGGGATAATAAACCGAAAAACCGAAAACCGAACCGAAAAAACCGAAAAAAAACTGGTTCGGTTCGGTTCTTATTATTAAAGTGGACTTTTTTACCGGTTCGGTTCCTAATTGTTATTAACGGTTCGGTTCTCGGTTCCTTGGCAATTTAATTAAAGGAACCGTAGGAAGTTCTAAGTTTTAAACCGGTTTTTTTAGCAATTTTAAGGGTTTTGGTTCTAACGTTCCCCGAAGACCGTTAAACCGTTTTTGGCCGGTTCCTACGATTATTAACGGTTCTAACGGTTCTAACGGTTCCACGGTTCCCCGAAGAACCGAACCGTTAGAACCGGTTCGGTTACTTTCGGTTCTTGAAAAAAAAAGCTAAAAACCGAACCGTTTTTATTTTCGGTTCTCGGTTCCGGTTCTTATCATTTAGGACAAGAACCGAACCGGTCCCAGCCCTAGGCGAATTGAGTGCCTAACACCTTCCTAATTAATAACTTAATCCTCGAACCCTCCGAATCAACTAGTTTTGCATACATTGTGTATAAGATGATATTTAAAGGATTTAAAGAGCTATAAAATTCATTATGTGCTCTGGAAGCAAACTCGGGGAAAGTTTGGGATGGCTATTCATTGTACAAAAGGGTTGCTTGACTACATACACATGGATGCTTAGGGTCTTTCAAAAATGAAGTTCTTGGGAGGTAATCGCTACTTTGTTATGTTTGTAGATTATTACTTTAGTAGGACTTGGGTATATCTCAGGAAGCACAAAGACGAGGTCTTTGGGGTGTTTCTGAAGTAGATGAGCATGGTGGAGAAGTAGTTTGGTAGGAAGATGAAGGTTCTTAGATTTGATAATGGAAGAGAGTGCATTAGTGATTCGTTTAAGGAGTACTGTGAAGATGAGGGAATTGTTCGCCATTGCATGGCTAAAAGAACACCACAATTGAATGGAGTAGCGGAAACAATAAACCGCGCCTTACTAGAAAAGGTGAGATATATGCTATCAAATGCAAATTTGGGGAAATATTAGCAGAGGCATTATCCTATGCTAGTTACTACATGCTTACAAATTTGCCATGTTCATGGGTCGAGTATAAAATAGTGATGTAAATTTTGTTAGGATCTCATGCTAGTTAAGATATATGGCACATCTTTGGGTTTCCCACTTATTATCATGTTTATGATGATAAGAATGATCCACGAGCCTAGAATAGTTTATTCATGAGTTCTAGTAGTGGAGTCAAGCGATCTATGTTATGGTGCCTTCATGAGAAGAAGATAATGACTAGTAGAGATGTGACATTTCACAAGGCATCGATGCTCAAGATGTTTATGGTGAAGAAAGTGGTTTCTTTCGAGAAATGGTGGGGACTATTCCAGTGGAGTCTTCTGATAATGGTTCTGGGGATGAGGAAATTTCTGTTAAAAGTTTAGTTAACGACATGAGCCATCTTTTGTGAGTGAAAGGGAACCGAGAGCTCATCGAGTACCTCAACGACTTGGCTATGGAGATAGCTTGACATATGCATTATTAGTTTAGAGCGAAGAGTAATCGTCATATCAAGATGGTGGCTAGTCATTGTGGTGAAGGAAAATTGCCATTGGTACTTAGGATCTTTGCAAGTTGCCAGAGAGCAAAAATTCAGTTGTGATAGGGTGCAAATGGGTGTTTGCAAATAAAGATGGGAATAGTAATTGTGGAATGAAAATCTTAAGGGAGAGGAAGAAGAGAAGATTGTGCCTTAAGCAGAGGCAATATCTAGAGAAAGTCTAGTCCGGTTTAGGATGTAGGATGAAAAGCATGTATGCATCCCGTTAGCTCCGTACTTCAAGCTCTCGGGAACAATGATTCTAAGCATAGAATATGTGTTGTGATAAATTTTAATACTCGCAAGCGCACGAATCAGTTTATAGTGTAATGTGTAAGCGAGGTCGATCTTGCAAGGACTCAAACAATATATTTTATAATTATCTTGTTAATCTTTCACAAAGCTTTTAATCTAGTTAAGAAAAATTTATAGGACCAAAACAAATAAAATAAAATAAAACAAAGTAAGTAAACTAAAGTAATGTAGCTAAATTAAATAATACTAAGCAAGATAATAAAATTAATTGACTAGGGTTTCGGAGTAATATATTCAATATCATCTTTCTAAATATTCCTGCTCATAAACCATACTCTTATCTCGCACTAATTCGATCTCTCGGCTTTATTAAATATGAAAAATAAAATCAGTAAAGTCCAATTAATTAATAAAATTCAATTATAATTTTTTTCACAGCCAAATTTATGTATAAAGTCAAAACACTCACTATATCCGTCAAAACACACCATATATCCGCTATTAACAAATCATAAGGTGAATTCAACAAAAAATAATAAGAATCCAACTTTATTTTTATCAATTAAAATATGTATTAAATAGGAAGAATTGTATTTAATATTAAAATATTAAATTAATAGAATTAATTGGCTTGAATACGGATATTGGAATCAATTAAATATATTCATCTTAACCAAAACACAAATTTATACTAGTATATAATAAATAAAATAGTAAATAAAATTAAAAGAAAATCTATTTGACATGAAATTAATTAATTAAAACAAATCTTCAATCTTCATGTCTTCTAAATAAATAAAAAAATAAAAGAAAAATAAAGGAAAGAGTGGAGAGGAGAGGAGCACGGCACTGTGGTGGTATTTGCTGCGGCTGTTGGGTTTCTTTATATAGGGTAATTGGGTGGCTGGAGAGCCTTAATTAATTTAGTAGGTTTAGGCCCATACATTAGAGTATGATTTTGGACTTGGGCCATTTGGATTGCCACTTTCAAGACTTTGGGGGGCAGCTAGGCTCTTTTTTTGAACATGGAATATGCTATGCTACTCATTAATTAAATTTGATAGCCCGCAATTAGGCTTGAGCCCATTTATTTGAGTATAATTTGTTGAATTTTTGTCTAATTAATTGTATAATTTTGTGTCACAATTTCGAACCTCGTGATGGCTAAATTTGAGAAAACGCCGAACTGCAAAGTTGTAGCTCTCGAAATTCTCTTTAAATTAGGCTAAACAATCGCATTATTTGGAGTCCTGAGTAAAAAGTTGTGCATTCAAAAGTATTAACCAATTTATGTGTCTTCATTTGCTTTAATTTCTCTATTTTCTCAATCTTCTCCAATTTTTTTCATACACCTGAAAAACATTAAAAATATAAATATTAGTAATAATATGCTATCTCTAAATTATAAATTAGCATGATAAATTATACTAATTTCTTGATAAATCAGTAGGTGGTGAAGTATATGGCTCAAGTGCTGGATACGCGTGTGGTGGAAAACTTGATGGACGCCAAGCTGTGTACTTAATTGGATATTGCTTGGATTTTGAACATGATGGATGGGTTTAGAGCAAATCTTTGGAAATTGCATTGGAATGTCGTTAGGTGGATTGTGCATTACCTACAAGAATAAAATGACATCAGAATGATCAAGTTTGAGCATGGCGCAAATGAGGTCAATGTTTTTCGGTGGTGATTTCTTTCAAGGCTGTTACCTTTCAAGCTGGAAGATGGTAATAGCAGTATTAATGGAGGAACATATTAGGAGTGGAGTGTGCGTTTTGCAAAATGGGATAGTTAGATGGTTCACCAAGGTGGATATTTGTTGAATTTGGCTTTCCATATGTGTGTATGATAGATCATGCACTTGTATGATCGATCATAGGAACCCATGATCTATCATTGGTTCTATCATTGTTCCAGAGAGTTTTCAGCAGTATATTTTATAGATTATGATCGATCATAGGCAATGTATGATTGATCATAGGTGCAGGATTTTAGCATATAGTGAAATGTTTGGCCATTTTGTGCCATTAACTTGAAAAACTTGATAATTGTCTAATATTGAAGTTTTACTATTTGAGAGCTAAATTTTGGTGAGTTTTGCTTGAGTGCTTGTAATTTCTCCTTTGTTCCATATTGATAAAAGCTATCATCACGGGTGGTATTAGGGGCATTTACACTAACACCACGGTAAACCTTTCCTTATTTCTCTATTGTTTGTGTTTTTTGTGACGATTTATTAATTGGATAACTATTTGAAGTCTTGATCGGGTCTACGCGGTTTGGTGCAACATTTTCGACCACACAATGCACTCCTTTAATGTGTACAAGTCAAATAAAATAAGAATAGACATGATTGGCAATTAAAGAGTAATAACTTTAATAGATTAGACCATAGCATTTTTGATACAAAATCACAAATCCACTCATGCACTCTTCCGAGAGAAATGCTTGCGATTTTTACCCAGCTATGAAGGCAGAGGCAGTGCTAGATATTTTGTTAAAGGATGACAAATTTAATACTAATATTATTTTTCCTAAATAAATAGTGCTAATATTATTTTTGATCAAGATTAGATGGGCGAGATCAATAGCAATAGTAAATTTTTAAAATTGAAAAGCGGATAAATTTAACTAATATAGGCATATATTTGTTAAA
The DNA here is from genome assembly GCA_021464415.1 of Lonicera japonica. Lineage (NCBI taxonomy): Eukaryota > Viridiplantae > Streptophyta > Magnoliopsida > Dipsacales > Caprifoliaceae > Lonicera > Lonicera japonica. The sequence continues at coordinate 42,235,485 of CM038463.1, forward strand.
AACAAAATGAAATATCAATTTCTGAAAATTTAAGGGGAGCAAATGGCCTCCACCCTGCATGAAGGGATTTTGTCCAAGTGTTCCTCTCATGGATCTCATATCTTTAAGGGCCAGTTAAATTTTTTTCCCCAAACTATACTATTTGAAATGCAATCTAAGCTAAATCCCACACCTTATTTTTCTTAGTTTTTGAGATTTATGTATTATTTTTGGTCTTGATTTAACAACCTTCTTTATTTAATGGTTAATAATTTAATTTGTGGTGTGTTGGGCTCATCATTGTTCTAGTGACAGGTGTGTTGGTACTGCACTTCAAGGAGGCATATCGGTACACAGAGTGACAGAGTTTCAAAAGTTGGTGCTGACAAATTGCATATTGTGAGAATCCGCAAATGCGACCCCCGGGTCTCGTCCCCGTTCGTTGGGCGTCTGAAACGTCGGAACGGATTCTGTCGTTCCATTTGCTGGAATATCTTGGTTGATGGTTCGCATCGGGTGTTCCTAGGTTCTATTTCTAGATGCAAGAGGGTTTGTTCAGAGTCGCCAGTACGTTTTACGAGAAAACGGACAAAAGAGGTTGTGTAAGAGGAAAGACTACAGTTAAGCCTTTCTTTACACGTTTGTCTACGAAACCAGGATTCTATAGGGTTCGGAAACTATATTATGGTTTGGGAAGGTATTAAGCACCCATTCCGCCCTTTCGGTCTCTAGTGGTCTTTTATATGTTTATTCTATGTTGAAAAACTTGGATGCTTTTATTGACAGTCTACTACTTTCTAAGTGAAAACCCTAATTTCTGAGAAAAGCGGGGAAAGGGATAAAAATCTTTGTGTTCTGAGATCCGATGTTTTTATTATTTTGAAAGATGTAAATCCAAGTGATAAAAGTTGTTTTATTTTGAGAGAGAGAGTTTCCCATATTATTTCTCAGATAATGACGGTTTTCTTGTATTGTGATTACTTTTGTAAAAGTTCGAATCTTATATTTGAAACTAATTTAATATGGAATTAGAACTTTTGAGGGGAGTTTTAACCGACGTACCACAATCTATGAAATAGATAGGATATATCGGGTTTTTAATTCCTAAGTAAGTTTTACCGGTCCGGGTTTGAAAACAGGTTTTTATTCGGATGGTAATATGCTTACTCTTCAGGTTTTGCAAATGGTTTTGTCAGGGTCTTTTGTTTTGAAAACGGTAGACTATTTATAACTTGACAATAAGTTTAGTCAAATAAAACGTGGACAGAACAACATAAGTAAAACAAGTACACAGATATTTAATTGTTAAATACTAGAAGAGACTTTCTTTACCTTTCCGACGAGAATAATAATAAAAAAGAAAATATAATACGGCAGAGAGATTTCCGGCGATGATGATCTTTTTCTTCTTTAGATATTTTCGAGAATTCGATTCCAGAGACGGGACACGCCGAGTGTCGAGAATAGATTCGATAATTCTTCAGAAATAAGACGAGAATCGAGAATGCTTGATAAGAGACCAGAAAATCAGATATAAGCCAATAATTCTTCAATCCCAAGTTGCTGTCCTTGAACCCTTGGGGGTGTTGGCCTATTTATACTGCTCGGGGAAGATTGTCTCGCGACATATCCCCAGAAAGGGCAAGTGTCGCGCGACATAGTATACAATGTCGCGCGACAAATGGCTGAAGTGATGTTTTTGACAGATTGATTTTTCAGAGAGTGGATGGTCGGGGTCAGAGGGGTTTGTCGTGCGACATAGGAGTGATTGTCGCGCGACATACTAGTGATTGTCGCGCGACACACTGATATGTCGTGCGACAATCCCACTTAAAAATAGGTTTGTTGGCCAACAAACCCTTTCGGGGTAGTTTCGGGTCTCAGGTGGGTCCCGAACTCCAAAAACAGTAGTTCTCGTAGGTCGTTAGGGTTCTTGCGGGGGTCACGGATCGGGGTGTCTACACATATCGGTATTGGCTGGTTTATCATACTAATACGCGTGGTTATTTTCTACCAGGTGAAGTGATGTCAAGTGGCGTACTGGTATGGACTAGTTTAGGGTCATACCGATACGTGGTGGCGACGTGGCCAAGGCCCATTAGATTTTAACTTTCTCACTTTTATAAATAGATATGTTATTTTATATTTTGTTGTATAGCTTGTATCAGAGTGTAGAGATAGAAAACTAGGGTTTTGGGTTTCTTATAAAAGGGATTTCTTATGAGGGTTTATGGCTAGGGTTTGAGAGGGTAAGATCATTTGGTTGTTCCATTGATCAGTGGGAGTGGCTGATTTCCAAATTTCCCTTCATCAATAAAGATCTCTCCTTTCAAGTGGAAGACCAAGTTTGGGTATCCACCTCACATCTTGGTGTCTTTTCTTGATTATCTTTCTTGTTATTTATCGCCTACCTTATCGTTTGTTCATAATTGCGTATATATTGTGTGGATTGCATGCTTGGTAGATTGGTCCTATTGTTAGTCAGAATTCCGCCCACCTAGTGTTCGTGGAAATTACTAAAAAGGGTTTATTGGGTTGTAATTGTGGTTCGGGATTAGGTCAATTGTTCCCATCACACAATAAGTTGTATCATAGGTATTTGCTAATCCACAACAATTTGTGTGCTGAGTGGATGCTACTGGAATTTTCATAAAAACCTTTCAAAATTGTAGTAAAACTAACATGTATAATAAGCGTTACAAAATAGTTATGTCAGGGTTTCAACCAACAAAGTAGTTTGAGAGCACAACATTGCAATTGTCATCATTACAAGCAATGGCAAAGTATCAAAACTTCTCGTCACTATAAGAAACGTGCATTTGAATTTGATTTTGATAATGTCTTTAACAAAAAAAAATATATATATATATACATACTCGCTGGCTGAATTTAATTGGAGACACCCCTACCCTTAGTATATCATATCTTTTGAAAAAATTAAACCAAATGTAGTATTATATAGGCTAGGGTCACACACAAACAATCCCGACTCTTACTAGCGTATTCATTCTCGTTAGGCCGGGGTCACACACAAACTATTCCAACTCGTCGTCTACCACAGAAACACAGCCCACGTACTATATCCTCACTTTAAGTGATAGTGGTCCTAACTCCTATTTGATATCACATGTAACTACTCATGTTTTCTCTCAAAATGGCTAGCCCAAGTTAAAGTTTAGGGTCATATTCTTATTATGCTTGAGCATAATAGGGTCATTTTTCCATTACACTACCGATATGTGATATTTTGAGTAGTTACCAAATGTGACCACCCAAAGTTGAGACATTGATTATGCTTGAGCAGCAGCAGCATCATCATCAGCATCATTAATATCATGCGAACCATATATAGTTTTTGCATCAACTTACAAATTATCGGCTCAATTCTAGCATTACCTTCGGCCAATTCCAAAATGGCTTGAAGGATCCGACCCATTATTTCCCCGTCATTCTCATCTTCATAATATTATTATTGCTATTCTCAGAAGGCAACCCACTCCCCCTCCTGCTCTGAATTAACAGTTTTCTGCCTCTTTCCCCCAACTTCAGAGACACACTTCCTATTTATCATCGCCTTCCATGATTCTTGTGTTGAAAAAGAGTACAGAATTTATTTCTGTTTCACAATGCTACAAGTAAATAGGTGAGTAGAGGATAGATTCAGAGCCGACCGCAACAGATTTAGCTGCCCAAGATGAATTTAAGATAAGACGCTTTTTTTAAACACAAGCATTGAGTCAATTCTATAACCACTAGTACAAATGGTGGACACACAACCACTGTAAATAGGTGGATTACAACTACTTCCAGAGCCGGTCCTGGCCAATTTTAGGCCCTGGGCGAAATTTTAAAATGATGCCCCTTTTATAAATAAATATATTATTTTTTTATATTAAAAAAACCAATTAATTTTTGTATTCCGCCAAAAACACATTACAATTAAAAATTGAAAGTGTTTACAAATTTCATTTCAAAATGTACTGGTTTAAATGTCTTTAAAACCAATACAACGATAATTCAAGGATCTATATATATGCTACATCTTTAACCTTCATGTGCATTTTTCATCTTCTAAAAAGTTTCTAGATGCTCCAAAATGACACTAAGAGGGCAATAGGCAATTGCAAAGGGAAGAGATGAAGATTGAAGAATAATAAAAGAATAGGCATAGCTTTGTTTTTCTTAATTTTGGTCAATGAAAAATAAGTAAAGACGAAGAGATCGACTTTAGAAATTTGCATCATTTTATTGGAAAGTTACCTTATTAAATAAAGATTTTTGGAAAGATATTTTATTTATTTAATATTTTTTTAACATATACTTATTATATTATATATATTCATATATAAAAAATTTGGTGCCCTGAGCGGTTGCCCTGCCTGCCCTGCCCCAAGGCCGGCCGTGACCACTTTGATATAACATCTATGTAGATCGAACCCGTAACCTCCTTATTACAAGGAAAAAGAAGATGCCAACTATAGCACAAAATCCTAGGCTGAATGAGACCCTCTTATATATAAACATATACAAAAAAGTTCTTCGAATGTTTATGTTTTTTTTTTTTATTATTTTTAAGGTAAAATATTTCTATTAATTAAGATATAAGGATGATAGTTTTGCAAACAATTTTATCTCTACAAGAAATGTAATATCGATTGCATTTAATAATAATATTAGTGGCATATTTCGATTATTAATTATAATAAATTTTTAAATGCATTAATAGCTTTTTGCATTATAATATAGAGTGGATTTAATTATAGCATAAAAAACTGCGCGGATGGATATAATACATATTTACTTCAACAAATTTAATATAGAAAATAATGGGTTATGAATATAGATTGCTTCAATGCGTTCGGAAAAATCGGGTCATGACAAAATTTAGAGCAAAATCCATGGGTATGAAAATTTTGGGGTCTGCTTTACTCTCCTTCAACAAAATTCATACTCGAAATTTCAAATTAGGTATAAAGCAATCTTTCTCTAAATAATAAATGAATCAATCAATGAAAATTATAAATATTAAGGAATCACTTAATTCCAATAAACCTCCATTCATGTTTATTCTTGTCCTCATCCTTAGTGGTTTTCAACCATTATACAAGTGAAACCCACATGCCTTTCAAAAAAATTAAAATAATAAGATTTGTTGTCCCTACTTACTCGTTTTTTGTACTTTCAACTATGGTACGAGTAAACCCGCGTCTCACTAGGATACTAATTTGACTAAAGCATAAGATATACTGACCCTGCTCAATTTACATAGCCAAGATAGTTTTATAGTTTTATGAATATGTATCATTGTCACTTCTAACATCATTTAAACTTTTTTGTAAAATTTTCACAAATAATTCAAATATGTCAAAGCGTGTGTTTGGATCAAACCCACGTTCTGAAAAGAAAATTCAAATATGTCATTTTCAGATCAAAGAATTAAAATGACGCAACACTAAGGATGTCAAAAAGTCAAATACAAACAATCTAATCATGTAGCACAATGAAATAACACAATAGAGACCTACTCCAAGTGAAATAACACAATATAGACCACTCCAAGTGAAAGTATTTTCAAATACCTAACCTCTTAAACCAACTTGTCACGTTCCAAAAATTCGGGTCGTAACACTTTATCTTTAGATATTGTCTGTAGCATGACTTACCGAAGTTATATAATGCATCAATTTTCATTTTAGTAGTATAGATTGTTTGTTAGCTAATAATATTATATATGTATATACACTGAGGTATACTTGTGTGCCCCCCCCCCCCCCCCCCCCTTTGCTTAAAGGGGTGGGCTAAATTAACAACTTAATATATTACAACACTGAATAAAGATCTTTGGGCTGTGCTATAGCCCCGGTCTGGATCAGCCTTGCCACCGTAGCTTTACCTTTTTGAAATATGATGGACTATGCCAAGGTGTGGACGGCCTCCACTGCAATATGCCAAAATGCAGCAGACGACTGCAAGCCTGAGCCCGGGGGAGGCTGGACAATTGCTGCTGCAACAAACGACACAGGTGGACAGAGGATGCACGACCGATGCTGCACAAAACAGTAGGACAACCAGGCCCAATGGAGCCTGCATGGCCTACCGACACAAATGCCAAGTCACCATGTCCAGTGCCTTCACAAACCAGCATGCAGTGCCCAGCCCCATTGCACACCCTGGCTTGGCTTGGCTTGGCTTGGCTTGCCCAACGCATATGCAGGACCTGGTTTGCTTTACAAGCACCCTTGGAATCTCCTTGATACGCCTTCCCCAGCGCTTTGACACGTGCCATGACAGGTAAGTTTTATCAACATAAGTTCTGACTAGAGGCAAATATTACCTATTAAAATTTAGTCCTCCAAAACTGCTCTAGCGGATCCGGATCTCTGGATCCCAATGCTTTGGAGCACCAACAAAAGAGAAATGGGCAAAAACGGATGGCCTTGTTCTAACCCAAAGAAATGAAGATGCACAATGCTGCACTTTGAATTCCCACTTGATCCATAAAGAAAAGATCTGTTCTGAAACCACCAATCTATACCTAAAACCCCTCTCCCTTTACACAGAAAATACATCAACTTTCCACCAACCCACCCCATAAAAGACTAAGTTCATAACATATATTAAATAATAATAATAATAAATATATTAACTTATTTTATTTATTTTATTTATTTTGTTACAAGTTACAACTGCTCTTTCCATATACGACCGGCCACCTTCAGCTTGAGCTCTTGCCTATCCCCACCTGAGAAAAAGAGAGCCATATTGCGCTGAATAATGAGACCGTCTAGACTGTCACGGACCGTCTTGTGACTATCGCGGATGCTCCTCGGGACTCCTTGCCAGGTCAATTTACGGCCATTGCCACCCACTTCTAAGCTGTAACTGAACCTCTTGGCGTCGTGTTCATCCCCCATAAACCGCAAAAACGCCATGTATACCGGCGCCATTCCTAGATGAAACGCCTCAAAGTGCAAGCAGAACTGGTGCCCAAAACAGTTAAAAACCTGCACCCACACAATGAAAGTATAAATATATACATCTGGTTGTTCCATTAGATGTTCACAATTCATCTTTGGGGTGTCACAAATTAAGAGTCGATTTTGCTTTTTGGACATAGTTAATGTACCAAAGCTCACGATACCAATTTTTTTTGTTATCGGTATTGATTAAGTTGAAATTAGAGTGTGTTTGATTAGCAACATTTTCCATGGAAAACATGGCAATATGCACTTTTCCATCTTTTAGCATTGTTTGATTGCCTTCGTTTGTAGGCAAGTCCAATTACATCTAATTCCGTAGTACAAGTAAATGATGCACAGTACTAGGAACTTCAATTCTTAACGTACCCCCCCTCCTTTCTCCCAAACCCAAAAAAAAAAAAAGGAAAATGAATTCCATGCAAGGAGGAAAGAGCTCACAAGCAAAAAATTCAATTCTAGATCAAAAGTGGGAGTAAACTGAACTCTTAGGTGATGTTTGGTTAATGTTTTGAGTTGAGTTTTTAAAATATGGTGTTTGGTAGAATTTTGAAATATGTTGAAAAGTGGATTTGGTTTTTTTTTGAGTTTTTTTCAACCAAATAATAATCTTATAAAAAAAATTCAAAAAATAGTCACAATGAATCTTATTTTATAAATCTCAACGAATATGTTTTAAATATATATTTTTTATTTAATTTTGATTTTTGAATTTAAAGTTATGGTGTTTTATAAGTTTTTTTAGAGAGAGAAAGTAAAGTGAAATAAATTTCAAGAAGTGTAAAAGTAGAGTTGATTTTGAGTTGAGTTTTAAAAATTTAGAGAAAAAAACAAAAAAAAAACAGCCACCAAACAGGCCCTTACTTTTCAACTTTCACCTTTTTTTGAAGGATACACTGATTAATAATCAATGATAATGATTTAAGTACATAATTTGTTTACCATCGCGACATTTGGTACAATGATTATCCCAAAAAGGAAACTAGACACTTAATTCCACACACCCCAAAATGGAATAGTGGATTCTTAGTTCCGAAGGGAATGAGTATAATTTTTATTAATATATATTATATCTATATGTTTTTACATAAATAACTAGAGCACATATTCCATACAAATAAACAAATGGATCGTCAATCACCCAAAACGAGTTTACACATTCATAATGGTCTCTCATGCCAGAGATGATAAGACAATAACAGCATCTTGAACAGCGAACAGAATAAATTCCTCTTTTATGAAATCGAGTAAACTGTATAAATGACCACTAAACTATTGCAAAAGTTGCAAATTGCCAAAAGACGCCAATGGCCCCCTAAACTATCCATTGCGTCCCACTACAGTCATTCTGTCCATTTGGGGCATTATATTTGATGTGATTTGATCATGCAACCATCACATGATGAACTTGAGGGGCGTTACTGTCAAAACAACACAAAAGCCACTTAATTATAGGCTAATAGCAGATATAAACAGAGATTTACGGTTTGTTTTAGCGCCTATTTAAGGTGGCAAGGGTATTTCTTAAAAATAGGTATTTTAATATGCCAGGTTCAAGTTTCTATTGATATTTGCGGAGTTCAGGAGGGAAAGTGATTTTTTGGGTTGTTATGACAAAAATGACCGTCAAGTTGGTCGTATGATCCGCATATGACCAAACCCCATCAAATCTAATAACCCAAATGGATGGAATGACCAAAGTGGACCCTTTGGTTTAATGCAAGAACCATAAGCAACAGCCACTATTTGGGGTTTGTTGTTTGTGGGGCTAACTATTCCAATACAATTGGGTCATGGGTATTTGGAGGAACCCTGAATATGCTGCAAACCTTCAAATTTAACATGCAAAAACTCAGACCCTTCCCTACTATTTCATGGGCAACACTCAAGAAACAAAAATGTGATTGTTGTAAATCAATGCCTTTAATATTCTAAGGAAGATGGGATAGTAACACAGTCGAAGCATGGAGAGAGAAGAAGAGAAGTAAAGGAGAAGAGAGAAATTGAATGAACTAACATACAAAATTTTACTGACGATTGAATAATTGATTGAATAAAACATAACAATAAGCCTCCTTCAACAGGGGCAAAAACAATCCTAATCAAACTAGGACTTGAATGACTAAATTACAACCAACCACACTAGGAATCTAATCAGATGCAAATTAATTAAAAGACAAATAAAACTATAACTCCTAATTAACATAGAATCCCTAAAAAATACCAAAAAACACTAAGAAGGAAATAGTTTGAGTAGAAGAAATGAAGAACTAACATACTTGTTGGACACGCAAAGCTACCCGTACTTTGGTTGAAACCAAACACACATCTGGAAAGAAAATGAGATACCACAACCATATACATGATGCTATGAGCAGTGATTTGAAAAGCGCCTGCTGAAAACATGAGGCAGGAGGGCCCACCTAGGCCATAACTCGCTCCCGCCCAAGACATGAGTTGTGATTTTGTTTTTGGAACGTACCAAATTAAGACTGATTTTTCCATTTTTGGGACATAAAAAATGTACTACACATCTGACAATAGTAAATAATTTTATTCCTGAGCATTGATCATGCCAAAACTTGTGTTTCTAAAAATTTTGAAAAATCAAATAGTGACTCTAATCCCCAAGTACACGGGCGTGGTATGGGTATATATAGATATGTTACATTTATAGGTGTATAAATAGAGAGTGAGTCAGAGAGAGAACTTACAGTTAACATCCATGTAGCATTTTCAACTTCTTGGGGATTGGATTTGACATACCGGTGGTTAAAAGTACAGCCATCATGCATATCAACATTGTGATCGCCCTTGAGATGCTCAACAAGGAATTGGATACCACCAGTAACGGTGCATTCAGCTCCTGCATACGGGCAATTATAAGCACGATACCTGCAATTCTGCTCGTGCCTGAGCCTGCTGTGGTAGGTGAATATATCTTGACAACCCAAATACTGAAATTTGCATGGCAGTTCTAGTGATTCCGCAATTTTCTCCAAGGCCAAACACCTTATATTTCCAAGTTCTTGCCGGCAAATCGGGCAACAGTTGTGTACTTTGGCCTTACAGTTCAAGCATAGGGTGTGGCCATTTGGACACTATATACACGGAGTAAATAAAAACAAACATTAATATAGATATATATATATACACTAGAACTCATTACACACTAAATGTGTGTGCAATATCATATCTGGTAATTCCTGATATTATGTAGAATTTAAAAACAATTTTAAATTTGTGTTAGTGTTTGGTCATGTGGTAAAGATATATTTTCCTAATACCTGAAGTCCTGGTTTCAAATCCTTGTTCAGGTTGCATTTTCTTTTCTAAAGCAAGAGGGGCTTTAGAGGGTGTTTCAGTAATTTCATATACACACATGCTCTCTAAGATTGATGATTGGTTGGAAGTGTTTGGAGTGTTGAGTACTCTGAGGAACAATCTCTTACTAGAATACGGGATACCATAACAATTTCAGACATAAAGTGCCCGTTTGTTAAGAGTTTTTGTTCGTTCATGGTATCCAAAATGGTAATTTGACTAATTTCACAGGGAAAGTTTAAGCCTCATCAATACATGACTCAAGCAAATGAACACGAAGAGCATACATAACATGGAGCATGACTTGGCAAGTATATGATTGACAGACAGAAAAACAAAGAATAAAAAGAAAAAAGATTTCTACTATTTCATGAATCGCAATCCAGGGTCCGCATTTCCCCTACCCCAACCCAAAAACAGAAGTTGCATCAAATTCAATTAACTACGTCTGAATATATTTTCCCAAACTATATCACTAATTCAAAACTATTCCTCAAAATAAATGTTTCTTGATTAATTTTTGCTACTATGCCAGAGACAAATATATTGCAAAAGCTGAATCACAATTTCACCAAGTACCAATTTTTTTAGGTGAATATTAATGATAGGACATAGAATAGGCAAAAAATACTAAATACGATTACTATAATAGCTGGACTACATTTATAATTCATAAAGCAAAAAATGAAACAAATTTGTATATCTTGGGGGTGTGTACTTTTTACATGATTGTAGAGGTGCGGATTTGAACATTCCCATGATTTCCGCATCTAAAGTGTTGTTTTTAAAAAAAATTACGAGATTTCTAAATTGTGTGAAGTTCTAAACTCTTGCAAATTGTGGTAATTTAGAATCCCATAAAATAGGTGTGATTTGAAGAGTCCTGTTCAAGTTAAAGAGTTCCAATTCAATCAAACTCTTTATATTTTGTCTCTCCTTCCTTGTCAGTCTTCAACACACACTCTCCAAGTGACAAATCAAATACACGGATGGATAGATAAGAAACCAACTTAAACTACTTAAATTTTTATATTTGAAAAATAAATTTAAAAATCATCGAACTCTAGAAGAACAAATAAATGAAATCATGAGATTTTTAGATTTTTTTTAATTTTTTTTTTTAAATCTTTTGATTTATTAGTTCACTTGATTTATAATCCTATTGAAAAGAAAACAGCCTTGAGCATTTTAAACTTGTTGGTATGATATTAAACAAGAAATTGAACTTTACCTGATGAATTGGAGGATACATTATGTTCATGCAGACAGGGCACTCAAGTAGCTCGTGGACTGCACTATTTGAAGCCATTCCCATCTTCGCACCAACAGCAGCTGATTTCCGGATGATGGAACTTCGAAATTCCATACTTTCAGGTGCTATGATCCCATAGTCAGAAAATGCAGCACTATTTGACTCGATGACATCCTGGTATACACCACCGCCTCCCGGAGCCATCTTTTTGTCTCCCTAAATATCAAACTCTAGGAATTAACACTTTTATTCTACTGTTTGATGTCCTTGGATGATGGCTCCTGTCAGACATAAATATAAAAGGAAAATTTCCAAGTTAAATTTGGAAATTTCTATCATACGGATCAATGAGCGGAAACATAATTTTCACCTCAGTGAATAAGATGACCTGTATGAGAATTTGATAGGTTGAGAGAGAGAGGAGCATAAATAACTTCAACAACATTGTCAACGAGTGGGTTAGCCTAGTGGTAAAGGCACCCACCCAAACATGCGAATGATAATGCACTAAACATTTATGAAATTTTGCATAGCTAAAAAAATTTCTTCCCATACCCAAACCTAGATTATTCAATCGCCAGAAATGAGGTTTTTAGAATCTCTACGCATATCAATTGAGCTGTCAAAGCTCTCTCTCTATATGCGTATGTGCACACATGCATAATACAAGCATATGTGTACATGTGGATGCCAATGAGCTGCTCTCCTCACGATTCTCAGCAGATCCTTTCATAAATCTTCAGTTGCTATATGAATTGCTGCGTAGCCGTATATAAATCACAGTATTCTAACTCGAAGTTGTTCAGTTGCTATTTTGTTTGTAAAAGTTGAAAATTTTCCGTAGTTCTCCTATTAACTCACAAATTATGTAATTATGGTGGTTGCACCACACCCCACTGCATGCCACGCAATAATAACAAAAGCTATTCCGAGTATGCAGTTACCTCATAAAACATGCAAATGCGTAGAACTTCCGATACATAGTTCAAGGACGCAGTTAGGACCAAAGACTCTGGCATCGAATTTGTAACTTGGTATCAGTTTCTTTTTGGCGAGACAAAACAATAAATGATTTTAAATGTCATAATTTTTAACTCAGCAAGTCGACAATGAGAGTTGTTTAGTTGCCAAAAGTCGTGCCCAATTCCACTCATCAGTTTCAAACAAATTTCGGCCTTTAAAGAATATCTCCATGCGCAAAACAGAAAGCATATCTTAGTTGTGAAAAGGGTAGATATCAATTTTTCGCGAGTTTGTAAGACCAGACACCGGTTTGAGTCTCCCCAACCCCAATCTCCTCCACATCAACTCGAACCACTGATCAATATATTGATTTATCGTGTGCAAAAGTAGGAAAAAAAACCTAATTCACTGATGTGCATTTCAGTATTTTACTTAGAAAATAGTTGAATTCCTTCCTTGGAATTTGTTTTACAAGGAAAAGTTTTTTTACTGGAAAGCAAGAACTTAGAAATTATTGAACCCTAGGCAGTTTCCATGGAAAAGCAGTGCAATCACCCTAAAAGATTCAAGGACAACAAGCCTAATACCTAACATGAATTTTCTAAATTAGCTTTCACTGTAGTATAAAACCCATATCTAATACCTAAGTTCAGAATGAAACTTAAATTTTATTGTCACATAAAGATGAAAACTTCACCTTTAAAAACGTCCAACAAATCTGACAAACCAAGCAGCTGTAAAAGGAATAAATCATTGAATTCATTAAGATGAGAATGCAAATTCCTTACTGTGAAAACTATTTTGCTGATTCCCCAATTTTATAGCAAAATTCATCCTTTACAGCAATAAAACATTCAAAAACACTAATAATAACAAGGAAGAAAAAGAAGCAGAACCGAAACCATGTTCCACTTGAAAAAGGGAAAGTTCTCTTTAATTAAGCACTAATAAGCATAATTATTTGTTGATTCCTAACAAGATTAGGAAAACCCATAAAGTAACATTTGGTATTATGAAGAACAAAATAAGTAAATTTAATAAAGTAAAAGTCTTTCTATGTGGAAAGCATCTCAAATTAGGAAACCTAGTGTATATTTACTTTGCCACAAATACCAATAACACAAAGTTGGTTGTTTTTCAAGTCCAACTAACTAAAATTAGACCAATCCGACCAACAATTTTGACAATACATGGCAATAACTCAAATAACGAAGCCTCTTGCCCAGTGGTATAAGGCTTCCACTAGGACAGTCTTGGAGTCGACCAAGGTCGATTTCCGGAGCTGTCAAAATAACACTTGGCCAGTGGCAGCCATGAAATGGGAGCCAAGATTAGTCCAAGTGTGCAAAATATCAACAATTCAAACAATTTTAACAAAATAAGAAGATACAAGATTCTGGGTAAACCTAGATTAGGAAGATTTTAGCAAAACGAACGACAAAAATGTAAAAAGTGAATACACTCACCAAATATTCAAAGATCAGAATTCCACAGCTATAAACCCTTGAATTTTTATCCCCATTCTAAAAAGAAAACAACCAATACTCAGCAAAAATTTAAGCAAGCAAACAAACAAAGAGTTGTAATGAAGTGATGAAATTAAATGGAACAAAGAGAAAGCAACTGACCAAGAAAAGCAAAACCCAGGTGAGATTTAGTACCAAATTAGTGAATCAACCCATGTTGTTGATTGAGGATTAATCAATTATTGGGTTGTGGATTCAGTTTCATGGAAAACAAGACAAGAACAGCCGGGGTGGGGTGGAGTGGGGTGGGTAAGGGTAGGGGGGTGAGGTGTAGAACAATCCGCAAAAGACGTTGCCTGGATTTGCGTGTAGGAGTCGAGAGTTGTAAAAATTTGAAGCAAGTCAAAGATTTTGGTGATCTCAATCTATATCCACAATTTGGTCCGATTAGGCCATCTTCAATGGTGTTTTTTATTTTTGCATTTTTATTTTATGTGTTAATATTATTTTATAATATTTATATATCTATTGGCAATATATTCATATTGGTGTAGAAGGATAGAAAATATGATCTCCAATGGTGATTTTTATTGTTCAATTTTTTCCTTACTTTGTCCCCTATTTAATTAAGATAGAGAATTAGTGGGTGTACAACAACCAATGAAAATTTGCCATGTGACATAGAGAATTTCTATCACCATTTCTACATCCTTTTGAAGATCACATCGACCTGTCCATTGGCTCTGCTGATATAAACCGGATCTGTAGTTTGAACCGATTCCATATTATTCTATGGACATGGATTCCCATCTCAACCTTTTATCTCATTTCTACCAGCTTGTCCTAGAAAATGGAATTATGTTATCCCAGAAAAAAATGTAGAAATTGTGATAGAAATTCCCAATCCCAATAGACTTCCACCTAGGATAGAAATTGAGATAAAAATGCCCATTGGAGAAGATTTTTTCTATTATTCATTTTTATCATAGAAATTTGCTTGGGTAGAAATACCATTGGAGATGGCCTTAGTTATTAATGACCCAAGGCTTCTCTCCACAATTTTGTTGAAAGAGTTTTAGTTTGAGAATTAAATAGTTGAATTTTTTATAAAATTTATTAAAAATAATTTTTATAATATGTAAATTATTTTATAAAAAAAATTTAAAAAGATTTAAATTAAAAGTGGGTATGATAAAAATTTAATACATATGTTATTTTATTATTAAAATCTCACTTACTTTTATTTTGAATTTTTTAATAAAATTTTGTGCAGATAATTTTCTCATCATTGAAATTATCTCTAAACAGTATGACCAATAAATTTATTTATTTAATTTTTGAATTAAATCTCCTTAAACAAAATTAGACAAAAAAATAATAAAGAGAAGTCAAGTCTATTAATGACATAGTACTATGCTCTTCTCGATTACTTTTTGCAATCAACTTATTTTTACCAGAGGCCTAATTGGAAGATTAAATGAATGTATTTTTTTATTACACTGGGTGGATTTAGTATTTATAGTCATTTCCATAAAATATTATCAAAAAATTTAAACCCAAAATAAGTGTAATAAAAATGTGATATTAATATTTATTAAAATTTAAAATAGTCATATAAATCATTTTTAAATTGATTCTTGAACGAAATAGTTAACGGAGAGGAGGCTGTGCAGTTGAATTTGAGAGGAGCAGAGGAGATATTTTTTTTTTCACTGACTTAAAGTTGGAAACCGGAAAAATATAAAAATCGCCACTCTCGTTTGGAAAAAAAATTTCCCTTCAAAAAGTTATTCAAAGGTAGCCTACAAATGGCCACTTGGGTAATTGAGTTGAACCTTAAATTTTATATCTATTACTATTACAAATAAATCTTGAGCCATCTTTAAAAAATTTATAATCTCAAGGTTAAAAGTAGTATATTTCAACAACTGACCTAACAATATTTAATGTTTATATGTTTTATTTTTGTTATTTAAGATTAGATCTATATGTGCTTAAATACTACACATAAATATGCATTGCGAGTATGTTTATATTAAGCTTATATGTAATTTATTGTTTAGATTCTATTTAATTATTGTATTTAATTGGATTGGATCGGATTGGATCATTTGGATATGTTAGTTTGGATTGGACCCAAATCCCAAAATCAACATTAGTTGGGATTACGGATAGCTTAAGAACTATCGAATTGGAACCGACGAACACCCCTATAAATACATATCTAACTCAAGAATATGAAGATTTGTACTTGGTCTTCATCATATGTTATTTTGAATTGTTTTAGTGTTTAATTATTAATAATCTGAACTCCTTTAGTGGTTATTTGGTTGGTCTTGTTGTTTCTTATATTGGGGATGCTCTTCAAGGTTTTTATCTTTGATATCCCTCCCCCTCCCGCCTCCCCCTCCCCCTCCCCCCGGCCTCTCTCTCCCACCTTTATCAAGGTTTTTACCTTGTCATTAAGGCCTTTATTGTGACCACCATTTCTTCGACCTCTAAGAGCTTCATCAATATGGGTGCTGATCTTGTCAATTTGATATTATGAAATGGAATTATTATTCGTTGCTCTAAAAAAAAGGGTCAAAGCAATATTCTCTTTACCATAACATAATATTGCATTAAGAAGTTGTAATATTTGCTCAAAAATTGTACATTACTCTGACATTATAAATAATTACTTTGACAATAATAACATCCTAAATTTAATTTTAATCTATCACATTTAGGATTGTATATATATTCTAGATTCGATGACAAACTCGATCCATGTGTAATAATATATAAGACATCCACTAATTTCCTTATATAGTGCATAGATTTGTAGTGGTGTTTGGTCAAGTAGCCATAATTTGTGTTCATTATGCTTAAGGTAAGAAGGTCACAAGTTTAAGTCATTATTTAAGCATAACATTTTTATAGTAATTTTTAAAATATGAAACATAATTTTATAATTTTACAGAGTTATCAAAAATTCCTTCCTAAAGCTTAATATATCTATAAATACTATCAATAAAATGTCTTGAAGTTTTTGGTATCTCTAATTAATTACTAAAATAACCTTTCATGCTAGATAATAAAAACCAAACTTACCTTACTTCGAGTTGTAAACCTCTTACTCTACAATAATAAAAATACATTTTTATCACTTGAACAAATATAACTATATATGTTAAAAATATTTATCAAATATAACTGTATATACATATTACATGTGCGGATAGATTCTAGTACTAAGAAAAGATATATTATATTTTGTAAAAGATGGCTTAGTAATCGAGAATTCACGAATAGTTTATTGCATTTTTTTTTATGTGCAATATTATATTAATGGGTTTGTTTTAGTCTTATTTAATAGTAGTAGCTTTTTGGAGTTTTTCATGGGGAGGTGACATTTCAAGCACGCAACATTTTTGAATTATTCAATTAGTAGGTGATGACTAGTTAAAAATTTTATATATTTAATATGTAAATGAGTGGTGATCATGTACACATGTACTTCTTTTCTTTTTTTCTCTGTTATTTTGGAGCCCAACAATTTACAAAATTTGGGGTTCAAATTTTTTAAATTGGAGGATAGAAAGGATATTGAATTGACTGATTGTGAATAGCATGAGAATTGGTAAGGTAAATACCCCGAAATCAATTTAATCAATTTGAAAAAAAAATTGTTTTGCTTTTGATTTGACTTATTTAATTAGTGAAAATCAAAAATACCGAAAAAAATACAATTTTTTTTTGTTTTGTTTCAGTTTTACCTTCTAAAAATTCAAAAATAGCAAAAATACCAACTGAAAAAAACTGATTTATATATATATACCGAAAATACCAAAATATTTACCAGCGTATTGTATATTTATTTAGCTTTAAATTGGTCTGTTTATTCCTTTCTATTCTTTAATTTTGACAATTCCTTTTTAGTCTTGAAAGATGTTTTTTACTTTTAGATTATGGTTTGGTTGTACATATGATAGGTATTTAAATTGCTTTTGGATTTTTTTGTTGATTTTAATCTTGAATGATATCTTTTTATTTAAGTTTATGGTTTGATATCTATTTATAATTATTTTTTTGCTTGAAATGGTGAATTTTGTCAATTAGGGGAAAAAAAGTGTAGTTTTGTTGTTCGGTAAACCGAAAATATGTACCAAAAATAAAGAAAAGAAAAATATTGGAAATTGGAAATTGAAACCCGAAACCATTAAAAACCAAAAGGAAACCGATTTTACCGAAAACTAAAAAAACAAAAAAATACCGAAATATCGGTTGGCTTGGTTACCATCTACCAAAACCAATTGGTAAAATCGATACCATGTATGTAGTATCGGTTTTGAAAATGGTATATACCTTATACCGAACCAACCAATTCCCCTAGTTTTGAATTATTACAATGAAAATGCCTTTCTATAATCTTTTTATATGAGATAAATAAGGAAAATAGTGTGACGCCCCAAATCCCATTAAGAGGTTTAGACCTCCAAAACCCAGTTAATCACGGTGTCGTATGTGACTGTGGGTTTACAATACATAATTCAAAACTTGATTAGAAGTGCATTACACATAAGCCTCGTTTTTGAGAAAATTTTAGCATGTGGAGTTCATATTTTCAATAAAACCAACACCTATAAAGTAAAATATAGGTTTTATTATAACTTTAACTCTACATCTTAAAAACACTAGGTAAATAAATATCAAATAATCAAGCACAACTCAAATCCTCCAACGAGGTCCCAACAGTTAATAAAAGGCCTTTACATCAAATCTCAATAAGTTTACGGATGTTATTAATACATAAAACTCATGAAAAACAAGTCGTCTACGGACGACTAAGAGTGACTAAGGTATTCAGAGGCCTCTAGACTCCATAATCGTGTTGTCCCTTAAGAAGTACCTGCAAAATTGATTTGAAAAATGGGAGTGGGTCAAACACGGGCTGAGTGAAAACTATAAAGTTTTGCTTAAGAAAGTACATATTAGAAAACACATGCGACGTGCAGTATAGAACATAATTTGAATCATATAAATACTTGTATCATTACCATATATATACGACATAGGGATTTGAGTAGTGCTTTGTTAAATGTTTCAAAAATCATTTTAAATGCAATGCACACCAAGTGCTATCCCAACTCCGAAAATGCCATAAAGCATCAGTATAAAAGAAAGTCATAATAATGAAATATATAGCAAGTGAAAGTTAGGCACTAATCTTATAACCATCAGTCTCATCTCACATCATGCATCTAGGTTTTACTCTACTGTGCACAGCGATCGCGATCTAAGCCTCTAAGGCTAGAGTATGCAGCCCTCAAGGCTGGGTCCCCCTACGGACCATAGAGTATGCCGCTCTCAAAGCGGAATCCCTCTACACGGATCAGGGTGTGTACATAGCCACCAAGGCTAAGTCCCCCCATGAACCATTTGTGCCTGCCCGAAAATCTATTTATATCAACCATGCGAATTGTCCAGAGTATCAAATATCCAAGTCTCATAATAACTAGGCTACCCAATAGCCATAGAAGATATTATAATTATAACTCATAGATATCAAAATATATCCACCAAATAATACACTTATGTGAAATATTTATCTAGGCACAAGGTTTAACACATAAACTAATGAAGTATTTGACAATTCCATTTATTACATATATATCAATTCATATAGTTAACCTTTATTATAATTTGTACATTTCTCAAATCATAGGTTTCTCTGTTTGCCATATAGTAATATCATTGTTGTACTCAAGCCACATTTGCTAAGTCCGTCAACCAATAGCTCAGTTAGGAAATCTATTCACTAGTCTCAGCAATTTGGGGGATTCACAACAATTTGTTAAATCAGCACCGAGACAAGTATAATTCATAATTTATACTATTGAGATTCAACGTAGACTACCCCCGATGGTTTCCATACATTTTCCAAGTCAAAAATACATTATAAGCCTGCTCAACATAGTTACAAACTGGCGAGTTTCTAACAATCTCATGAAGGATCAACTAGTAGCTTAAGTACAACAATAATATCATAAACATAAGTAATCATGGCCACAATATACTTTAAACCTATCAATATATCTAAATATATATATGTATCCCATATTATTATCCGCTTTTGTGTCCGTTTATATGAGTTTTGTATCTATCTACATCTATGTTAACATGTAATGGGGGTTCTTGTGAACTCATTGAATCAATCGTATATATATATATCACAAATCAACTAAAAGAATCAACGAAAACTAACCCAATCCCAATGAACATGCAAAATCACGTATTCGTACCAAAATCCCCAATTTAGTTTGAAATCAAACATTCAACACATGATATTACGAAAATAGGTTTGCGTACTAGTGTGTCCCACCTTATTGTAGCTTTTATCCATAAATTAAAGTGTTGAAATAAAGACTTGATATGAAAACACCAAGAAATCCGAACCTAAGCTCTCCTTAAGCTCACATGGAGGAATGGTGGTGAAGAAAATGATGAATAGTAATTTTCTAACTCAAATCTTGAATCAATATGAAACAATCGTCCAATTTCCTTAAGAATATCCCCCCCTCTCTTTAGAACTCTCTTTTCGAGTGTTGAAGGTGTATGGTTCGAAAATGGGAAGATGGGAGGTTTTGTGTAACGCCCTGAATCTCGTTTAGAGGATTGCTCCTCCGAGACCCGGTTCGTCACGGGTGCCGTACGCCGACGACAGGAATATCACTAGAGTAAAATCCAATTTATAAAAAAAATTGGACATGAGGAGCCTATAAGTTCAATAAATCCAAACTTGTAAATAAATAAAACTATAACTCTCATTCTATGTAACTAAATGCTTTCTAATACACCAAAATCTATTTACAACCAAATAGTGGTTACTACAATTCCCAGCTAGCCTCCAACGAGGTCCCAAATACAGAATATATAATCTCCACAAGGAATACAAAGTGCAATACATATATTCTTGATCAAATAGCAAAATTGAATTCAAAATAAAATCTGATACAGAACAAAAGGACAAATTCTAAGGTCTAAGGTATAGAGGCAGACTAAGAGATCGCATCCTCACTTCTCCTCGTTCCGGAAGAACCTGCATAAACAACTGGTGGGAAAAACGTGGGATGAGTCGAGAGACTCAGCGGGAATCATACTATAAATCAAGTCACGAAAACAGTTGTTATAAAGCCTTTTTCGAAAAACAGTAGAAAAGTCTTTCTTGTATAATAAAGTGAAGTAATCCCCTCAGGGATTCATATATATAACAGTTCAGAAAGTAACCTTTTCTCATTTCTAGGCATCGGTGTCATTTTTGAGAAAATACCCTTTAACTTCATATAAAAAAACAATCCTGTCTAAAAAGGAAATTTGTGGCACAATTTACTTATTTTTATTTCGTGAACTTCAAGCCATAATCTCACAACTCTCACACTATCCAAGCGTACTACCGACTCTGCGTTTCGTGGCCTTTCACCCACGTGGCAGCAGGACCTCCCGTTCATTTCCGTGCACGGTTTCAAGTCTTGCACTTAGGGGACTCTGTCCCAAATTCTGGCCCTAATCATTAAAGATCAAACCCGGGACCTAACATGGACTAGTTGTATCGTATAATTGCAATGTCACATCAAACGGTGCATAAAAGAGACAACCGTGCCATATCGACATATATCGCATATCAAATATAACTTTAAGATATAATTAATGGGGAAATATTTATATATATAAACATTTATTTCTGGATAGTCCATCAATTCCCAAACACCAGCCTTACAACATAAAATTCACCACTCGAACCCTTTAATAAAGTCATTGGTTTTTATGACAAAATCATCAATATTAATATGGCTTCGAGTGGGTTTTTGCATGAAACAGACGATCAGCTGAATAGCCTCGTTGAAACAAGTAATCTAATTAATATATATATATATATAAGTCATCCAAATCAATAATTTCATTATTGAAGCAATATGTGTTCATGTACCCAAAACCTTCTTCTATCAAGGTTAAGGTTTTTATACAATTTCACCAAACCAAGTGGTAATTCGTCAAACCTTGTCTAATCATGTATTTAAAACCACAAATAGGCTATTCAAAACCTCAATTGCCTCTTGAAAACGGAGTAAATTCGTGTACTCAAAAATTCCTTCTTCACATGTTAGGTATATATATAGGTATTCATGAGGAAAATTGTAATTAAGAAGTAATAAAGTAGAAAGCAAGTTTAGGAGTTTGATTCCCACATCTACGAAGTTTATTCCTCGAGTCTTGAAGCTTGAATTGGGTCCTAAGCCTCCAAATCGCAAGATTCCACATTTTCCTCTCAAGCCCTAGCTATGGAGATGGAGGAGGATGAAGAATGAGATGAAAAGTAATTGTAGATGGAGATTTTTGTGTTGATTAAATGGGGATTTTGGTTGGTGATGATGTGTGCATGAATAAACCTTTGAATTTCTCTAAATAGAACTCTCCTTAGAAAGTTCTTGGCAGTTGGTGATGAAAATGAGAGAAGATGAAGGAGATCGCGTATATATATACTGTTGCTACAAATTCGCAGGTATTGTTCACGCTGTTTAGGACTTGCTACGCTGTACTTTGCACGGCCCTAACTTCTCGCTCGAATGTCCGATTGAGGTGATCTTTATGTCCACGAAAAGCTTACTCGGAGCTCTACAACTTCCTAGAAGGAAGTGTCTCCAAATTCTGGACAGATAATTCCCAGAAATTCGACAAAATCAGCGCGTTAATGTTACCGAATAAACAACTTATAGCGATTGACCTATTTCGCACTCAGTTCCAACCTAGTAGAAGTCCAAATTTTCCTTTGGTCGAAACACAAAAGTTGTAGATTGCCTAAAAATCTAAGGTACTATGTGAATGGAAACTTAATCTGATAAGTAACGAAGGAGTTACACTTCCTCCAAGTTAACCAAAAATTGTGAAGTCGGGTTAATTGAAAACTTGCAATCTACATCCTGATTTCGACTCGAACCACCCGAAATGACTTATTGGAAGTCTCCAAACCCTGTTGCTCCTTTCAAAACAGTATTTCGCTATTCGGAGCTCGAAATCGCCATAATCGCGATTTTTGAACGCGATAAACTTGAGATTTAGGAACGGGGTGTTACAAGTTGACTCGAAAATGTCCAAAAGAAAGAATTCAAGTCCTAACGGAATTTAAGCATTAATCGGGCTTATAAAGAGTACTAGCTTGCAATTCAAAACATGGGGTATTACATTTTGGTTGTACAAAAATGTGGTCAAAACACTAGAAAATTCGATTTTTAACCCTACAACAAGTCATTAGTCGACTGATGTTCCCTTCTGCCCACTGATGCTATTTTTCTGCAGTTCGGTCACTTCGTGCTCAGTTTTGGCCATTATAGAGTTAGAATTGGGTCTAGGCCAAAACATGAAAGTTTTAGATAATTGAATTACCTTTCCAATGGCACAAACTGGGCCTCATTTGGACTTCGGATGAGAAAGTAATGGCTTTCCAAATGCAGGAAGATCATATTTCGGCAAAAGCAATATAGGCGGCAAATTTTTTGAATTTTGCTTGGACCACCCGAAATGGGTTACGACCTATTAAGTGAGTGTAATAATATATAAATGAAGTTTGGAAAATGTCTAAACCACTCAAAGGTCACCTGAACCAACTCTTGCCTCTCGAACCACAATTTTTGCATAAATGGGAACTATAAAGGAAATTAGCATGCAAATCAAGTAATGGGTGTTACAAATAGAATAACCTAAACTAGGTAATAAATCAATTAAGGATCGAGAGGATTAACTAAATCACTGATTAATATATAAAGTATATACACATATATAAGTAACATATATATGTGTGTGTGTGTGTGTGTTAACATCCCCTCTCAAATTCAAAGTAGCAACTGAAAGACCAACTTGAGTTTGAAAGTGAACTCATGGAACTAGCAGGCAGATAAACTTTGCTAAAACGGTTTGGTTTGCTGCTAAAACGTAGCATGTGGACAAGCACCAATGGCAAGGGCTAGGCAAGCACAATTGAGTGTGGGATTGAGTGCAAATGGTAATCGCATAGCAGCGCGAGAGGTTTGGCTTAGATGGTCAGGCATGGTAGAGGTTTTGCACTGGTCCAATGGCTCACTATACTTGTTGCTAGAGCAAAGTACAGTACACTCCATTCTACTTTCTCAATCTGATACTTTGTTTCAGACCTCTAAGAGGCCTGTTGACCCTTTTTAATCCATGTAGTAAGTTTTCCATTGACTCTCAAACGTGCGAGGCACACTTGAAGGGTTGGCAAACCTGTCTTAGTTTCCCTCAGGTCTCCTGAGTCAGCTGTGGGGCCTATTGCTGAGTCAGCTGTGGGGCCTACTGTTTTTGTCAGCATGGTCTTCCATGTTGGAGTATTTTTGGTTTTGGTCGGGGTAAAAATTAAGAGACCCAAACTCACGGTTCGGTTTGATTTCAGTTTCTAAATCTTCCAAACCTAAACCCGAAACTTTTCGGTTCGATTTTGGTTCGGTTTATTTCAATTTTCATATATATATTTTTTTAAAACTTAATAAATTGTAAGACATTTTTGTTAGAAAAATACTTATTTTAGATCAAAAAAATATTAACTTTTACAATTATAATATAGTTTCAATATTCATAATAGCCCAAAGAGATGATTTCTCACTAGATTTTGTAGATTTTAATAATATAAAATTTTAAATGGTAAAGTAATGTTATTTCAAGTCATATATTCAATGATTTGGTTTAGTTCGGTTCGGTTTTACAAAGTCACGCCCCAAACCCAAAACGAAACATATTTGGTTTCGATTATTTTTTTGTTTTTATTTTTTTACATATTGGTATGGTTTAGCATTTTGGTTTTCGAGTTCACCATAACACCCCTACTTCTATGTAGGATATAGGTATGTTGACTTGCGTAATCCAAATTTCTCCTTATCATCTGCCCCCTATTGTAACACCCCTACCTTAATTTACAGGATAACAGCCATAACTAAGACCTGGAGTGT
Organism: Lonicera japonica; assembly: GCA_021464415.1. Classification (NCBI taxonomy): domain Eukaryota; kingdom Viridiplantae; phylum Streptophyta; class Magnoliopsida; order Dipsacales; family Caprifoliaceae; genus Lonicera; species Lonicera japonica. Next base: position 42,260,443 of record CM038463.1, read on the forward strand.
CACTAACCTGTCTTAGTAGGACCAAGACAGGTGTATAAGGAGAATATAAATCAACATTAACATGTATACTAAGCAACAATAAGCATGGGGTAAAAAATGATACTATAATAGCTAAACATGCAATGTAGATATAGATGGCCAAATCAAATGAACAACAAAAGTATAAACAGTCTTCGAGCTAGCCGTGGCTTCCCGGACAAACACATCTAGTACAAAAATGAACCATAGTATCAGAGGCTTCTATTTTGTCCCCGAACCCGTCATCTCTTTGTCCCTATGGGACTCATGAGTACCTGTATATTTTAAAGAAACGGGGTGAGCTATACGCTCAATAGGGGTAAGTAATCACTTGTAAAGCACAATTTAGTTTAAAATCATATGTTCATTTCACAATGCATGCATACGCCAATGCAGGTTACCTCCCTTGTGTCAACCTTAGAACCACGTAACCAGAATATATCCATATTGAACTGGAGTGTAGCAAGGGCCTGATCGCCCGAGAGAAAATCCGACAATGATCATAAATTGGCCCATCGGCCCTAGAGAATATCATGGCCCATCGGCACCAGAGTATATCAATCGATCATAATCAATTTGGACCACACGTCCACCGTAGTAACATAACAACAGAACCATTAGTGCCTTACTGTTGTCTATATTTTTGGGTTACGCACCACTGGCTCTAGATAGCCGACGCGTTGTTGCCCTCCGGAGGTTTAGGGATTTTTAACCCAAGGGCACCAGGCCCTACTTATTTTCCATCCCGGTAAGCACAAATCAATACATCATCCCTTCACAATCGAAGGGCCACAATAGAATCATATCCGGATCCATATCAGGATCATATCATATCCAGAATAATATCATAATCATAACGAGCTTTCATCATCATCATCATCATCAAAAAGAGATATACGCCCCATACGTTGGGCCATAAGAATAATCCACATATGCCGAGAATCCTCCAAGTGTTTGGTTAACACAGTGATGATATGTATGGCATGCAACCATGTAATTTCATGCATATACCAGGAAATCTATGCCATATCCACTCAAATCAATCCCATTCCGTATCCCTTGGTGCGTATAAACCATCAACAAATTCATTTTATCCACAAACAACATTTATACAACCAAGATATACCTCATATAGCTCAGATAACACTTTATAGCAAGTGTGAATAGCATATCTTGCCTCAAGTCATGCAATCATAGCTTTATAAATCATACAAATAACATGAACCCATTTTGTATTCAAGTTTTATAACAATCAATGATCAAGAACAACGATTCTTGAATAATAAAAGCATATTATCAAGTGTTAAAAGCCATATAACCCCTACCTCAAGTTATTAGCAAGAAAGAAGAAAGAAACTTGATGATCCAAGCCCTTCCCAAAGGATTCCTAAGGAAGAAGATGATGAATAGTAAGCTAGAAGGTGATTCGAGTGATTTTGATGTTTAATCCTTCGATCGGGAGTGAAAATAAGCGAGGATAGCTTAAGAACTCCTCACTTTCTCTTTCTAGAACACTCTATAAAGGTGTGGAAGTTTTTGGGTCAAAAATGAAGGGAAAATGGGATAAAACGCACTAAAAACGAAGTAAGTTGGTGCACTTCACAGGTGGCGAACCGGTATGCCAAAATCAGAGTACCGGTCCGCAACACAAATTTTCCCAAAATTTTATACGCCGGACCAGTATGGCAAAAACCGCATACTGGTCCGCAACCAAACTTTCCCAAATTTTCATATGCCGGACTGGTATGCCAATTTCCCTATACCAGTCTGCAGGCAAGATTTCTGCCATGCTACCCTGTTATTGTTTTGGCCATAACTTCTTGCTCGGAACTCCGATTAAGATGATATGTATATGCTTGCAAAGGTAATTCCGAGATCTACAATTTACGGAAGGGAGCTTTTCTCCATATTATGGACAAAAATGTTCTAGAACACGAATTTCACACCAAAATCAATTAAAACACATAATTAACACAAAATTAAATACAGGATGTTACACATTTCCTTTGCTTCGTACTTGGAAGAGTTGGGAGTGAAGGATATCTCTGAGGGTGAACTTTAGCCCTGTCTAATAGGCCTAAGTGTTGTTATTAGGTGTTTTACAACTGGTATGTAATTTTGGTAAAATTCAAAAATTAATTTCCTTTATTTTTGGAATCGTTTTAAACCTTTAAACATAATAATCACAACCGTTCAGAAGTTGATGTCATGTACCTTTGAAAGTTGCACTGTTTGAGGATGAACCATAACTTGGGAGTTGTGCTAGCATGTAGATGTTGAGAAGAGTTATAATGATTAAACGTTTGGACTTTTGGGTTGTCCTTTCATATAGATATATATAGATATATATGTATATATATAAATAGATCTCTTCACTTAATCAATCTTTCACAACTTTGTCTTGTCAACTCTCAAGTTTCCTTCAACCTTAAGTCTTCTTCTTCTTTAATTCCTTAGTTTCTTTTCTTAGTTTTCAAACTTCCTTTTTGAAAAAGGTACTTTCGAAACACTTGTGGTTGTCCGATGGTTAGTGGATAAGTCCAAGTATTTAAAGGGCTATGACCTCGTCGATCGTGCTCACATATTCATACCCCATACCCATCAAGCAAACATGCATACCAAGCCTTATGTGTAATACCCCAAAACTTAGTCACATTCTAATACCTTGTACTAGCCGAGTTTTAGTGCTTAAGCCACATGGAGTGGTGAGTCTTGGTTCTACATTAGATTTTATGGTTTGAACATCACTAGCACATCTTAACAGTATATCTATAGTTGCATGTATGATCGCAGAATGCTTCAGGTGATTCGATTGTGATTTAATGTTTTAATCATTCTATTAATCATATCTCGTGCTTAATCTTGTTTCGCATAGTGAGATTTGGTTCCTTAAGGGTGGGTTTTTATAGTTTAGATCATTCTAACATGTCATGTTAGTGTAATTATAATTACGTTACGTTCATAGCATAAACTTGATTCGAGTGGTCCGAACGAGAATTGTTTAGTTAATCGCAAATTTTTACTTTACCGACAAATCGACCTTTCTGGCTTTAGAAAGCCATAACTTCTTCATCTATGTCTAAATTTTTATGCCATTGGAAAAGATAATTCAATTATCTATAATTTTCGTGTTTTGGCCGAGACCTAATTCTCACTGCCCAATGGCCAAAAATGTGATCAAAGCTAAGTATGTGGCCAAATAGCCTACAAGGCAGTGTAGTCGACTACCTCCTACTTAGGGTAGTTAACTACCAAGCTTCAGTTTGATCAAAATTGATTTTTTTTAAGTGCTTTGACCCAATTTACACCCCATTTAACACCCCCACACACCACCATTTTGGGCATTCCATCGTCAAACACACTTGAAAGCTCACTTATGGAGATTATGGGAGATTTACAAGGGTTTGTGAGGGATTTTACTTTTCTAATTCAAGGTTTGGTCAAGATTTGTACACATTCATCATCTTCTTCACTAATCCACCATTAAAGCTTAGCTTAGAGCTTGGAGAGAACAATTCCAGACATCAACCACCATCATCTACAATTCAATATTGTGGATTGTTTTCAATAGAGATAGGAACAATAGTATTAAACATGTTTTCTTAAACAATTATATGTTGCATGTAGTTGGTACAATTTGGTTTTTTTTTTTTTTTTGGGGGGGGGGGGGTTGACAAAACCTAGGGTTTGATTGCATGCATGTAGGTTTAGGTAGAAAACCTTAAATTGATGATGGATTATGCCTTATAATCACTTAATATACATGATTAAAATAGTAGATACATTTGCATGGCTATACATGGAGTTTTAGTTAAAAATCCCCAAATATGCAAACTAGTTTTAAATAGTTTTAGATTCATTAGTGAATATACAGACTTGAGATGATAAATTTACCTAATATGCTGGAGATACACCCTAGATGTGTTATAATGCAAATTTATAGGGTGCAGGTAGCCACAATAATAATTATAAAAAATTAGTGTACTGTAACTGCACCAGATAGGTGGAAAAAAAATACAATTTAACATGTTAGAATGATATTTATACATGAAAAATACTTGTATGCCCTAATGATACTCGCAACACATGCTTTAAAATGTAAGTGACCAATAGTGCACAAATTGGCCACATAACATGAATAACGGCATAACAACGAGATTACGGTTATAGTTTACTTTGTTGGCCTAATATATGAGCTATGTACGTTGATTACATATGTGTAATTGGTTGTGTGGGCTTTATAGGTATTGATAATTGCTATTATATATTGTTGATGTGATCACACATATCCAAAGATGCCAATTCGGAGCATTTTCGATTTCGCTTTTGTTTTTGTATTTTTTATTTTTTTATTAGGCTAGTTGCAGTATAGTGTGGCTCGATACAGGACTGCGATCCCTAGGTGAAAGTCCCTAGACCATGCATGAAAAAATAATAGTTAACTCCACTTGGAGGTTGAAATCCCACGAAGGAGAGCCCACTCAAGGTATTTTTCCTTCCCATGGGTGAGAAATAGTCTAAGAGTCTCGGGCTTATGAGCTTCCCCGGTTAGCGAAGTAGTTTCATGTTGCGCTACTAACGGGGTCACGTATTGATGCGAACTGCAATTGTATTTCTATCAAACTAAGATGAATCCACAACCCTTGACGTTGAATACATAAGAACCTTGCAATCACGCGAATATGATGAAAGGTGAAACCTCGACCCAATCCCTTAAACGAGAATGAACCTTGGTATAGTCGTAGACAAACAATCAATCGATGGATTAATTGATTGATAAGTCGAAGAACGACAAGAACCCTAATTCTGGCCGTTCGAGATGTTCTTATAACACAAGAGGTAAATGACGCGATCCCTCTAATACCAATGACGCGAACTCGGATCGTCTTTCCTAGCCAGGCTAATGGATCCTTGACCCGTAGTCTATAAACAGACTAGAACCTTGGAATCACGCGAAAGATGGAAGGCAGAAACCTCAACCCAATGCTTAGAGAAGCGCGAACCTTGGTATAATCGAAGACGCCACAATCAATTGGTGGAGAATTGATTGATAAGTCAAGAACAATTGAATTAATCAATTCAACGTGTTCAACATGTTCTTAGAGAACACAAAGAGAAAACTCTCAATATTATTAATCATCAAAACTCTTCTTTATAATAAAACAATAATGTGTCTCCTTTAAATAGGATTAAACAAAGCCTTAATCCTAATTCAAAAAGGAAACTATTTCCTACTTAGAAAAGGAAAATAATAACACTTAGAATATTCCTAATATAATAAGAAAATTAATAATAAGACAATAAAGAAACTATTCAAAAAGGAAACTACTAATTCTAATTCCTAATTGAATAATGAGACTCAAAAAGCCCACTAATTTAAAAGCAAATTAAATTAATATCTTATAGATTATTTCAATGGGCCTCCTTGTGGTTCTAACCTCTTGAATTTCCATGCCCAATCCTTGCACATGAGCATAATCAAGCCTCCATTTAGTAACTCACAATTTCCCTTGGTTGAATATAATGGAGGACTAGACGAGATCACATCATACCCCTCTTCTTCAAGAAGATTTGTCCTCGAATCTTGGCTAAGCATTGTTTGATTCAACCCGCATCTACCAATTTGCTGCTTGGCCTTCTTTGACAAACGAAATTCATCGAACTTGAGGCCATGCTTCAACTCGATCATCTTTAGTTCATTGAAGAAACTTCACAGCTAATGATTCGGATGGAAATCGTACTTGTTCACTCCAATGAAATCAACATGCTCCACTTCATCAACTTTGAAAATACTTTCCTTTTGTAACTTTATTTGATCTTCACGAGCTTGCTTAGGTAGCAATGGAACTAGAGTAACAGTAGTTGAAGTCTCTTGCTTGTCGACTCGTCCCTCAACTGGAATCGATCGGCTTTCCTCGATGTAATTCTCTTCAACTTGCACTATAACTTCTTCATCATCATCTTCTTCTTCTTCGTCTTGCAAACTTGGAACTACATCTTCAACCCACAACTCGCCTTCTTCAGCCATCACTTCAATTTCCTCGATCTCATCGGTTTTCGACTTATTCTCTGATAGTGGCGTAGATATGGTTGGTTTTTCCTCCTCTTTACAATGATTTGATTTGCAAAAGGATGCATTCGGAATTGGCTCTTCGCTGCCCCTCATATGAAATTCAATATAAGCCTCCATCATCTTCCCCAATTTGTGCCATTCTTCGGGATCATTCAAAGGAGTCTTCTTCTTGATACTACCCATACTGTTGTCTCGAACCCGACTTTCTCTAACCTCACCACCATGTCTTCTATTAGTAACAACCGAATCCAATTCATCCTCAAATTTAACTTTACGAGGCTGACTTTTCAATTTCTCTTTAGAAGCTTTATTCAACCGCATGCGTCGTCGTTCAATCTTTAATTGCTTTAATTGCATACTATCGCGTTTAATCTCCTCTTGAAGCCACCTTTCTCCATGTTCAAAGTTTAGACAAGACATACTTGCTGCAAAACAAGGATTAGTGCAATAAAGATAATACTCACCACACTCCTTTTCGTATTTCACTTAAAGATATGTTATTCTAATTTTACCGCTCGTGTTTGTCAGTCAAAATATCGATATACTCACAATTTTCTCTTTGGAACTCCAAAACAAGTTGAACAATATGAATATTACAAGTCCTCGACAACCAATTGCACACCCAACAAATTAGATTTAGACGCGTTCAACAATGTAATACCAAGGACTAAAGAAACCAAATTCTAGCAATCTATTAGAGCCAAACAAATTTTTAGAATTGCTAGAATAATGCAAGCAGAATTTTAAAGAACAAACAAGAAACAAGTCCTAGTTGATAAAGTAATTCAAAGTTCCTATGGATATTTAGAATTCCCAAGCAAAATAGATTTAAAAGGAACACAAAATAAGAATCCCAATTAGAATAAAGAGGCAACAAGGATCAACACGATTGAATATTATTCGGAAATTTCTAAGGTTCAACATGAATCCTCAATTTCAAAAATAGCGCAAACTTTCATAGCAATCAAAACCCTATTCGATCAAGCATAAAAAAAAACTTAGGGTTTTCTCTTAAACAATTCAAACTTTAAGTTGAAACAACTAACCCCTATACACAATAATCAAACTTTTTTTTAGGGTTTCCAAGCAATTCAAAAATCTGTTTTTTTTTTCAGAAATTACTGTTCATCTCGGTACTGTTCATCGCAAAATCACTGTTCATAGCAGAAAACACTATTCACGGCACTGTTCATGAGTTTTTTTTTTCCAGAATCTATAAACCCTAACAAAGATTTTTGGAATAAGATTCACAAGGGTAAAGATCTAGGATTTTTTCAAGACTCTACTACGAAATTGAAACAATAAAAAATTAAAGATAGAAAACCTGGATAGAAAAGTCCGCTCTGATACCAATGACGCGATCCCGGATCGTCTTTCCTAGCCAGGCTAATGGATCCTTGACCTGCAGTTTATAAAAAGACTAGAACCTTGGAATCACGCGAAAGATGGAAGGCAAAAACCTCAACCCAACGCTTAAAGAAGCGCGAACCTTGGTTTAATCGAAAACGCCACAATCAATTGGTGGAGAATTGATTGATAAGTCAAGAACAATTGAATTAATCAATTCAACATGTTCTTAGAGAACACAAAGAGAAAACTCTCAATATTATTAATCATCAAAACTCTTCTTTATAATAAAACAATAATGTGTCTCCTTTAAATAGGAGTAAACAAAGCCTTAATCCTAATTCAAAAAGGAAACTATTTCCTACTTAGAAAAGGAAAATAATAACACTTAGAATACTCCTAATACAATAAGAAAATTAATAATAAGACAATAAATAAACTATTCAAAAAGGAAACTACTAATTCTAATTCCTAATTGAATAATGAGACTCAAGAAGCCCACTAATTTAAAAGCAAATTAAATTAATATCTTCTAGATTATTTCAATGGGCCTCCTTGCGGTTCTAACCTCTTAAATTTCCATGCCCAATCCTTGCACATGAGCATAATCAAGCTTCCATTTAGTAACTCACAATTTCCCTTGGTTGAATATAATGGAGGACTAGCGAGATCACATCAGTAAAGACACGCTCAATCTATTATCAAAACAGATCTTGCTGTTCACAATCACTAATCCTTCCTTATAAAGGAGTAATAAACCTACTGGGTTTAGGAAAATAAACAAAATAAAAAATAATAATTTCCCACATACTTTGTGCCCAAACAAAGCTAAAACATAAAATAAATAAAGTCTAGCCCAGCCCATTTATCAAATACACGTTTTTAGCTTCTTGTATTTTCTTTGCTTTGGACTTGCAACATAACACCTCTAGCTAGGCCTTTAATCTCTTGGGCTGCTATTTGAATAAGCAATGTCTTCCATTCTTGGGCCTGATCCCCCTCAATGCAACTCCATGCTTCAGCTTTGTTCATCATCTCTTGGACCATGGCCATAAGTGCTTCCTTGATCTTCTTGGCTCTACCTCCGGTGATTGGACCACTTGGAACCCGAATGGGATCTGCATAGTCTTTACTCCATGATCCAGCTCCAGTGCTATCCTTGGGCTCATCATTCCCCTCCTCTTTAAAAGGAATTGTCCTCAATTCGTCAACTACACTAAACGGACTTAGATCATCAACCTTAAATGTAGCACTCACATTATACTCACTTAGTAAATCAAGTTTATATGCATTGTCATTGATCCTTTGCACAACTTGGAATGGTCTATCTTCTCTTGATAACAACTTAGAATGCCTTTGAACTGGAAATCGTTCCTGTTTTAAGTGCAACCAAACCCAATCTCCAGGTTTGAAAACCACCTTCTTCCTTCCTTTGTTTGCTTGTTGCACATATTGTTTAATCCTTCTTTCAATGTTTTGCCTCGTCTTCTCATGAATATGTCTAACAAACTCAGCCTTTTTTGCCATCTAGGTTAGCATGCTCAATAGGTAATGGTAACAAATCCAAAGGAGCTAACGGATTAAAACCATACACAATCTCAAAGGAGAAAACTTAGATGCATAATGAACACGTCGATTATATGCAAACTCAACAAAGGCAAACATTCTTCCCATTCTTTCAAGTTCTTATTAATTATCTCACGTAACAATGTGGATAAAGTTCTATTTACTACTTTCGTTTGACCGTCAGTTTGGGGATGACATGTAGTAAAAAACAACAATTTAGTACCCAACTTTCCCACAAATTCTTCCAAAAGTAGCTCAAAAACTTTGCATCCCTATAAAAAATAATGGTTCTAGGCATGCCATGTAAATGCACAATTTCTTTAAAGAACAAATTCACAATTCGTGGTGCATCGTCAGTTTTATGACAAGCAATGAAATGAGCCAGTTTAGAAAATCTATCAACCACCACGAAAACATAATCATTCCCATGTTTAGTCCTAGGCAAACCCAACACAAAATCCATAAAAATATCAACCCAAGGGTTACTAGGAATGGGTAATGGAGCATATAAACCATGGGGGTTTAACCTAGACTTTGTTTTCTTACAAGTTATACATCTCTCACAAATTCTTTCAACATCTCTTTTCATGTGAGGCCAAAAGAAGTGTTCTTCCAATACTCATAGGGTCTTAGTTATAGCAAAGTGTTCCATTAGACTCCCACCATGAGCCTCTTCCACAAGCAACTCACACAATGAACATTTAGGCACACAAAGTTTATTTTCATGCATTAAAAATCCATTATACTTAAAATACTTATCAAACTCCACTTTTTCGCATGCATTAAAGATATCTTTAAAATCAACATCATTACAATACAAATCCTTAATGTACTCAAATCCAAGCAATTAGCATCTAAAGTAGCAATTAAAGCATACCTGCGCAATAAAACATCTGCTACAACATTCTTTTTACCTTGCTTGTACTTGATTACATATGGGAAAGTCTATATGAACTCCACCCATTTGGCATGGCGCTTGTTCAACATTTGTTGTCCCTTCAAGTGCTTATTCATGATCTGTGCGAATCACAAACTCCTTCGGCCAAAGATAGTGCTGCCATGTATCCAATATAGAGCTCCTTGTTGTAGGTAGGGTAATTTAGAGTTTCCCCCACCTAGCTTCTCGTTGAAGTAAGCAATTGGCTTCCCTTCCTGCATATGAGCAGCACCAATTCCATTTCCTGAAGCATCGCATTCGATTTTAAAAGTCTTTGAAAAGTTAGGTAAAGATAACAATGGGCGTTACTTAGCTTGCATTTTAGTAATTGGAATGCCTTCTCTTGCTCCTCTCCCTATTTGAACCCAACATTCTTTTTGATCACCTCAGTCAATAGTGCCGCAATCGTTCTAAAATCCTTCATGAATTGTCGATAGAAACTAACAAGTCCATAGAAGCTCCACACTTGTTCAACACTTGTAGGACTTTTTCCATTCTTGAACAGCCTTCACCTTTTCTTCATCAACTTGAATTCCTTGTGCACTCATAACAAAACCAATAAACACAAGTTTATCCGTGCAAAAGGTGCACTTGCTCTCTAAAGCTACCTAATTCCTCCATCATCATCCTTTGTAAGGTGCTCGTCATAGCTTCTTGGAATAGCTTAGGATCAAAACTATTACTGCTAAACATATTGCTGCAAAACAGAGGTTAGCACAATATAAAGAAATAAAATCCTCACTGCACCCCTTACGTGTTTCGCTCAGAATGTTTCACTCTGACTTTACCGCTTGTGTTTAGCTTTCCAAAGTATTGTTATACCTTTCAATTTTTACCTTTTAGAACTTTCAAACGAATCGAAAAGCAAGAACCTTCTTCTTGGTTCCCGAACAGACCAATCGCAACCCAAGCAGATTAATTGTATGCTAGGATAAGTATGTTTTCACCAAGAATTCAAGAAACAGGAATCCCAATGAATTAGACGCAATACGAGGCCACAAAATTGAGAAAAAGGTACAAAAATTTGGTCTTGGGGAAAAGTGATTTTTGGAATCCTTGACCCTATAGAACCTAAATCCAAAAAGAAATAGTAGTGAATTTTGAAAAATTTTGTACTTTTTTTTATTTTGAGTGTCTCGACTTCTACTTTAATCTGGTGTAGTCGAAATTTCCAGAATTCGACAATTCAGCAGAAAAATATGCACAATTCAAAACTCAACAGAAATCGAAGCATAAGCAGCAAATGAAACTTAATTATGCAGCCTAGACAGCAGCCAACAGATTCACAGCAACTAGGGTTTATATAATCTATGGAACAATCAATCGCAGCTAGGGTTTTAAGCGAATTTTTGTTATCGAATGTAAGAACCCTAATTGAAGATGATATGAAACAACAGGCAGCCACAAATTGATTTACGATATCAAACAGCTTTTGAATGGATAAATTCACAGCTAGGGTTCAAAAATGAAATCGGAGATTTCGACTTTAATCAACACAGATGAAACAAACGAAGTAGATTCGTAATAAGCAAGAACATATTCGGAAAAAAAATGCAACAAGAATAGATTCAGAATTATGTAAATTTTAATTTATTTATTTTATATATATGATGAACACGATAAATAGTAGGCAAGAACGAATTGAAGAACACCAATCTTAATAATAGGCACAAATTAAAAGAGCAGAAATAATTAATAAAAGATAAAACTTGGATAGAAAATTTCCTCTGATACCAATTGATGCGAATTGCGGTTGTATTTCTATCCAACTACGATGAATCCGCAACCCTTGACGTTGAATACGTAAGAACCTTGGAATCACGCGAATATGATGGAAGGTGAAACCTCGACCCAATCCTTTAAACGAGAATGAACTTTGGTATAGTCGTAGACAAACAATCAATTGATGGATTAATTGATTGATAATTTGAATAACGACAAGAACCCTAATTCTAGCCATTCGAGATGTTCTTAGAACACAAGAGGTGAAAACACGCTCAATCTATTATCAAAACAAAACTTATTGTTCACAATCACGAATCCCTCCTTATAAAGGAGTAATAAACCTACTGAGTTTAGGAAAATAAACAAAACAAAAAATAATAATTTTTCGCATACTTTGGGCCCAAACAAAGCTAAAACATAAAATAAATAAAGTTTAGCACTGCTATTGGGTACTCACCTTACGAGGTGTACGTCTATTATTGTAGTTATGTCTTAGTGTCAGAGTCAGCTTGTATGGGTGTCCTACTAGTTAATTATTTGGAAGGTAATCTTCGAGAAAATGACCAGCATGGGTGTACTCCAAATGACTTACTTGTTAGGACCAAGCCCAAATCCTGTTAAGAGGATATATCCCTCGGGACTTGGTTAATCACGGGTGTCGTACACTGACGGTGAATAGACAATGTAATTATCTCTAAGAAATATACAAGGATTCAAAATCCAATTTACAAAACTCAGATTAATACTACATTCGTCTCATACAAAGTAGGCACGAATAGCCACCAACGAGGTTCCAAAATACAAGTCTACAGTTTAGTTAATACACACATAGATACCAATGATAATATAATAGATGGCATAGCTTTCGAATAATCAAAATACTAAAACAATGATCCTTCCGTGGGAAAGACCCTGAAACAGCTAAGGTAGAGAGGCAATCTAAAGAGTAGCGTCCTTCCTCTTCCCTTTTCCCGAAAAACCTACAGATGTACCTATATAGAAAAATAATAGAAGTGAGTCGAATAGACTTAGTGGGAACCATATAATATATTTAAAGTGAAAATAGTAGTTAGAGATCCTTTGTATGAGTTATAAGGATATTCAAATGTATTAAGTTGTTAGGGGAAAGAAGTATTAGTGTAAAATGTAAAACACCCTTTTTCCAATGTAACAAGTATAGGTATATATATATAGCTTACGTCAACAAAACATTATGGTATAATTGGTACATGCTCCATCCCGTAGATATCGAGCCATAATCTCAGTAATTCTCGCGTCTATCCAAGCATACACCAGGTCTGCATTTCGTGGCCTTTCACCCATGCAAAAGTAGGGCATTTCGTTCGTTTCCATGCATGGTTTCAGGTCTTTCACCCAGGGGCGCTTTGTCCTAACTTACAGCCCTGTTCAAGGAGTCCATACCTGGGACCAATCATGGACTAGCACTAATGGTAGTCTCAATCATTCGTCTTATTAGAATAGTTGAACCACAATTGTATATATCCTATATTTGTACAAAATATCAATAAGGTAGTCAACAAGAGAATTCTTTGTGTAAATAAACTCAACATGCACAATGAATCATCTATTAAGTGTTTCATGAAGAATTTCTACCACTTGGACCTTGAGAGGAAATACTAGCTTCATATCAAAGGTTATATCTTATAAAATTAGGGTCTAAGTGGGTTTTGTTGTAAATCAAGCAATTGGTAGGAATTTCTAGTTAAATCTTGTAATTTGAACAATGTTTAGGCTATTAGGATCATCAAATCAAACATTAGAACAAACTTCTAACATATATACACAAGAACCCCCTTTTGAAAAACTAGGGTTTATGTAAACTCAAGACAAGATCATAATTTTAGCATTAATAAGTTGAAAAGTAAGTTTTAATACTAGATTCCCACCTCTAAGGAGCTTCAATTCCGAAATTAATAGCTTGATGATGCTTCCTCTTAAAGAACAATAAACCCTAGAGCTCCACCAAACTTTAATGGAGGTGTGGGAGGTTGAAGTTGAAGATGAAGAAGGAAACCCTAGGATTAAAGCTTGATTTGAAGGATTGGTTACTTCACAAGCTCTAGAATCTCTCATTTACTTAGCTCTCAGATCCCTCTCTATCTCCCCTTAGTGCTCTTGGTTCAAAATGGGGGTGAAGGTGTGTTTAAAAGTGAGAAAAATCGTGTCAACTATGGTCAAAATTGACCTTCAAGGTTTTAAGATCGATCTTAGGGCCCTGGGATCGATCATAGAAACAAATTGTCCATTTTTGTTGTTGTCATTACCTTATTTATCTCTAGTCTCTATTACTATATTGATTTCTATATAATTGTGCTTGACTATGATGGGCCAAATTACGTATACACCTACTATTGGGTACGCGATAAGAACATATCATAATAAACATAAAAGATTAAAAATTAAAGTGGAAATCTCATTCAATATCATGGCTTTGTATTTTTGCATGGGAGTGTTTAGATGTCTTTATTGAGTTACTTGCATCGGTGAGAAAGGGGAATAAATTTTATAAAGAACCATTGCATTAGAATTTTGTTACAAAACTTGGACTTAAGAAAATAATTTATTTTGAGGCTTTTGCTTTGCTCAAGGACCAACAAAGTTTAAGTTGGGGGAATTTGATGTGTTAATAAATTGGTATAATTTATCATATTGATTTATAGTTTAGAGAGCATATATTATTACTAATGTTCTATTTTCAGTGTTTATTTGGTACTAGGAAAGAACTAGAGAAATATGGCTTTTAAGTGAAGAAAAAGTGGAGAAGATACAAAGAAAAGAAGATTTGAAATAAAAAATAGGAAGTTATAGAGTAGTAAGGGATAGGAAAAAATGAAGTGAAATAATGAAACAAGAAGTGTAGCCTAGCTGGTTAATGGTGCAACCCAAATGCTAGTGATCACATGTTCAAATCCTAAATATGATAAAATATTTTTGCCAGTGCCCAATTGCACATGGGCCTAGCCATCCAAGAGAGGAGTGGGTAGCCAAGCCCATTTGGCCTAAAGTAACTAAATTAATTCGTTGATTTTGTTATCTTGCTTAATAGTATTTAATTTATTTTCATTACTTTGATTTGCTTTGATTCACTTATTTTATTTTATTTTATTTTGTTCCAACACTTTTCTAGCTAGATTAGAATTTAGTGAAAAATTAACAAGGTAATTATAAAACATAGTGTTTAAGTCTCTGTGTGATCGACCTTTCTTGCGTGCTATATTATCAACTGATTCGTGCCCTCACGTATTAAAATTTATCACAATATTATCTTAACACGGGTTCAACACGGAACTTATAAAGGGGATCGGGACGGAGCTATAACTGCTAATGGGCACTCATTTGGATAAGGAACAAAGAACTTATAACTTCTCAAAGTTCGCTAAAATTCATAAATCGCGTAAAATTAAAACACACGATTTGCATGCCGATTTAAATTAGAACCACCCAAATTGCAAAACGATTGTCCATGCACCCATAGTTGTACTATCATGACATGTTCAAGGTGTCAAACCACTCAAAAGCAATCTAGATCATAATATGAATAATCAAATATCAGCTAAACAGAATAAAGGCACGAGAATAGATTCAAAAATTTAGTTAAAGGTATTACAATCTCTCCTCATTAGGAAATTTCACCCTCAAAATTGAACTAAATAAGTTTAAAAGATACCTCAATGAAATAAGTGTGGATATTTGGCCTGAATTTCTGATTCAAGCTCACAAGTAGCTTTTTCCACACCATGGTGATGCCAAATAACTTTTAGTAAAGGAATCATTCAACAACAGAGGACTTGTTCTTTACAATCAACCACGGCTACTGGCCACATCTCATAGGAGACATCCTCATTGACTTCAAGCTCTTCGGTTGGAATAACATGTGAAGGGTTTGGCAAGTACTTTTGTAGCATTGATACATGAAATACATTGTGGATATGTTGAAGTGAAGGAGGTAGAGCTAAACTGTGACGTACCGGCCTGTAGATATACGAGTTATTAACTACTTCCACAAGATTAACACATAATTAAGCTAAAATCCAAAAGATCGAAAGTCAAAGAAAGTTAATAAGAGGAAAAAAGAAAGCCATGGCTTTGGTGGAGAGCTATAGAATTATTTTAATGGTATTATTTTTGAGTTAAGGGGCTGTACCTAACATGCATCTAAATCTCTAGAATATTCATTTGTTGTCAACTTCATTGTACTCATATTGAATTCATTGTTTTGATTGAATTCGGTGTATTTATTTGGCCTTATTAATTGGTGATATCTATTGATGTTGGCTTAATTACGGTGGAACCAATTGGTGCATGATTAAGTTTACTCGCCAATCAGTCCATATAAGCCACAATCGTGTTAAGCTAGGAGAAGAGTTTTAACGCGATGAGGTGGGTGAGGCATGTAGTTTTTTAACATGTTATCAAAAGCGATCGTTGTAAGAGGCAGGTTGTGGTCCATTGAATTTTTTGAGTAGAAGGATGTCGTTTTCAAAAATTTTATTGTTAATAAAATATTCTGGTGAGATGCTTTTGCTCCTATGTGTTATGTACTACCCCCTTTAATTGTTTATGTTGTAGGTTACTCGAGATAAAGTCGATTTTTGACTAGCTAGTTAGGCACAGTGTAGTTTAATATTTTTGTTAATTAGATGAGAGAGATGTTGATGTATTTTTATTTATGGAGAGTTGAGAGATTGTAAAGATTATTTTTTGACAAATTACTTTGATATAAAATTAAGTTGGATTTTATTTTTATTGTGCTTTTGGACCCAGCCAGGTCGGGTTGTTATATTTTTGGTATCAGAGCTTACCCTTTGAGTGTTGGTAAAAATATTTTTTAAATTTTGGGGACAAAATTTTAAAAAGGAGAATAGATTGTGACATATTGTATTTTTATATTAATAAAAATATTATTATTATTATTATTAAATATGTGAGTAGGTTTGAGCTTTTTGTGTATCCACGTTGGTGGACTAAAATGTGTGTGAAGTGATGTTGCTTTTCATAATTTTAGTTAGTCACCATATAATGCAACGTGGCTATGGAGTTTTAATGGGGTCCCACTTGTATTTTAATGCGTAAAACCTTTTTTTATATATGTTTGCCACTTTGGAACAAATTTTTGTAAAAGACAAAGAAAGGTTATTAACAGGAAAAACGAAGTCTATGGCTTTGGTAAAGAGGTATAGAATTATTTTTATGGTATTATTTTTGAGGTTAGGGGCTGTACCTAATATGTATATAAATCTCTAGAGTATTTATTTGTTGTCATGATCGTTGCACTCATATTGAATTCATTGTTTTGATTGAATTCGGTGTATTTATTTGACCTCATTAATTTTTATTATTTATTGATGTGGGCTACTATGGTGGAACCAATTGATGCATGCTTAAATTTATTCACCAATCAATCCTAATAAGCCATAGTCGTGTAAGTCTAAGAGATAAGTTTTAACGTGGTAAGATGGCTAAGGCTGGTAATTTTTAACATGTTATCGAGAGCATCCGGTGTAAGAGGCAGATTGTGGTATGTTGAATTTGTTGAGTAGAGAGATGTCGTTTTTGAAAATTTTATTGTTGATAAAATATTCTGGTGAGATACTTTTACCCCTATGTGTTATGTACTACCCCCTTAAATTTTTTATGCCGCAGGTGTCTCGAGATAGAGTCAATTTTTGACTAGCGAGTTAGGCGCGGTATAGTTTATTATTTTTCTTGATTAGAGGGGAGAGATGTTGATGTATTTTTATTTATGGAGAGTTGAGAGATTGTAAAGATTATTTTTTTACAAATTACTTTGATATAACATAAAGTTGGATTTTATTTTCATTGGGCTTTCGGACCTAGTCAGGTTGGATTTTTATATTTTTGGTATTAGAGCTTAGGTTGCGACACCCCTTTGAGTATGGGCAGAATTATTTTTTAAATTTTGGGGACAAAATTGTAAAAAGGAAAGTAGATTTTGACATTTCATATTTTTATACTGCTAAAAATAATATTATTATATATCTATATATATGTGAGTAGGCCTGAGTTTTATGTGTGTCCACGTTGGTGGACTAAAATATGTGTGAAGTGATGTAGCTTTTCATAATTTTGGTTAATCACCATGTACTGCAACGTGGCAATAGATCGAGTTTTAATGGCGGTCCCATTTGTATTTTAATGCTTAAAACCTTATATATGTATGTTTGCCACTTTGGACCAAATTTTTGTAAAAGATAAAGTGAGGTTATTAAGAGGAAGAACAAAGGCTATGGCTTGGCGAAGAGCTAAATAATTAATTTTAAGGTATTATTTTTTAGGTAAGGGGCTGTATTTAACATGTATCTAAATCTTTAGAGTATTCATTTGTTGTCATGTTCGTTGTACTCATATTGAATTCATTATTTTGATTGAATTTGGTATATTTATTTGGCCTCATTAATTGGTGTTATTTATTGATGTTTGCTTAATTACGGTGGATCGAATTCGTGCATGGTTAAGTTTACTGATGAGATGCTTAATTACGGTGGATCGAATTACGGATGTCGTTTTTAAAATTTTTATTGCTGATAAAATATTCTGGTGAGATGCTTTTACCCCTGTGTGTTATGTACTGCCCCCTTTAATTTTTTATGCCATAAGTGACTTGAGATAGAGTAAATTTTTGACTAGCGAGTTAGGCGCGGTGTAGTTTATTATTTTTGTTAATTAGAGGAGAGAGATATTGATGTATTTTTATTTATGGAGAGTTGAGAAATTGTAAAGATTATTTTTTTACAAATTACTTTGATATAAAATAAAGTTGGATTTTATTTTTATTGTGCTTTCGGACCTAGCCATGTTGGATTTTTATATTTTTGGTATTAGAGCTTAGGTTGCGACACCCCTTTGAGCGTGGAAAGAACTATTTTTAAAATTTTGGGGACAATTTTAAAAAGGAGAGTAGATTGTAACATCCCATATTTTTATACTAATAAAAATAATATTATTTTATATGTATATATATGTGAGTAGGCCTGAGTTTTGTGTGTGTCCACATTGGTGGACTAAAGTATGTGTGAAGTGACGTTGCTTTTCATAATTTTGGTTAGTCACCATGTACTGCAACGTGGCACTGGATTAAGTTTTAATGGCGGTCCCACTTGTATTTTAATGCTTTAAACCTTATATATATGTTTGCCACTTTAGACCAAATTTTTGTAAAAGACAAAGTGAGGTTATTAAGAGGAAAAATAAATGTTATGGCTTTGGTGAGGAGCTATAGAATTATTTTTATGATATTATTGTTTAGATAAGGGACTGTATTTAACATGCATCTAAATCTCTAGAGTATTCATTTGTTGTCATGTTCGTTGTATTCATATTGATTTCATTATTTTGATTGAATTCAGTGTATTTATTTGGCCTCATTAATTGGTGTTATTTATTGATGTTTTTTTTTAAATTACGGTGGATCTAATTGGTGAATGGTTAAGTTTACTCGCCAATCAGTCTTAATATGCTACAGCCATGTAAGGTTAGGAGATAAGCTTCGACATGCTGATCGAGCTAGGTAGTTTTTAACATGTTCACAAGAGCGACCGATGTAAGAGGCCGGTTGTGGTCCATTTAATTTGTTAAGTAGACGGATGTTGTTTTTTTTTTAAAATTTTATTGTTGATAAAATATTCTTGTGAGATACTTTCACTCCTTTGTGTTATGTACTGTCCCCTATAATTTTTTATGCCGCATGTGACTCGAGACGGAGTCGATTTTTGACTAATGAGTTAGGCGCGGTGTAGTTAATTTTTTTTGTTGATTAGAGGAGAGAGATGTTGATGTATTTTTATTTATGGAGAGTGGAAAGATTGTAAAGATTGTTTTTTTTACAAATTACTTTGATATAAAATAAAGTTGGATTTTATTTTTATTGTGCTTTTGGACCCAGCCGGGTTGGGTCGTTATATAAATAGTAGTAAATTGACCCAACACGTTGGGTAACCTCAAACGGTCCAATGTACCTTGGGGCCAAGTTACCCTTATTGTTAAAATGGACAGCACTATGATAAGGCTTGACCTTACAAAATACGTAGTCACCCACTTCAAACTCTTTTGACGAGCTTAATCAACTTGGCTCTCTCAACGGTCTCTTGCACTAATTGAGGTCCTAGTAACAAAGCTTCCCCGGCTTCGGTCCAACAAATCGGTGATCTACAAGGTCTACCATATAAGGCCTCGTAAAGAGCCATATGTGATACGACCTACGGTGATATCGTACGAAACCCGCAAACACAACGAATTGGTTGAGCGAACCTCGACACAGACACACACAAAAACCATAGCAAATTAAGAACCTGGACCGTTTCTACAATCAGATTAGGATGGAAATCGAAGACGCCACAACCGGGTGCAGAATACCGATTGATAAGTCGGATGAACGCCACGGACAAACCGATAAGTTCAAGTAGTTCGTGAAGAACCAAAGAGGATTAAATCACTCAATCTTATTATGAATAAAGTCTTAGATAATAAAATAAAACAATGAATCCCCCTTTAAATAGGGTGTAGAAAAAACTAATCCAAATAGAATAAGGAAAATACTAATCTAAACACAATAAGGAAACTACTAATCTAAATCCTAATTGACTAAGGAAAATATTCCTAATTAAATAATGAAAACATTCCTAATTGAATAAGGAAATAATTCTTATAATTAAAACTACTTCTAATTTATTCTAATGGGCCTCCACAAGTTGATTTGAGCCCATGTAGCCTTGTCCGCGTCAATATGGCTACTAGCTTGAAAGTTATTATTGTAGGCGAATTCGGCAAGTGGTAGATAATCATCCCAATTACCTCAGAGTCTAAGACACATGTCCTAAGCATATCCTCGAGAAACTGGATTGTCTTATCCGATTGCCTGTCTGTTTGAGGATGAAATGCATGACTGAAATTTAACTTTGTGCCCATGGATTGCTGAAGAGCCTCCTAAAACCGACAAGTGAAAAGAGAATTACGATAAGATATGATTAACAATGTCACTCCATGAGGTCTAATGATCTCATTAACAAAAAGTTTTACCAGTTTCTCTAGGGAATCAGTTTCGCGGATCGGTAAGAAATGGAATAACTTGGTGATGTGATCCGGCCGAGCTCCAATTTCTATTCAACCATGGTGGTTCGTGGCATTCCAAATGATGATCCACACATAATGAATCACAAGGATAGAGCATCGAAATTCAAAAGGAACCCCATAGAATTTCACATGCTTGATGCAAGAAGCTTTAAATGATAACCATGCATTCAATGTATTTCATAAAGATTGGGCATGGAAGTTCAAGGTTAAAATTTGTTTGAAAGCAGGCAATGAAGTTCCAAATCATGTTCTTGAGATGTGCAAAGCTTGGATTTTAATTCAAGGTGTTAAAGAATACGTTCAAGGATGGAATATCAAGCTAGAGGCTTCATTTGGCTTGTTGATGGGTTATTTAAGCCCTATGATTTATAAATAATTATTTCCTAGAGTTATTATTATTTTAGAATTATTTTGGGCTTATTTTAGAGTGTTTATTAATTTTCATATTGTATTAGGAGTATTCTAGAAGTTATTATTTTCCTTTTTAAATTAGGTTTCTAAGGCTTGTTTACTTATATTTAAAGGAGGCACATTATTGTTTTATTAATCAAGAATTTATCATTAATCCAATTGAGTGTTTTACAACTTTAGTTCTTGCTAGAACTTGTTGAATTGTTTGAATTAATCATTCAAGCTATTCTTGACTTATCAATCAATTCTCCATCAATTGATTCTGGCGTCTTCGGCTTATACCGAGGTTCAATTCTTACATTTAAGGGTTGGGTTTAGATTCCGCATTTCATCTCTTTTACGAATTCCAAGGTTCTTGCTACATTCGCTGAATGTTCAAGGGTTGAGGATCCATTTAACCTGGTTAGGGAAGACGATCCGAGATCGCGCCACTTAGTAAAGCGGTTAACTATTACCCATACTATGTCATGCTTCTTTTAGGTTCTCGGTAACCCCATAAGAAAGTCCATAATGATATTCTCCCACTTCCACTAGCGAATAGGAAAGGGTTGAAGCTGTCCACCAAGCTTTTGATGCTCGATCTTGATACATTGGCACAACATGCAATGTGAAACACAAAGTGCTACATTGCGCTTCACGCCCTGCCACCAAAATAGTTTTTCGTACTACCCGGATGAATGGTAAACTTAGGCTTCGGCTAAAATGGTTTGCTTGAGCTCACTATCAGAATGTGGTACAATCAATTTTCATTTGTATCGGAGACCACCTTCATTTCCTAAAATGACATTTTCTACTAGTACGCCAAATAAATTTATATTCCGACATTCTACCAATTTTTCATCCTTTACCTTACTCGCAATCATTTGATTTTGTAGGACCGGGGTAGCCATTAAGTTGGACAAAAGGCTATGTTTTGGTAGCAACGATATCGTTGAAGCTCCTCATGTAGCCTCCACTCGCAACATCTCAAAGTAAAAACGAAACCCTGTGATTTACAGCTAAGATTGTCAGTTACAACATTAGCCTTACATGGACGATATTGGAATGTGAAATCGTAATCTTCTAGAGACTCTATCCAATGAAGTTGCCTTAGGTTAAGGTCCTTTTATGTTAAGATGTACTTGAGGCTCTTATAATTGGAGAAAACCTCAAATCTTTCTCTGTACAGGTGTGATGCCATATTTTTAACGCAAACACCATGGCAACATGTTCAAGATCATGAGTATAATAGTTTTTATCGTGAGTCTTCAGATGATGAGATGCATATATAATTATATGATCAAGCTGCATGAGGACGCAACGTAAACCCGAACGGGACGTATCATAATAGATCAGATAGCTTAAGTGTCTTTTTGGTAAGGCTAGAACTAAGGCGGTAATCAAACGGTACTTCAACTCATTGAAGGCTTCCTCGTAACTGTCATCCCAACATGGGTACACCCTTTTGCGTTAGGTGGGTGAGTGGAACAACTATGCATAATTTTTTTTCGACGAACTGTTAGTAGTAACCGGCTAGACTAAGAAAGCTAAGGATTTTAAAAATATTGGTTGGTCGGTTCTAACTTGATATAGCTTCAACTTTAGTGAGTCCGCATAAATACCCCCTCGTGATACATGTCCTAAGAATTTCACCTCGTCATTCAGAAAATTATAATTAGAGGATTTTGCATAAAGTTGGTGATCTCTAAACAAATGAAGAGTGGTATGAATATACATCTTATTTTCGGCTTTGGAGTAGGAGTAGATAATGATAGCATCCATGAAGTCCATCTGTGAATACCCCATTTTGCGACCCTCACAAGAATTCATTTTTCTAAAAATGCACTGCATTTGTCTCATGTTTCGAACTCACTAGGGCATTAGAAAATCCAGAAAGACTTATTCATGCATCAAGAAAGTCTATTATGGAAATCAAGGTTATAAGCATCCCTAATTTAGTTTTAAGGACAATCAGAACAAAAACGACAACTGAAGAACAATCACCTAAGGGTAGCAACGATGAAATGATGGAACAAATCGACAAAGTGATGATGGTGATCATCTCTAATGCTTAAGTGAATAACAATCAAGAGAAATGACGGAACAAATCTATGGTGGAGAATTTGGGGCTCACATGAGTGGGCACACTTTAGCAAGAAAGATCATCCGAAAAGGTTACTATTGGCTGACAATGTAGAAGGATTGTTTTGATTATGTTAGGGGTTGTCACCAATGTCAAATATATGCTAAAGCACAAAAGTTGCCACAGAAAGAGCTCTTCCCAATGACCTCTCCGTGGCCATTTTTCATTTGGGGTATTGATATAATCGAAAAAATATCACCTAAGGGTAGCAACGGGCACAAATACATCTTGGTAGCAATTGAGTATTTCACAAAGTGGGTTAAAACGGAATTGTACAAAGAACTAAACTCCAAGAAAGTGGCACAATTTATTCGCTGGAACATCATATGCCGGTACGATGTTCCCTATGAAATTATATCAGGCAATGGTTCACATTTTAAAGGGGATGCAAATGATGTAATGGAGGATTTCGTGGTCAAAAGACATAGGTTTTTTCCATATCGCCCACAAACCAATGGGGCTATTGAAGCTATCAACAAGAATTTTAAAAATATCATCAGCAAAATGGTAAAAAAGGGTAAAGACTGGCCCGATAAACTCCCTTATGCACCTTGGGGGTATAGGACAACATCCTTTCTCGCTCTAGAGCATGATATGAGGCTAACACCATCTCATCCGTCACCATGGTATCCGCATATCGAGACCACCGCATCAACATGGGATCATACTCAATAGTCTGCCTAACCCTCCTCCAAATATGTAACACAACATTAGTTCAGGTAACATGGCTAATCTCAAATTCACCACCATGAAATCGACGAGTATACCGAGTAGACCACAGACCGCGCAACATGGAATCCAGTCATGGTGTGATAGGAAGAACAATAGAGGAAAAGTCTCTCAAAGGAAGATGAACACTCAACGGAATGTTGAACTGCCTCGTAAGACGCCCTAGGATATAAAATGTTTCTCAACCCACGAATCCGAATACAGTTTTGACCACCCATGCTCATGATCATGGTCCTTAAACGCTACCATGGTACATCCTAATGAATCGAATAAGATAACTCAGAAAAACGAATGGTCCAATCGAATGATGTTAAAGCGTAATCATAGCGAAGGAAAAAGTCTCGAGAATTCCAAGGAAGCCGAGGCTGCACAAATCAGAACTTCTCAATCAATAACATATACAAGAGGTAGGGACTACCTCTAAAGAACTAAACCTGACCCTGTGCCAACATGTCCAATCCATTTACTGTCTCTGCCAACAGAATGGGAGTCATTAAATGTCTCCTTTGGGCCTCTGCTACTACCTCACGATTAAAGGGTCTACCAAAACGGCATATCCCATCACCAACAACGTTTGTGAGAATGCGCAAATGATACAAGATGATGTCTGAACCTGATAAATGCCAGATCATCCCCCTAACGAACAAAAAAAATCGACCATCCGACCCAGATGGAGCCTCCCCTCCACAATCATAAACCGGCATTCAACCTCTTGAATGCATAGTTGCTCCACCAACATGACTCAAGGACTCCTTCCGTCCCTCAATGAAGTCAAGGGCCATAATATCTCCTAACGTATCAATACCGTGAATTCCTCAATGGTGGGGCAGAACTCATCAATCCCAAACTGGAAACAATGATCCTCTAGATCTTAAAAATCCACCAAATCTTTCAAAAAAGACCAATTGATGTTATGAGGAGCCCATCGGTGCAAATGGATGATATTGCCCCAATTAAGACGACAATCAGCCTCAGACAAAGACATAATTCTCCAATAACGAATAACCAAGCCTTACGCGGGAGGTAGACATGATAGCAAGAAGGGAGTAAATTTTCAGAAAAAAGGTAAAAAGGCTGAGGTAAAAAGTAAAAGAAAATGACAAATCGCGCCAGATTTACATGTACTGTTTAAAGACACCGCATGTATTGTTCAAAGATACCCTGCATCAGGGGCAACACTATGCGGCACCCCCTCTTTTTTTGCTAATTTTTTTTATTTCCTCAATGAAACAAGCACATATATATGCATATACCCCTTTTGACTTTGCCGGATATTATTTGGACAAAACAATCTCAAATATCACATTGCATGCATTACATATAGATGTTGATAATGGATTGCGCCGTTTATGGTTAAATCAAGTTTCATTGTTAAAAGATTTTTCATGTGTATGCGTACATAACTTTGTCTCCAATATTAAGTTAATTCTGCATAAATACACATTTTTCATAAAAGTCAAAATGGTAAACGCACGTTTTCCAAGTAAAAATAAATTAACCAATCCATAAATAAGTAAGGACGTTATATTATAAATTAAAAACTATTTAAACCCAATACAAATAATATAATTAAAATTGTTTAAAAATCGATGCAAATAATTAAAACTGTTCAAAAACCGATGCAAATAATTAAACTGTTTAAAAACCGATGCAAATAATTAAAACTGTTTAAAAACCAATGCAAATAATTAAAACTATTAAAAAACGTTATTCCTAAAACAAAACCAATCCACAACTATGCGGGAGGAGGGTTGTAATACCATGTTCATCCATTTCACCGCATTCACCTTCTTTCATTTGCTTATTCCGCTTTGAGTGATGAAATTATGATTTATAGAGATTCGTAGTATTCTAGCGGTTTGTACTAGTCATTTTAGTACACCTTCACTTGCGTGAGTAATCATCTCATGATTCGGGTGGTCCGAATCAAGATCTGCTTGTAAATCATGTGTTTTGGGTTTCACGCAAATCATTGTTTTTGGCTAACTTTGGGGCCTCGTAACTCCTACGTTTCTTTTTCGATCAAGTCTCTATTTTCTCTTATGTCTAAGTTTCGTGCCATTCTACAACTTTCATGTTTTGACCAAAAGCCAATTCATACTCCTCGTTGGTCAAAACAGCATTCGAATTAAGCCGGTTAGCAAAATCTAATTGTTCGCTAATGTGGTGGCAGACTGCTACCTTCTATGGATTTATGGGAATTATCTAGCAACAGTTAGAGTATAGTTCCTTGAAAAAATTTGTATATCTTTGAATTAGCTTTCCGTCGATATACGGATCGTCCAAATCCGGGTTCCGAGTTGGGAGTTATGACTAAAATACCAACAGTGTACTTTTTGCCCTGAGTAAGATCGATCTTACTTATCAAAAATTGATGAGAAAACAAACCAGTGCACCTTTTGCCCTAACTAGGATTGATCTTTCGATCTTACTCATCAGTATAGGCCTATTTTGACTACTTTGACCTGTTTTTCTCATAGTTTATCAACACAAAACACCCAACTTCGAGCAACACATTTCCATACACCCATGGAGTGTTCTAAAGAGCTCTAGAGAGAGAAAAAGAAGAGATTTCACTTTTCATCATCTAAATCACTATTCATCATCTTCAACCTCCAATTCTACCATGGGAGCATGAAGGGCGAGCTAGGGTTTCGGGTTTTGGCATCAACACTCCTTCCAATGCTTCAATCTCGTGGATTATCATCAATAGAGGTGGGAACACTAATACTAAACTTGTTTTTCAAATTATTATGTGTCGTACTAGAGATTTCTACACAAATGGGAGATTTTTATGAAAACCCTAGGTTTGTATTGAAGCATGAGGGTTGGGTTAGATTAACCTTCAATTGGTAAGTGATAATGGTGGGTTATCACTAAAATTACAAGTATGCGTAATTGGTTCCATGTTTAGTCAAAGTATTTGAGGATTTATAGTAAACCCACCATATAGTGCATGTATAAACTAAGAATTTTAGGAATTTTAGGATTTACACTAAATGAGTGGCTGATTATATGGGATATGAATTATAGATATACACAATTATACTAGTTGATATGCATATGAACCATCATCCTTGGGGATTATACAAAAGTCCACAATTACATAAACTAGTTCTATCCAATTTTTTGTACACTAATACATATGTAGTCCTTGGACTATAAATTATGTTAGACCATTGGTATTACACCCTAATGTGTTGTAAGTGTAGACTTATAGGGTATAGGTTTCTGTAGAAACAGTTGTAGGAGACTAATAAACAGTTAGCATACCGGTAAGATGCGATTCACAAAAATAGACGCTTGGATTTCGTAGGATAACATTCAGATATGGATAAGGTTTATAGGGCACTAGTTTTAAACATATGATACGCCATAAGACACAACATACCGATGACACACTAGTTGGCCCTAGAACACAAATAAACATAAACATGTAATGATAAAGTATGGAATACAAATGTGATGGTGATGTTTATGATAATGAACTAGACGGTCACAATATGTGTAACAACGAAAGGATAAAGATATAGATGTAATGCGTGATAACGACACATATGATGAACTGATTGGCCGAATAGCGTGAACAACTACGAGGCAATAAGGCCTTAGATAAATGACTTGATAACGGTGATATTAATGATGATTAACAAATTGTGGGCTGTTAGATATTGTATTTATATAAGTGGTATGCCATATGTGTAATGAATGATGTAATTGATGATATTCATTGTGAGAATGAATAGATGCAATATATTCCGGTTATTGTGATCACACATATGGGCAGGGTATGATGGACCGAGCATTGGGTAGCTCCCTCGTGGCTCGAAAACGGGCCGCCTATTGCCACCCCTGGGTGAAAGCCCCTAAATTGTACACAGGAAAAGAGGATCGGTGTACTCCACCAGGTGGTTGAAATCGCACGAAAAGAGAGCCCACTCTATGGATCTTTCTTTTCGGCGGACTATGTGTCCTCGGGCTATAGAGTTTCCTCAACAAGCGGAGTAGGTCCTGTGTGCTGCTATTATCCAATTGGTGAGTTTCCTCGTTGACTATTCAGAGTGTTCTTCCCGAAAAAATGTCTTGAAGGTTATCTCCGAATGACTTACTTGGAGAACCAAGTCCCTGAGACACTTCTCACTTAGAGGAGACATGGACGAGAGCTTTGGACCCTTCGGGATCCATTGTTCTGGGCCTAGGCTACTGCGTGGTGAAACTGAGGCAGTATGCAAGAGATATGATACGGACCGATGTGATGTTATTGAATGCTATTATTATTATTATTAGTATTATTATTATTGTTGTTGTTGTTGTTGTATCATATCCGCATTGTTTCATATGTAATGCCTTGGACGCGTTGTGTATAGCGTAAGATGAATGTGGACACGGTTGAATGGATCATAACATACATAGGAAAGCGTTTGGCCATTTATAATAAACCAACGTACAAAATGGAAAGTATTATTTTCTTTTGGCCTCGAAGAGATAGTATACATGTTTGAGAAAATGTGTGGTTCACGAGATTAGATAGCCGGATCATAATGAACATAATAAGATATAATAATCAAAGCGGTAATTATAGCTAATGGATAGCTAATGAAGGAACACCATAGCATAATGACTTGGAAGGACGGTAGGAGGTAAAGCCTATTAGTCGGATAAGCAGGAACATTCATAATGAACTAATCACAAAGAGGGAGTGATAAATGTTTGGCTATTAGTAAACGACTTTGGGTACAAGTGCGGGATAGCGTGAGGTTGATTTAGCATACTTTAGAGCCCTTCCACCATAGCAAGGCGAACCATAGGAAGCTATTATTTGTGAAAGGACAGTTTTACACTAAAGGTCCTCTAGTGACTTAGGAATGCATAGAGATCCATTCCATGGAAAGCCTAGGAACGGGATCGGTCGATCAGGTAGTTGGCTTCTAGCAGCTAGGATAAGAGTCCTAGTGAGGGTTTGCATGCACTCATGTGTGGATTTAATTGCATTGCACGGTTTTTAAACTATTACATTAAAGTAAATTATCTATTTTTTATATAAAGGTGCACGCGCTTGTGTTTGTAATATGTATTTTCTTTCCAAAACCTATTTAGTTCCCACTGAGGCCGGATTTGGCTCATTCTCATTTTCTAATAGTTTTGCTTCGAGTTCCAAAGCGAGGTCGGTTAGTGGACAACCCTGAAACCATTCCACAAGACAGACCCATTCATAGGTTAGGTTTCTGATATCCGTGTCTAGAACCCTCTAGTGTCTATTGACCCTTTCTTAGTCCTTTTCAAGAAGGACTGTTTTGTATAATCCTTTTGGTTTTTGGTTATATTATAAATGAACTTTATTTTAAAGAACCGAATCTCAGTTTTGGTGTATGAACGATTCGTATAGTAAAATTGTGTCAATGTTTTTTTATATATGTGGAGTGGATTGCAACTATTATTTGATGGGAACATCCTTATCTGAAAATACTTTTAAATGTCACAGGTTGGTTTGTTAATGAAACAAACTCCACATGCCGAAATTTTATTAAAACGGAAATTTATCCATATTGTGTTTTACATACAAAATCTTTTTAAAAGCTGTGATTTTTATATTTTAAACATGCCGTCGCGCAGGTATCCGTGATTAACTGGGTCCTCGAGATGAAAATCTCATAACGGGATTCGGGACATCACAAGGGTCCATCGTTCAAGGCCGCTTTGCTTCTGTCTCGCCCGCATCTTCTGCATGACTCTCAGAAGCAGCCCAATTACGGCTCTGAGGGGGTCACCGGGGGTTGAGAAACTTTAAACAGAGGGCTGAGCGCCTCCATGAATCGACTAAGAGAGCACCACAGAATGCGTTTGGGAACAAGAAGGTAGGTAAGTCACTAACGGATTGCCTACTAAGTGCCTATTATACTTGCCCATGTAACTCCCCGACACTAGACTAAGGAATGTTAGCAATCCCCAAGCATTATAGTACGAGTGAATGAAATCTGTCATATCACCTAAGCGAAATAAACCCACCTGCGAAAATCGCAAAAATTCTATCATTATACCCTAATTTCAATAAACAATATTTATTCAAAATTATAAAGTTAATTATACCTCATCTGGGGAAACGCTTGCCAACGCTCCTAATCGGTCATACTCCACCGGTACATCGAGAACTTGGTACTGCAACTAACACCCCTAATTGAAATACGAGATATCATGGGAAACCTCCGGTATTGTGTAAGACAACGATGCACCGCTCGTCCCAGCACCAGAAGTCCCAGCTCCTCCCAAATCTAAGGAGCATGGCCCGGACTCTCCTCATCTGACTCCTCCACACGAACTGGCTTATCTGTCGGACCCTTCCCCTTATCACCAACCCCGACTCCTTCGACAGTTGGGGTGCTGCCAACCCTATCCATTGTCGCATGCAACCGCGTTGCATACTTCGAAGCATCCTTGATGTTAATTCTGCTAACCGCAACCAAAGACGGTGTCGCCATAAACTAGGGGATGGTCCTGATCAATCTTGCACCTGGATAAGCACCAACAGTCGCTGCCGGTGTCCGAACCTCTGGAGTAAATAAGACAATCGAGCCCAATCCGCTTTAGACAACGGAGTTTACCTCGATCCTCGACCCTTTGGAATCCCCATCCCAGCCATTATCTAACGAATATTCGCTGACCCAAACATAGGCATCTCAAAAATCGGGGGCATCACATGAGTCCTCTTACCACCTCAACCCATCCCCAGACTAGGAACTACAGTACTTTGACCAACCCCGACCGCTGAGGCAGTCGACGTAACTGCCACTGTCGCAGCATCACCCCTACCCCTGCTACATCAACACTTCCTCCATGCCCACCGGCACCTCCTCTGAACCTTCCTCATCCTCCTCCACCATTAGGGGCCCCTGCTCCCTCTCTCCGTCCGAGTCCTCATCATCCGAATCAGCTATCCCCTTCGCTCGCCGATTTGGAAGCGGTGCCGGATAACTAGGGATATGTCTTGACAAACACAACTGACCCCGAATGAAACATGGTCTCTCCAATAGCTATATATCACTTGTAAATCACACAGCTGCGTACCCCTATCATCTCTCGCAACAGGTATCAGTCCACGAATTCCGCGTAATCTCTCTCTCGTAACAAATCCACAAACGTCACCCTATCATTATACATTGTCGTGTCGCCCATCAATAATGATCTAGCTCGTCTCATCAAAACTGGCGGACTTGTTAGAATTCAAAGTGGCATGTCTGGCGAATGCTGTCACGTCACACGTTCTCCTAAATAGAATACCATCCCGTAAAGAAGAGCCAGCGTGATCACGTCGCAGCTAACGCATCCGCATGCCCCAACTGTTATGTCATGAATACAGGCCACGGACTCCAAAGCACCTACTGTGAGAATTCGGACCTCCGACCCGAGAGGTGCCCTCGTTCTCGGTTTCTTAGTTTTGAAGGAAAACATGTTTTGTACAGTCACCAGTTTGTTTTACAAGAAAACAAACAAAAGATTGTATGAAGGATAGTTCAAAAACGAACTATCTTTTATACGTTTGAAACCAGAGTTTAAAATATACTTTGCTAGGGTTTGGGAAGGTGTTAGGCACCCAATCCTCCCTTTCGGTCTCTTAATGGATCATGTATCTAATTCCTATTTTAGACATCTTGCAAGTAGTTTAAATAATTTTTAGAATAGTCCTTTCGGATAAATTTAGTTTAAAATAGTATTTTTGAAATCAGACTCGAGCTTTGCGAGCGCCTACGTATTCATTCATAGAATGAAATCAGAGTCTCGTAGTTCCTTTCTTTTGGAAACTATTTTTGTATTTTTATTTTGTTTTGAAAACGTGTGAAAACAGATTTTAGTTTTCTTGTAAAATTTAGAAAGGATTTATTTTGAAAGTAGTGAACTTCTTTGCAAGTTATCTAACTTTCTGTATTAAAACTCGTATTTAAATGCAGTATTAAAATTCAGGAGAGTTTTAGAAAAATATACCTGATGCGCTTAAAAAAGAACGAGGATTGCTTGCTTGCTCCTTTCTCTTTATGGATATTTCTCTCTCTAAAACTCTCTCTCAGAAATTTTCTAAAAAGACTCTAATAATTTTGATAGAATTTCTCTTTACTAAAGACTCTATTGAGTGTTGATGACCCCAAATGAGAGCCCAATGGTCCTATTTGTAGCAAAATTTTCGCCAAAAACGCTCCAAAAGAAGCCAGCTGCAGGGGGAAGCCGCAGGGGGTGTGGCTAGGGTGTGCAGTTGGTACCTACGGCTGGGGCGTGCGGCTGGGGGCTGCGGCTAGGGCTTGTGGCTGGGGCGTACGGCTGGGACTTGCAGCTAGGGCCTGCAGTTGGGTCCCAACCGTATGGTTGATAGGTAGCCGTAGGTTGGAGGGCTGCGGATCTGAACTTGGAGTCTTTTCTAGCAGTCTTCTATATGCATGATGACTCAAGATTAAAATGCAAGATGCTTATTTTGTATAAAAATTATATTCACATGTGAGTCGTGGATTGGGGTGTTCACACCTACAAACAATTCACTCGTCACCATCATTCATATTTATAAAATACCTACAAAATCAATCAATGAATATCAATATATACTTGCTCCTTAAGAAGGCCTGTAACATCACCAGCGCTCAAATCAGCATTGATATATTGATAGTGTCTAATCGTGTTCTCACTATGATAATGGCGAAACAACGGGAACTCATCTAAATAAGCTGTTTGTAATTAAACCTGGCCCAATCATACGTGGATATGCACAAGAAACCACATCTGCACATTTTATAACAATTGCATCATTATTGTTTGTCTAGCACACAAATATTTTCAAATAACGTAAGTATATCACGTATACCTCCCAAAACGTCGTAAAACCATGATGGTTGAGCTCCATATGGCGGCATACCAAATCCATTGACTCATAAAGAACCGCCTATATGTAACCACCCCACGCAACTGCATAAACCTAATCAAAGTATCTCAAATATGGAAGCCACCACCATGCTCTTAGATTGCCTCCTCTGCGTACAGAGAAGAAATAGGGGAACATTAACAATATATAGTATCGAGCTAACCGCCGATCCTCCTACCTCGTCATCATCCCATCCCCTATCCTCTCACACTGCCCCTCTATGTGATGAATCTTAGTGGAATGAGGAATACCATTTATCACCATCTGCTTGCTATATGCCCTAACGCCGCCTCCATCCCAGCCATGGTCATGCGCCTCCTAGCGTTCGGTGCCAGGACATCACCTCCATATGGCAACCCCGTAAGTGCAAACACGTCCTCGGGCATCAACGTCATCTCTCCCCAACCCCAATGAATGGTATGCGTCGTATCCAACCACCGCTCACCAAGAATGCTTAATAAGCTCGCAGACCTAAGGAACTTCGTACTCGGCAAAATCTCAATCAATGCATAAAAATGGGTACCCTTCAAATACTCTCGTATATCGGGGGGCAACTGATCCAGCAAATCAGCTTCCGCTCTCATGGTCCCACGGCAATGTCATACTATCTGTTATAATATAATTCAACCAATATTCACATTTTCTTTCACAAATAGTTTCGATTAACAATGACACAATTATATATATAAATGGGAACAATCTAATATCAAGTCTATCACATTTCATGCATCGCATATCATCATAACATATTTAACTATAATCACATATATAGATAAAGTGAAAAATCGAGGGAATACGGTTAATAGGGAAATTTCTAACACTCAAGATTTGCGGATCGGTCTATTAAATTGGCTAGACCGGTCTGGCACCAAGTTCTAAATTCT
This sequence comes from Lonicera japonica, assembly GCA_021464415.1. Taxonomy (NCBI): domain Eukaryota; kingdom Viridiplantae; phylum Streptophyta; class Magnoliopsida; order Dipsacales; family Caprifoliaceae; genus Lonicera; species Lonicera japonica. Next base: position 42,294,265 of record CM038463.1, read on the forward strand.
GAAAACTTTATGGACCGGTATGGAGTTTATGGATGTTGGTTCGGTGTCAACTCTAGTCCCTATTGCTCACTTCCAAGAAATGTTCCAAAATATGCATTTCATGTCTGATCGCTACGAAACTTTCTAGAATATACTTAATGGCCTATTATGACTTGTCAGAAAAGACAGAATTTATTTCGGGGATCTAGAAGCGGTGAACCCAGAATTGCGAATTTTGAAAGCCTTTAAAAAAAACACCTTTAACTACAAATTCCACGAGCATGCTAAATTGGTCAAGCCAATTCTTTTTCTCACCAAATTTTGCGAGATGAACCAAACCTTATAAAGTGACTTGCGGAAAAAACTCAAATAAATTTGTAGGTACTTAAATCATTGAATACGGATAAAAGAATTCATTATAATTAACACTAAACTTAAAAATAAAAAGAACACAGAGTGTTGTGATTTGGGTCACCGATATCATAAGAAATTCTCACTCAAAAGGCCTTCAAATAGTCCCAATGAATAGTACCCTCATAAAATGGACAAGAAACGAGAAAGGAAATACTCTTGGAACGTGAAGGAATAATAAACTTGGTTTTACACGCAAATGAAATCCTTTAAATAGTATCACTATACACTCCGTACTATAATCACAATTAATCAGTAGTTTCAATTCATAATACTCTCGTTCATAAGGTAGTTGAAACTCTTTTCAACACATTCTCGTTTGGACCATATGTTTTCTAAAGGGAATTTTCAAAAATAATTGATATGCATTATGTACACACGGTTTCATTAAAGCTAAATTAAACAAGTCAGGAACGTACATGGCCTAAACATTTCTTTCCGATACTTATATTGATATCAACTATGCTTGTGTCAAACATTCATGCTAAAATAGGTTCAAAAGGTCATTTGTAGCAAACATAAAATTTCACATTTATTTTCAATGACAAAAAGCTTTTGTATAACACAAGTTCGTTGTAGGTCTATAAATCACCTTAGCATTACATGCATACCTATCAATATTTTCAAATTAGGAGAATCATACGCCTTCATTGCAGTTTGGTGAATATTGAGAAAATACATTCAATAGTTATGCATGTAATACCAATCAACAAATAAGTACCAGAAATAATTCAATTTAGTACTTAAGAAAAATTCAGTGAATTAGTAAGAAATAACACACTATTATAAGGAAAAAGAGAAAATACACTCATTAAAATCAGACAAACGAAAAGAACTAATCTCAAATTACAGGGATTTCTCAAAGTGGCCCGCTATCACGTATGCTACACGGTTCTAGGAATTTTCCACGACAACATGCATACTAGATAAGGGAATACCAAATTAACTCCAACCCTAACTGAAGACTTAACCACAATACATGTGAGCATCACCAAGTTAACACATGGATCACCCAAGCTGAAGTTTTTGGCCTATGGCGAATCATCCATACCATAATTATCAATCCAAAATCAAATCCAAGGGAATTATTTGAATACTCTGTATTGATCACACCACAATCCTAACCTCAAATGTCTTTAGTATTCGATTAATACAATAGATAAGAAAACACGAAATTAGAAGATACACGTGGTCATCAAGTTGGACTCTAGTTAGCTACAGTAAACTAACGCTTTACAAGATAGTCAGTCGTTGATCAATCGATTAAAAATAATGTAATTCACAAGTCACAAGCGCCTACTAGGAGTATAGCTCAAATCCCTTAGGCTAACTCATAATGGAGATGAAAGATCCTAACTACCCAATCCTATGGCGATGGGAGATCGAACCTAATGCTCTAATACCAACTGTAACAACCTGCCCATATAAGCAAGTATTAACGGATGCTATATCAAATTAACCGCAGATAGACAAATAAACATAACCAATAAATTAAACAAGGTAGAGAAATCTAATAAAAATTCGACATGAAGTATTTGTACATACTAAGAAATCCATCCCATTTAAAAAAAAATAATGCGAAAATATAGAATACTTCTCAAATCCATTACAATTCAAATTTGAACTAACATAACTAAAAGTACAATGAGTGCACACATCGAAGGTCTAAAGTTCTCAAACTTAAATAGAAATTACAACTCCCACAAATCGAAATAATACAACAGCTAAATTCATAAGGGCATCAGAGAGGGCTCTAAGATGAAGTCAGACCCTGGTTCACGACCTCTACCCTTACCACGAGGTGTACCTGAAAGATAAATAAGGGAATGAGCCAATACTAGCCCGATAGGGGAAGGGAATATGCAATACAATGGACGTTCCACAATATAACGGATCATAATTTTAGTCATTAACAAAATTCCCTAATTGTTAATAATTCTTAAAAAGAAAACCATTTATTAAGTATCATTATAATCCAATTATGGTCCATATGTAACACACACAATATATATGGATACACGTCCATCCACCACCTCCTTCTCCTAGACCTAATACTGGTACTAGATGGAATAAGATATTCACAAACGCACCCCACCTTTCTGTGAGTTTGTGCACTGGTAATGCGACGCCCCAAATCCCGTTATGAGGTTTAGACCTCCGGGACCCAGTTAATCATGGTGCCGTATGCGATGGCGGGTCTAATGTACTTAATTTAAAACTAATATAATAGAAAATCACATGTAAGTTCACATTTTTCAGAAAATTTCGGCATGTGGAGTTCGTAATTTCAGTAAACCAACCTATAAATAAGAAAATAAAGCTTCACTAGAAAGTTAACTCCACATCCACAATGATTTACAATCCACACAATTTAATACTTCAATATATATATATACCAATCCTTCCAACGAAGGTCCCAAAAATAATAAATGGCCTTTATAACACTTATTAAAAGAATTTAATACAAATGAATGATACAATAAAATCAAATGGTTTTAATATCTATAATCTATAAGGAACGAGTCATCCATGGACAACTACAGGCATTTAGGGTTATCAGAGGTTTCTAATTTCGTATCCGTGCTGCCCCAAGGAGGTACCTGCAAAACTATTGAAAAATGGGAGTGAACCAAACACGTGCTCAGTGGAAACTATAGGGTTTTGTATAAGAAAATATACATTGGAAAACACATACAACTTGCAGTAATGAAAATAATTGAAACTATGTTTGTATGCTTTTACCATTTCTATATAAGTATTCAACGTATATAAATGAGTATAAAGCATTATGTTTAAATATAATAAAACCATGTTACATGCAATGCATGCCAAGTGCTATCCCGACCCCGAAGATACAATAAATAATATATCGTTAAAACACGAGTAAGTCACAATAATAGAATATATCATAGAGAAGAGTAGGCACTAATCATATAAACAACATTAGTCTCATCTCACAACACGCATCTAGGATTTACTCTACTGTGCACATAAATCGTGATCTAAGCCCCCAAGGCTGGGTCCCCCCGTGGACCACCTAGATGTGCAGGGTATGGCGCCTTGCGCGGTCCCCCTAGCTGGACCATAGAGTATGCAGCGGGGTCCCTCTACGCGGACTAGGGTATATAGCCACCAAGGCTAGGTCAACCCCATGGACCATCAGTGCCTTACGAAGCTAAGAAATCAACAAAAATTATTCTCTCAAAGAATATACTTATTCATAGTACACACACACACACATATATATATATATATCAAATCATATCTTCATAATAATTCAATAAACCAAAAGCATATCTAGCTTTCATATACCAACATATGTTCTATACACTAGCTATACGTATAATTGAATATGTATACGTGATTGGTAGATAAATTCAGTGATGACGAGAATAGTTCAAGCTTAAGATGTATCAAATATACATGTGACATTTAAGAAACTAATACCCCTCATATGATTATATACATAAAATGAAAAACTCTAATAAGTGAACTAATAATCCATTCGTAATAAACCCTTGGTTTGATAAAATATCAATCATGGAGAAATTTGTCCATTCAATAGCGGATGTATCTCATGGATATAATATCATCATGACTTTTGGTAGTGATATCATATATATACATGTTTATATATATAGATATATGTATCAAACCCCCCATTTATTAAATGTATAGCTAAGTTAGAAGACAAGATTATTGCCAAAAGAGTGGGTCTCTACCAAAGTCATGATGTTAAAGTATCAATGGCATATGTATATTATCTACATCAAGCAAGTCTAACATATGTATAATTCCATCTCATTTACTAAGCATATATACATATATCCAATGCTTTTTGTAGTTGTATATTTATTATGTAATTCCCTTAACAACTCAAACATGTATCCAAGCAAATACACATGTAATTTACTTAGTACTAGGCGCAAATCTTACAAGTATCCTCTTTTGTAAATCATAACAATAGGTATGTAATCCCAAACTAAGTATACATGCATACGCGCTAATGGGTATTGGCTAAAACTTATATTCCATTAGTATATAATGAGATTTCTTCAGAATAAGGTGAAATAGCAATGAATACACGTATAATCCAAGTAAAATAGCAACAAATTACAACCCAATACCCCATGTATGCATACATCAACTATCTTTAAAGGAAAATCCCCCAATTTACTTTAAAAATGAAGATGCAACACATAAGAGTAGAAATTGAGTTTCGATAGTAGTATTCCCACATGAGATAAGTTATTTCTCCGACGTATGAGCGACGAATCTAGCCACAAGTCCACAAGTCCGAAATCCCCAAATTGGAGCTTCAAACCCTCATTAATGGAGGAAGATAAATTGAGGAGGAAGATGATGATGGTGATGATGATTTGAAGATAATTTAGTTAAACAAGTTTGGGAGTGATTAAACCCTCACCAAAGCTCCCAAAATCTCCCCTCAATCACCATCTCTGAACTCTCTAGGTTAGTGTATATGTTTGGGACAAAATATATTCTGTTTTGGATTTATAATCAAGTTCAGGACCCCATTAGTCTACTAATCAATCCCCATCAGTTGACTGATGGTTGAATCTGGGTGAATCTGGCGCACTGTTAGTATTTTGGTTATAACTTCTTACTCGGAACTCCGATTGAGGTAATCTTTATGTCCACGGAAAGGTAATTCAAAGATCTACAACTTCCTAAGAGGAAGGTTCCTCAAATTATGGATGGATAATTCCCAAACATTCACCGAAGATAGTACTCTGCCAAAGTGTTCCGAACAACCAGATTTTAATAATTTTCTTACTTTTCAAGCTGATTCGACCACCGAGGAGTGTGATTTTGATTTTGGTATAAACATGAAAGTTGTAAAGGGGATTGAGATGAAGACGTGGCCGCAAATGGAGAATCATTTGGACCTCGGACGAAGGCGTTATGGCCTCTCAAAGTTGGCTAAAAATCAACTTTTTTGAAAAGTTTAAAATACGCGAATTACTTCCCGTTTTCAATTCGGGCCACCCGAATAATGAAACGATTGATCTCATAAACTTAATATACCTAATATGACATGCTAGAGGTGTTGGGTCAAATACGAGAGGCTCGGAACCCAATGTTCACGATCTAATTGTATTAAAGCCTTAACCGGGTTGAAGAGGAGAATTGGCTCAGAAATGAAATACGAGACGTTACAGGGAACCAGATTTTTGGCACCCCATCTTTACCATGGGTCTGTGCAATAACATAAGTGAAGCATTTCTATACCGATGGTTATCTGATTCCAACAATCTCAATATTTCACAACAATATATATATATATATATATATATTTAACTCATGGTTTTCATCAAAAGCTGTCTCACAAAATTACTTGACACAATATATCTGCTTCAAAACAATATAATAATTAAGTTTTCATATGTATATACCATACTTTACACAACAATATACAGTAATAATATGAAATCCAACGGTGTCGTCATCCAAAAATTTAGGAGTAAACGCTAGATTTATTAGAACCGTCGTCAAGAAATTAATACATGTCTAATAACAAGTTAAAATATGATTTAAGAATGATTTATATTCTGGAAATTTAGGAATTTTAGTAAATATCCCAAGTATTATACATGTATTTGACGTTTCTAGCCATTTCGGTACCCAACTCTTAAATAAATGCTTAAATGAAGACATGCAGTACAATCAGCCTTCAAAATCATCACATATAATCAATATACCATCAACAACAAGGCTCAGAATATTTTATCCATGGTTATACATCAGGCATGCAAGAGAAACAATTAATTTGGTACCGAAAACCTAGTATTTCAACTCAATCAACTATGGATTATTAAGAATCAAAAGGAGAAGGGAAGTTCCCACCTGAAAAACTAGAAGAACAGAGTTTGGATGATCTGGAGTGAGCTCAAATGATCCCCCACATCAAGCATGCAAGCCCGGAAATGGTTGAGAAGGCGACGAAGATGAAAATCTAAACTTTTGGTAAGAAAAGCTTGAATTCGAGCTATGAAACCATTGAATTTCACCAAGAATCACTCTTTCTCTCTCTCTAGAAATGTTCATCCTTCTCTCACCCTCAAAAATAAGTTGAAATGGAGGAGAAAAGAGTTTAAAAACCGGTCAACGCTGGTCAATTCAATGAAAACGAGGTTACGAAGTTACTGTTTGTATTTTGGTCATAACGTTTTACTCGGAACTCCGATCGGGATGATCCTTATATCAACAGAAAGGTAATTCAAAGCTCTACAACTTTGCTGAATGATGTTACACCAAATTATGGACAAATTAATACCCTAATTCCGTTGAAGACAGCGTTGTGCCGAGATGCTACAGAAAATCAGATTTGGTTGATTGGCTAATTTCGCACTCACTTTTGACCAACGAGGAGTGTGAATTAGCTTTCTACCAAAACATGAAAGTTGTAGATGGATATATGATGAAGCTATAGGAGTTAGCGGAGTGGTATTTAGATAAAAGATGAGAAAGTTACGAGTCTCTAAAATTGACTGATCTAAAATGTCGAGCAAATATTCTTGATTCCAAAAACGCCTCTGGAATTGCTCATTTCAAATCCGAAAGTGACGAAATGCTCCAGATTACTTCAAACGCATATTTATGACATGTAAAAAAAATAGAACTAAATTCGGAGGTCTGAATGTTCCAAAACTGTGATGCCCCAAATCCTGTTAATAGGTTTTCACTTCTGGGACCCGGTTAGTCACGGTGTCGTATGCGACGACGGGTGTAAATTATAAAAGAAATTAAGTAAAATCTATTTTAGAAAATTTTTGGCATGTGGAGTTTATAAAATATGATATCTGCCTTGTAAATCAAAAGAATATTTTCAATCCAAATCATCTCACAAACAATTGATTTAATAAAACTAATACTCCATATCTGAGATACTTTAATACAATCCGTTCTAAATGTCCACCTCTTATAATAAAGAGGTTATGTATAGTACAAATGTCTAATTACAAGATACAAAAGCCTCAACGGCATAGTCCTCAAGTTAAAGGACTAGAAAGTAGTTCACGGTCATCAGAGCTTCTATAATCGTGCTACGCCTGCCACCCTTGGGTATGAACTTGCAAAACTGTTTTAGAAGAAGGAATGAGCCAAATCCGGGCTCAGTGGGAACTATAAGGGTTAATATAGAAGATAAGGTTTTCATTTGAAAACATATGTATTTTATTTAATAAAAATAGATATTTAGTAGGGTACAATGACATGATGCAGTGCAATGTAATTCATCATGTATGCATGCTAAACCCCACTAGGCATTCTATCCTAGGTATTAAAATTGTTCCTCAATTATCCAATAATGTGTGAGGTAGGTTAATCTCCTAAGCCAAGTATTCATAGTTACAGTTTTACTTTTAAATGCATTATTTCATCCATACTTGGCATGCTATAAGGCATCACATCAATCGTATACATGATAGAGTACATATACATACATACACATTGACATAACTCAAGTATCCAGCCTTAGCTTACCCCCGCAGTACACTAGGCCTAGAACTCTAGTTCCCGAAGGCCTCAAAGCTCTAAACGAATCATGTATCCTCCTAACAATTGAACTACCAGGGACTTGATCCTAACTTGTACTTCATTTGGAGTTAAACCCATGCAGGCCATTTTCCCAGGGACTACGCTCTAAATACTTAACAAGTGGACACCCGTGCATGTACGTACGTCGAAGGACGGAATTACACAAACTAATCTGCAATCGGGGAAGCTATAAACCCTAGGACTCCATCCCCTTTCTCATCCATTAGGAGGCTGAATACTTCAATACAACTGGCAATCATATGACCACCATATTACAATTAATCTCCATAATCACAATCAACCATCTAGGATTTTTCGACTGTGCACAGCGATCGCGATCTAAGCCCCCAACGCTAGGGTATGCAGCCCCCAAGGCTGGGTCCCCTCGTGGACCACCTAGATGTGCAGGCTATGGAGTCACGCGTGGCCCCCCTAGCTGGATCATAGAGTATGCCGCTAATATAGCGGGGTCCCTCTACACGGACCAGGGTATGTAGCCGCGACGGCTAAGTCTCCCTTTGGACCATCAATGCCATACACATATACGTACAAATATATATATATATATATATATCCCATGTATGCAAATCATGTCCTCCAAGGATCAATATAATAATAATGATAACAATCTCAATTCATTCAAGGTAAATGTGAATGTATACACACACACATATATATATCATTGCATCATCACACATAAGAGAATCGATATACACGTATGGATTATTCGTACAACACCTTCAATAGGAATATCAGCATCAATCTCATCGTCCTATCATATTATGGTTATTTATAGTATAATCCATTCTTTAAGTCTTATAGCGTTTCTGAAATGTGGGATTAGAATCATATGTGTTTTATCCAAGTATTAACACATAGGTTCCCCTCTAGCCGAGATCTCTACAATGAGGTAGCTTTGTATAACTAATACTAAGGAGGTCCAAGTCTCACCAACAAGTTTTATAATATTTTTAGGTAGTAGTGTCATATTTGAGTTCTATCTATGGTGCATATAATCCATTACATCCCAATTCTCACATTCTAACCTACCTTGATGGATATATGTGGGAATCTTAGGGATCCTAACCAACATGCGTATTGTGTAGTATATTTATGTATATCTATGGCCTACAACCATTAATCAACCATTAATTAAGTATAAATCCCTAAAACCCCACTTACCTAGTTTATACGCTAAGCTATCATATGGGTTCATAGTGAATTTCTGCGTATATATGCCAAGACATGAAATAAATCGATGATTCATGCTATTTGAGTAGTAATCAAGCTTTATGCATCATTAATTTTTGATCTATCTAGCCCATTCACATGTAATCACCAAAACCTAGGGTTTTAAGAGAAAATCCCCATTTCGGTATGAAATTGCCAATAGAACAACAATAAGTTGGAAAAGAGTTTTAATAATATTGTTCCCACCTTGTATGGAGCTTTCCCACAAGTTTAAAGCTTCAATGATGGCTGCCCTAGCTCTATCTCCAAGCTCTCAAGCACCAATGGAGGAAGGAATGTGAAGAAGATGATGAATAATACCCTTATGCATACAAATCTTAGATGAGGGTGAAGAAACTATGAAGAATCATCACTTTATCTCTCAAAATCTCTCACTAAGACTCTCTTAAGGGCTAAGGAGGTGTATCGCTTGAAATGGGAAGAGGAGAGGGTTTTGGTTGTAAAAATGGGGTCTAAGCACTAGAAAATTCAAGTTTTGACCACTCAGGAGGTCATCAGTCGATTGATGGGTACTGATGCCCACTGATGCTGACCACTGCTGGTATTTTGGTCATAACTTCTTGCTTGAAACTCAGATTGGAGTGATTTTTATATCCACGGAAAAGGTATTTCAAAGACCTACAACTTTCATGAAGGAAGTGTTCCCAAATTCTGGATATATGATTCTCAAAAATGCTCCGAAGGCAGCGCTCTGCCGAAGTGCTACCGAAAGAACATAATTTACTAATTGACCTACTTCGCGCGATGTTTTGACCAATGAGGAGTATGAATTGGACTTCGGTCAAAAAACAAAAGTTGTAGAATGGATTGAGATGAAGACGTGGCCATAAACAGAGAGTTGTTTGGACCTCGGATGAAGAAGTTATGGTTTCTCAAAGTTGGCCAAAAATTAACTTTTTTGAAAAGTTCAAAACACGCAATTTACTTCCCGTTTTAGATTTGGGCCACCCGAATAACAAAACGATTGATCCCATAAACTTAATATATCTAATATGACCTATTAGAGGTGTCGGGTCAAATATAAGAGGCTCGGAACCCAATGTTCACGATCTAACGGCGATAAAGCCTTAACCGGGCTTAATGGAAGGATTAACTCGCAAATGGAAATGCTGGACGTTACAGGAACCACAAAGGAGAATTGTAGAAATTGTTAATGTTTAAGTAAGGAATTTGATTCTACTAATGTTTAAGTAAGGAATTTGATTCTACTAAATACTTAAAAATTCTTAAATGATGTCCGAATTTAAAGAAACTTTACATGATGATTTAATAACTATTATATGACGTGTCGAGAAAGATAAAACTCAATTCAGACCTTACTAGGTCTATGAACCGAACATAAGAAAAGTAGGAAAATAGAAAATTCAAGAATACACCATATTTTCCAAGTAACGCACCAAATTGCTCAAACTAATTCCGAATTAAATCAAAATTTTCAGATTTTATCCATAACACCAAAGTGACGTGTGGGAACATTCGGACTTGTCTAAGTTCGCGAATGAATTGGAGAAGTAACTAACTATATGAACGAAAATACGCCTATCAAAACACGGAGTGTTACAGATCGAACATGACATACTCATGAAAGAGTGGTCATTAAGATCCCATTCTTGTGTTTACCCCACTGTTTTCTCTTTGGTTCTCTTGGGGGTGAACCTAGTCTATGACTATTCTTTTTATTTTGGTGATTGTGATCATGCCTAAGCACGTTGGTCCGTAAATACGAGGGGTATATGATGATTAGTTCTTACTCGATCGCCTTGGTATTGGTTGGACTCTTATATCTTCGGGAACCTCCTTATATCGGAGGATGATCACATCGAACACGCACTTCTATCCTTAGAATGTAGTAGTATTTCCTTGATGGCCGGAGTGGAAGTTATGAGAATGACCAAGTCTGGTTGTGTATTTGTTTTCAAATCCAGGTCTAGTTATGGAAGTTATGTGGATCACTAAAGAAATTCTAGCATTCAGTGAGTATTAATAGTTGTTGTATTCTCTGGAGACGAGATAAGGACTCATATTAAAACTTGCCGAGCAGCATTGAACCTACTTAGTGACTCATATATCCAATGTAATTATGTTATTCCTTGACCTCTAAAATGATGGACGAGAACCTTTATTGGGATCCACTAGATATGTCATTCTTTAATCATTGTGAGTTCATTTATTTCATCAGGATAAGGAATTCGTTATGAATACCTTTGAAGGAGACCTCGTCCCTTTAATTAAGGAGTTTCATCAGAGTAATGCAACAGAAGTGTCCGTCAGATGTCTAAGCTATGGTGGCTAGTAATGATGACTGTCTAGTTAATGGCTCAATAAACTTGGTCTTAGAACCTCTCTTGTGTTCGATTAATGTGGCATATGCAAGCCCAGGAATGGGTCTTTAGTTGATCCTCATGATTTGTGGTTTCAAAAAAAACCTGACCCTATTAAAGAATTCTTTTAATCCTTATGCATACACGCCTATTTGGGATGGTATAAGCAAATAGAATAATGGAAGCTCTTCGAATTAGAGTCTTGTGTCTGCACACAACCCTTGAGCGTTAAGTATTCATATGTTTCAGTCATAAAGAAGGATGTACAAATTTATATGGAATCTTTCAACTTCCTTCGAGTATTAGTGCGAAGATCACATCTATATTCGATGTTTTAGACTTCTGTTTGAACTAGTTGGTAGACAAAACTTTAGGGGGAAGTTAAGGTGTTTTACCACGTTTGATAATATCGATGGAAGCAAGATACTCAAAACCTCACCATTAACTTTTACCAGAGGAATTATGGAACTTCCAACAGGCAATCATCTAGGATGAGGTGTAATCCTCTTGATGGCTTATAAGAACAATTTTGATTTCTCCCTAGAAGAGATCAGCCCTAAGCTCAAGCATATAGCGTGACATACCTTTAAGCTAAGTATTTGAGATCAGGATTATAGAGGGTAGAGTAACATGAGATTGAGTTATACATGCATATAACTCCCCTACGTTATATAAGTATTCAATGCGAGAAAGGCTCTTGGATATTATCCGCCTAAGTTCCGTCAGCTTGTGAGCCTTACGCGTACCTCAATCTTTTTCTTACCATCTCCTAAGGCAATGGGTGAAGAAGTATTTTACTGAGTATATAATTTTACTACAAAGAGAATAAGTAGAATTTTACTAAGGTGATGCCACACTAATTGAGATAGAATTTCATGGAGTTTATTTAGGGAGAAATTCCATTATTTGTGCTGATAGCTAGTTAGTGCTTGTTTACTACAGCTTTTTCCATTCGAATGGACCGAATTCGAATCAAATTACGATTATACAATGGTTACTTGGTCAGAATGGTGACCTTTGTAGAAATATGATGTTTCCTTTTAGTCTCGAATGAGTATCTAATGTAAATTATGCGAGTTAATCTCACTCGGCCAATGGAGTCTAGTGAATCCTGTAATTGCTGGAATTTCTTCGTTCCTTCATTTATGTCTCCATTAGTTGAATCCTTGATATCTTAGTCCTATGTGGTATGGCTGGAGTAAAATTCAAGTTGCGATTCAGTATACTAGGCTCAATTTTCGCAATTGAGACTGATAGCATGGTTTAGTGTCCTTAAGCTCAAGTAGAGCTAGCTACTTATCTGTTATGGAGTGTAACAAGCACGTCGCAACCAGTTCCTTGAGAGAGATTACTTTTGAATAGTATTCCATACTTGGTCAAATTACGTTTTGAACAATGATTTGTTTGATGGTTTCAAGGAGTAAGTAATGCGTTGTGTGGAGTACAATGCCATTAAATTTTTGTATTCTGCTTCAAACGCCATCAAAGGGTTAACCTGATTTCGTATGTTCGTAACACTGTTACTCGACAACCTTTAGCATCTTTAGAATGGAGAACCATGTTTTGAGTTACTTTCCTTATTCCCTCGTTCAAACTAAATGTTGACGGAAGACCTTATGTACCTTAGATGGTTTGAGCGTTCCTAAGGACAACATATACTTCTGTAAATCTAAATTCCTTCTTAAGGAGAGGAACCCGACACTTCTTGGAGCATTGCCTGTAACTTTTCCATCTTTATTTATGTTTTGAGGAAGAAACTTCTTAGAAAGGGGAGCTTGTAACGACTCGTATTTCGTTTCCGAGCCAATTCTCCTCTTCAGCCCAGTTAAGCCTTTATCGCCGCTAGATCGTAAACATTAGGTTCTGAGCCTCTTGTATTTAACCCAACACCTCTATCATGTCATATTAGGTATATTAAGTTTATAAGATCAATTGTTTCATTATTCGGGTGATCCAAATCGAAAATGGGAAGTAATCGTGTATTTTGAATTTTTTCAAAAAAGTTAATTTTTGGCCAACTTTGAGAGGTCATAACTTTTTCATCCGAGGTCCAAATAACTCCCTATTTATGGACACATCTTCATTTTAATCCTCTCTACAACTTTTGTGTTTTGACCAAAAGCCAAATCACAATCCTTGGTGGTTGAATCAGCTTCCGAAGCAAGCCAATTGCTAAAATCTGGTTGTTCTGAACACTTCAGCAGAGTGCTGTCTTCGGTGAATTTATGGAATGATCCATATAGAATTTGAGGAACCTTACTCTTAGGAAGTTGTATATCTTTGAATTACCTTTCCTTGGACATAAAGATCACCTCAATCAGAGTTCCGAGCAAGAAGTTATAACCAAAATACTAACAGTGCACCAGATTTTACCCATCAGTCGACTGAAGGGGTTCTGAGCCCGATTATAAAGGTAAAACAGAGCACATGTCGTCCCCAACTTATACACCAACCTAGAGAGCTCCAAAGGACGATTGGGGGGCTATTTTTGGAGTTTTTGAAAGGGTTTAATCACCCCTACATATGATTCATCATTTGAATCATCACCATCATCAACTTCCTCCTCAATTCCTTTCCTCCATTAATGAGGGTTTCAAGCTCAACTTTGGGGATTTTGCAATTGCTCAGACCACGGCTCGATACACCGCTCTTAACCTTGAAGAATTGCTTGATTGAGGTGGGAACACTAGTACTCAAACTCTATTTTAGATTATTACAAGTTATATCTTCCAAATCAAACCAAATTTGGGGTTTTTGCCAACAACTTCGAAAATTGCATGTTCATGGGGGTTTGGGTTGTTTTTTATGATTCTTTGCTTGATTTGCATTTCGTATAACTCTAATGTGATTATTATACAAGAATCCCCAATTATATATTCATCCTAGTAGAGGTTGGTTCAAAACCGTTACTTACGGATACTATAGCAACTATTAAACCATGATATGCTTCTATATCGATACATAGATGGGTTTAAAAGTATGATTTGGCTATAGTTACTTGTGATTATGATATTATTATTATACTTTAACTATTACTCCCTTATTTACGAGATTTACTAACTACTTGCCAGTCCGTAACTACACTAGGCAGACTTATAAGTTTACATTATATAAACGAAGTATCAAAATCACATGGGGAAGTTTATATTGAACTTAAATCATATAAATTATATATTATACTTGGCTTAGAGCTTATGTGTTGAAAACCTATGAAACTTCTCACGTGGGTGATATTTTTAACTAAGCCACTAGTTAACGGACTTGGCAAAGCGAGTTTAAGTACAACAACAATGTTACTATTTAACCTACTATATATATATACACACAATCTCTATATATGTACATATGAGACATACACATATATGTTGGGATATATATTCTTATGGCTTATACACTTTTGACAAGATTCTTATATTTAGATGTATATATATGTTTGTGCATGTGTACTATGAATAAATATATTCTTTGGGAGAATACTTTATATTGATTTCTTGGTTTTTAAGGCACTAATGGTCCACGGGGTTGACCTAGCCTTAATGGCTACATACCCTGATCCGTGTAGAGGGACCCCGTTATATTAGTGGCATACTCTATGATCCATGTAAAGGGATCCCGCTTTGGGAGTGGTATACTCTATGGTCCAGCTAGAGGGACCGCGCGAGGCGCCATACCCTGCACATCTAGGTACGTGGTCCACGGGGGGACCCAGCCTTGGGGGTTGCATACCCTAACCTTGTGGGCTTAGATTCGGATCGCAGTGCATTGTAGAGGAAAATCCTAGATGTTGGAGATGAGATAGACAAATTTGAGTAAGATTGACATTAGATTAGGATTAAAAGATTAGTGCCTATGTTTGTTCTGCGGCCATATTTTCTTATTATGGTTTATTTATATCGTGAGAGTATTTATTTTATTACTACAGTTTTCCTTATCTCGAGAATATTTTGTTATAGTAATATTTTTGTACTTTGATGATATAATCTTATTATGTAATCGGGGCTGGGATAGCATTTGACACGCATATCATATAAAATGATTTCCATTGCATTGATATCTATCATATGTTATATAAATGGTGTATCTATATATGCATGATAACAACAAAACTATTTTCATCTTAATGCATCGTATGTATGATTTTTAAGAAGTACTTTTATACAAAAACCCTTACAGTTTCCACTGAACCCGTGTTTGGCTCACTCCCATTTTTCAAACCAGTTTTGCAGGTAGTTCTTTGGGGATGTACGAGTACGTGATTAGAAACCTCTGATAACCTTAAATGTCTGTAGTCGTCCATGGATGACTTGTCCCTTATGATTTATAGATAATAGTAACCGTTTGATTTTATTGTATCATTGATTTGTACTAAATTCTATTTATAAGTGTTATAAAGGCCATTTAATTATTTTTGGGACCTCGTTGGAGGAATTATTGTATATTGAATTGCTTGAGGATTTAGGAATTCAAAAGTGTGGAATTATGTTTCTAGTTAAATTTTCTTTATAATTTACAGGTTGGTTTTATTGAAAATACGAACTCCACATACCAAAATTTTCTGAAAAATGCGGCCTTATTTGTAAATTTTTATTATATCAGTTCTAAGTTATGCATTCCAACTCGCTGTCGCACATGGCACCGTGATTAACCGAGTCCCGAAGGTCAAAACCTCATAACAGGATTTGAGGCATCACAAAATTGAAGTTTATGATAAACCTCTTATAGAACTTGGCATGCCCCCAGAAAGGATAGGACATCCTTCAAATTCTTAGGCGTAGGAAACTCAGCGATTAGCTCGATCTTTGCTTTATCCACTTTAATCCCTTTCGAACAAATAATGTGCCCAAATACGATTCCCTTGGTAACCATAAAGTGGCACTTATCTCAGTTCAAAACCAATTATTTTTTCCACACATCTTTCCAAGACCTGTTCAAGGTTAATCAAGCAATTGTCGAATGACTTACTATAGACAGTAAAGTCATCCATAAAAACTTCCAAAGTTCGTTCCACCAGATCGCTAAAGATACTTAGCATGCACTGTTCGAAAGTTGCCGGTGTGTTACATAGTCCAAAAGGCATTATTTGATAAGCGAAGGTACCAAAGAGACATTTAAAGGTGGTTTTCTCTTGATCATCCAAATTCATTTCGATTTAGTTGTATCCAAAAAATCCGTTTAGGAACGAATAAAACTTATGTTCGGCTACCCTTTTTAGAGTTTGATCCAAAAAGGGGAGTGAAAAATGAGAGTCCCATTCGTTTAGTTTGCTGTAGTCAATGCACATTTGCCACCCAGTGGTGACTCATTGTGGAACCAATTCATGGAATTCGTTTTTGACTACCAAAAAGATTGAATTTTTTTAGTACTACTTGGGTCGGACTAACCCATTTTCTATCCGAGATTGGATAGATGATCTTTGTATCTAATAATTTTAACATCTCGTTCCTAACAACCTTTTATATGTTAGGGTTCAAACGACATTGAAATTGTCTTGATGTTTTAGTCCCGTCTCCAAGTGAATTTTATTGGTACAAATTAACGGGCTTATTCATTAGAGGTCGGTTAAAGTCCAACCAAAAGCTTTTCTATGTTTTCTGAGCATACTTACCAATTTTACCTCCTGATCATCCGAAGTTCTAATAAGATGATTACGGGGTAACGTTTGGAAGCTCCTAAGAAGGCATACTTTAAATTACTCGGAAATGGCTTTAGTTCCATTTGACCTTCAAGCTTCTAAGTGGACGTTGATGCGTTTTCTTCTTGATCATTGGAAAGTTCAAGATGTTTATCAAAAACAGAAAACACTTGCATACATTCCTCGGGTTCATCGGAAGTGGTTAGAAAACCTTTCGTTGAATCTGATTCAAAATTGGCCATAAAGTGCTCATGGACCAATGACTCTATCATGTTCACGTGTCCACTTTCATCATCATAATCATCTTTTTGATTGCTCAAAAAGAACACGTTAAGCTCTAAAGTCATGTTTCCAAAAGCTAACAGAATAATTCCGTTATTGCAATTTATAATGGTGTTAGATGTAGCAAGAAATGGTCGTCCAAGAATGACCAAAATTTCTTTAGCGAGGTTCAACACTGGTTGCATGTCGAGGATGATAAAATCAACAGGAAAGTAAAACTTATCAATTTGGATAAGCACATTCTTGAGCACCCCTCTAGGAATCTTAATGGACCGGTTCGCTAATTGAATTGTCACATTCATAGGTTTTAATTATCCTAATCCAGTTGCTAGTACATGGAATACAAGAGCACATTTACACTTACTCCCACGTCAAGTAAAGCATTTTTTATCTTACAATTTCCTATCAAGCATGAAATTGTGGGACATTCGGGGACTTTAAATTTAGGGGCTTTTGTGCCTTGCATGATGAAGCTAACTTGCTTTGTCATGAAAGGCTTTTTTCGAACATTCAACCTTCGTTTTGTCGTACATAAGTCCTTGAGGAACTTAGAATATGAAGGTATTTGCTTGACCGCGTCAAGCAAAGGAATTTTGATTTTAACATGCCTAAAGACATCTAAAATTTTAGAGTTCAATTTGGATGGTCGGTTCAATCTCTCTGAGAAAGGGACTTTAATTTCGTTTTTGATTTTCCTAGGTCTTCCTTTCCTATTCTCTATTCTTCCTTCCCTCTCTCTTTCCTTTCAACCACCTCAACTGTCTCCTCTAAACTCGACGATTCAACTATGTGCGCCACCTTGGGGGTTTTATCGATGACCTTTATGCTTCGGAGGGTCGTGATGGATTTTAATTCTTCTAATTTACTACTAGGCTCACCTCCCTCTACTACCATTACTTGTCCTCTAAGGTTAACCAAAGGTTGAGCTGGAAATTTTCCTTTTTCTCGGGGTGGCTAATGTGGTGGCGACTTTAGACATTTGGGTTTTCAAATCACCTACATCACGATCCATTTTATCCACAAAGTTTCACAAAAGTGTTTCAAGGTTTTGATTTTGTGATAGAGCAAAAGAGTTTTGAGGTTGTTGTTGCCATTGGTTTTCGTTCTGGTATTGATTCTAATTTTGATTCACTCCCCAACTAACCTTGGGGTGATTCTTCTATCCGTTGTTTTATATTTAAGAGAAATAGTCATTTGGTTAAAGGTTGCAATGATGCCTCGAATCCCGTTAGGAGGTTTACTGTAATACCCTGTAATATAATTAGTGTAAATTAGACACATATTTCTTGGTTGAGTATGGACTAAATTGTAAAGTTGCAAAAGTTCAGGGTTAAAATACTAAAGTTATGAAACTTCAGGGCTAAATTCCGTAATTAAACTAAACTTTTGATTTTTCTTATTTACCACCGACAAGCCCATTCCATTTAGACTTCCAACACCTTCCATTTATGCTGATTGCTGAGAGAAAACCGAGAGAAAACAGAGATAAAAATAAAATAGGTACGAAGATTAAGTCTTAGCAATTGGTCATCAAAACTCCGCCGAATCGAGTCGAGCCTTAAGGGAAAGTTGTTCTATACGTTGAGGGCTACGCAACGGTGTAAGAATTTTAGAGTTGTGTTGGTTGGGGTTAGGGTATCAACTCAAATTTCATTATTCGGGGCTAAATATTCTGAGGTAGGGGTTTAATTGTTTTTAAAAGTCGATAGTATAATTTTATTATATATGAATCATCATATTTTAATTGTATTTGTTTTAAGAATTATTATATGATGAGGATGATGATGTTTGGTGATTTATTAGGCCATGAGCATGTGATTTGAAGCAACATATGCCATTATATTTTCTACATTTGTATTATTTGATATACATGAGATATCCCTTGGATGTATAAATATAGTATATTTATGAAATTAATTAATTGATGAATTATATACATTAAGGGACATGTATAGAGATTTATTGTGGCTATATGGCATAAGTTGTTTCAAATATTTATTTATTAGCATGTTATGCATACTGTGCATTGTTATTATGTCAACCGGATTCTTGGAGACCTTTCGGCAAGCTCGGACTATTTTTATGGCCTATTATATGGGCATATATCTTGTATTTATGATGCCAAAAGCTTCTTATATCTGTTATATCATTCTGGGATGTGATATGGTCTCGTGATGGTTCGATTTGTGATTGTTATTGTGACCCTTCGATGATGAAGGGAATATGTATTGACTAGTGCTTGCTGATGTGAAAATAAGTAGGGCTCGGTGCCCTTGGGTTGAAAATCCCTAAACTCCCGGGGGACAGCAATGAGGTCGGCTGTCTAGAGCTAGCGGTGAGTAGCTCGAAAATCTTGGCCTTAGAAAAACACTGGTGATTCTGTGATATGATATGGATGGACATGTGGTCCAATTATATTATGATATGATGATGATCTTTATGGGCCGGATGATGTTATATTGTGATTATGTTCGACTTATTCTCTGGGGCAGTCAGGCCTGTTCTTCTTCTTATGATTATGGTTCGGCCCAGCTTTGGTATCTCTTGGGGGCGGTCAGGCCCATTGTTATTATCATTATTATGATTCGGTTCGGCCTTGGTATTTTTTCGGTATAATGGTTGACACAAGGGAGGTAACCTGCATATGCACATGCATGCATTGTTTTACTAGTTGAGCCATGATTTATGATTAAATAGTTAATTACGTTTTGTACGTAATATTGCCTATTATATCCCCCCCTTACTGAGCTGTGAGCTCACCC
Organism: Lonicera japonica; assembly: GCA_021464415.1. Lineage (NCBI taxonomy): Eukaryota > Viridiplantae > Streptophyta > Magnoliopsida > Dipsacales > Caprifoliaceae > Lonicera > Lonicera japonica. Next base: position 42,314,463 of record CM038463.1, read on the forward strand.
TTTTTTTATGTAAACAAATTCAGGTATCCAGGAGACGGATACGACAGAGGAAGCAACTGGGTCGAGAACGAAATAGAGGATCTCTGATACCGACTCATTTTTGTTATATAGGTGTGTACATGGCGAGCCACGGCTAGCCTGAGTTGTTGTTTACTCTGTAATACATATTAACATAGTGTGTATGTCTTTTGGATTTCGTGTCTATGTATAGATGTATATTGCACTCATGTTTTATATTATTGCCCGTAGCATGAGTATCAGGGTTGTTTATTCCAAGTTATGTGAATTTCTTGGATTTATTGTTTCATTATTTATTTCAAACCTACTTTAGCTCGTCTAAGGTGGGTTAGTAACGCTCCAGGTCTTAATTACAGGTGTTATCCTACCAATTAAGACGGGGGTGTTACAAGTTGGTATCAGAGGGTAGGTTTGCGATTTACTTGGGTTGTGGGACGAAATATGTGAAATATGAGATGAACTGTATTTTTATGAATATGTGTATATCAGGTTATCATGATATTTTTCTTGTTTTCGTATAGTGAATGGCGACTCCACTAGATGATGTGGTGAACCATGCCACTCACGAGAGTTTTACCTCGGGAGGGGAGTCTGTAGATGATGTTAGTGCGATAACTCGGGAGTTGGCCAATGTATTGGCTCATACCGAACAACATCGAGAGAGTTTAGGAGAATCGGGCTATGGTGGCCCTCAAGAAGTTTAAAAAGTTATATCCTCCTACTTTCAGTGGGATGTTCGGTCCCGATACAACGGAGTCGTGGCTCGATTAGATAGAGAGACCCTTTGATGTCTTGCATTTACCGGATGATTTGAGACTCAGCTTTGGTAAATATCAGTTGATTGATCAGGCGGGTGTCTAGTGGAGGAACGTGTAGAGGAGGGCGGATGCTCCTATTACCTGGGAGCAATCCACCCAGTTGTTTTTAGAGCGTTATTTCTCACCGGTCCATCGTAGTATCAAGAGGGATGATTTTCGTTCCCTTATCTAAGGGAATATGTCCGTAACGGAGTATGATGCAAAATTTGAAAGTTTGAGCCATTTTAAGAAAGGTTTAGACAGTGATCTTGAGGAGAAAATAGGTTTGTTTCTGAAAGGGTTGTAGCCTTTTATCAGAGAAAAGGTTTATCACTTAAGCTATAGCAGTGTGACTGAAGCTGTGAGAGTGGCCATGAAAGTAGAGCAAGAGAGAGCAGACGCCAATAGATTCCTATAGAGGAAAAGGGGTATCGAGGGGAAGAAATCGGGTAATCAGGGGAAGAAGCATAGAGGTGATTCAGGGTCTTCTAGTGGCAGTGTTGGTAGAGACCGTTTTTTAAGGAGCAGTAGTGAGCACCAGAGACAGAGAGAGAGGGTTTGTTATGCGTGCGGTCAACCGGGACATATTCCTAGGGATTGTCCAAATGTGAGTCGGGAGCAGCAGCCGTCTCAACCTCCCTACAGCCAGTCTCAAACTCAGGGCTCGAGTCGTAGTAGCGGAATGGGCCAATCTTTTTCTAGTGGTCAAGGCCAGGGTCAAAGACAATCCCGTGGGGTAGAAGTTCGTATGCTCGGGGAAGCGGTAGGGCTTCGGGTCGAGTGTATACCCTGAGTCAGGTGGAGCAACCTGAAGCTAAGGTGATGGAAGGTACCATTCTATTCTTTAGCTCTTGGGTTAAAGTTTTGTTTGATACCGGTGCTTCTCATTCATTTATCTCGTTGGCTTTAGTCACTAGATTAGGATTGAATGTTGAACGTTTAGATATACCGATATATGTTGGTTCGCCTTTGGGGAGTGATGTATGGTTGAGTTCTATTTATAGAAATTGTTCCTTGAGTGTTGGAGAATCCTTGATAGAGTTTGATCTTATTGTGATGGATATGGAAATCTATGATCTTATTTTAGGAATGGATTGGTTGGCTACTTTTCATGTGATAATTGATTGTTCTAAACGTCGAGTATCAATTCCATTGCCTAATAGTGAGATGTTGATCTTCCATTGTAAGTCTAACTCACATACGCCAAGTACGTATTTGAGGCCCAAGGAACAACGAGATTTCTTTGGGTGGTTGGCTAGTATGGTGGCAGGAGAGGTGATTCGTATCCTTCTAATCTTCTTGTGGTTAGGGAATTTTCATATGTGTTACCTGATGATCTTCTGGGTCTTCCCCCTCATCGGGCGGTGGACTTTTCTATTAACCTTATTTCGGGTACTGCTCCGATATCGTTAGCACCGTATCGTATGGCTCCAGCAGAGCTGAAGGAACTGAAAGTTCAAATTGATGAGTTATTGCGAAAAGGGTTTATCAGACCTAGTGTGTCTCCTTGGGGCGCACCTGTACTGTTTGCTAAAAAGCAAGATGGGTCGTTACGGTTGTGTATAAACTATCGTCAGTTGAACCGTGTCGCTGTCAAGAATAAGTATCCATTGCCCCGAATAGATGATCTGTTCGATCAATTACAAGGTGCCGTTAGATTTTCCAAGATAGATCTTCGATCGGGCTATCATCAGATGTTGGTTCGTGAAGAAGATATTTCGAAGACGGCATTTCGTACTCGATATGGTCATTACAAGTTTCTAGTGATGCCATTCGGGTTGACGAATGCACCAGCGGCATTTATGGACTTGATGAATCGCTTGTATCATCCTTATCTTGATCAGTGTGGTGGTTTTTATAGATGATATTCTTATTTACTGCATGTCTGATGAGGAGCATGAGAATCATCTCCGTCTAGCTCTTCAAGTCCTCCGAGATCACCAACTCTATGCTAAGCTTAGCAAATGTGACTTTTGGATGTCGAAAGTTAAATTCTTGGGACATGTAGTCTCGAGTAATGGAATTTCGGTAGATCCAACGAAAATAGAAGCTGTTCTAAGGTGGGAAAAGCCTCAAAATGTTACGGAGGTTAGAAGTTTTCTGGGTTTAGCAGGCTATTATCATTGGTTTGTAAAAGACTTTTCTCGGATAGCATTGCCATTGACTCACCTCACTCATAAAGGTGTCCAATTCGTTTGGAGTGACGATTGTGAGAAAGCCTTCCTAGAGTTGAAGGGTAAGCTTACTTCGGCTCTAGTTCTTGTTTTACCCGAGCGAAGAAAGGGTTATACGATTTATTGTGATGCTTCTAGATTTGGTTTCGGTTGTGTTCTTATGCAAGTAGAGCATGTTGTGGCTTATGCCTCCCATCAACTCAAGCAACATGAGAAAAACTATCCTACCCACCATCTAGAATTGGCTGCGCTTGTATTTACTCTTAAGATTTGGCGTCATTATCTGTATGGCGAGACATTTGAAGTCTATTCTGATCACAAGAGCCTGAAATATATCTTTACCCAGAAAGACTTGAATCTTAGGCAGCGACAGTGGATAGAATACTTATAAGATTATGATTTTACTTTGCAGTATCACCCGGGCAAAGTTAATGTTGTAGCCGATGCCTTGAGTCGAAAATTTCAAGGGTCTTTAGCTGCTCTATGATGTCGAGAGTGGAAGTTAAGACAAGAATTGCAACGATAACCAAGCATATCTTTATAATATGGTTGTTCAACCAGCAATCCAACAGCAGGTGATTGGTGCCCAACGTGTAGACGAATAACTTCGGGTGATAGGTGATCGTTTACCTACGGAAGCCGAACACGGCGAATACAGACTTGGGACCGACGGAGGAATTCAGGTTCGAGATAGATTGGTAGTGCCGAAAGATCCAGAACTTAGAAACGAAATTCTAAGTAAAGCCCATCATTCTAAATTTTCTATTCACCCGGGAGGTACAAAGATGTATCGAGACTTGTGCCGAAATTTTTGGTGGAGTGGTATGAAACGTGATGTCGCAAACTATGTAAGCAAGTGTATGACCTGTCAGTTGGTGAAGGCCGAACATCAAAGACCCATAGGGCAACTTCAACCATTGCCCATTCCCGAGTGGAAGTGGGCACATGTTACTATGGATTTTGTTTCGGGGTTACCTAAAGCTTTGGGTGGTCAAGACACCATTTGGGTAATTGTCGATAGGTTGACGAAGTCTGCACATTTCCTTCCCATTCGTAACAACCAAAATGTAGAGAGCCTTGGCAAATTATATGTTCGAGAGATAGTTAAGTTGGACAGGGTGCCACTTACTATTGTATCGGATCGAGATCCTCGTTTCACATCTCGATTTTGGGGGAGTTTGCAGAAAGCTCTTGGTACTTAGTTGAATTTTAGTACGGCATTCCATCTACAAACGGACGGGCAATCCGAACGAGTTATTCAGATCCTCGAGGATATGTTTAGAGCTTGTGTCTTAGATTTTCGAGGAAATTGGATAGAGCATTTGCCTTTAGTGGAGTTTGCTTACAATAACAGTTTTTAGGCTAGTATAGGCATGGCGCCTTATGAATCATTGTATGGTCGCCTGTGTAGATCTCCGATTTGCTGGTATGAAGTCGAGGAAAGAACCTTGTTGGGTCCGAAATTGGTAGAACAAACCACTAAGAAGGTTAAGATTATTCGACAACATCTCCTTACTGCTCAGAGTCGGCAGAAAAGTTATACCAGCGTCGTCGTCCTTTGGAGTTTGAAGTCGGTAGTCATGTATTTTTGAAAATCAAACCTCGTTTTGGTATCACACGTTTTGGTGGCAGAGGAAAATTAGCTCCTCGTTACATTGGGCCGTTTGAAATCTTAGAGCGTGTTGGAAATGTTTCGTACCGTTTGGCCTTACCTCCACAAATGTTGCTTATTCATAATGTCTTTCATGTGTCGATGCTTTGACGATATGTTTACGATCCATCCCATATTGTTCAATGGGAAGATTTGGAAATCTGTGACGCCCCGAGTTCCGTTAGGAGGGAGAACCTCCGGAACACGGTTGATCACAGAGCCGTACGCGACGGCGGAAGTGAGTAAAAAGATAAATAACTCTGGCGAGGAAGGCCAATATGCAAAGGTCTAGTACATAAAACAAAATCAACTGGGAACATGCTAGAACTGTAGCTTCCCCTCCTGTTAACTCGTGCCTTACAGATTAGTCTGTACCGTTGCGCACCGGTTAACTAAAATGTAAGTCACTTGTCCACATTAGGCTAACATTCAACCATAGACATGTTCCTCCAACCCATTACAAAATAACCAAAAAGAATAAAATTAAGGAACAGTAAATGTCCGCAAAATACATACATTAGCAATATATAACTGTCACAAAATAGTCATACACAATACAGTCTCCATAACCTCAAGTAGGCTACATAGAGAGTACAAACATGGATACATAATATAAGTTGGGTTATGGTACAATAAGATAGATAACATGGCCTTTCAGTAGTGAAAGGCCCTCACACAACAGTATCAGAGGAGACTAAGACTTGTCGACCTTTCCCTTATCAGCTCGTCCCGTCCCAACCTTAGAAGTACCTGTGTAGGAAAAACTGTGAGCCAAACGGGCCCAGTAGGAACTATAGGAGTTGTGAGAAAATATGCATATGTAGGAGAAGCTTTATAAAGTGAGTTTGTAATTAGTCCGTGTACATAAGTCATAAATATGTATGTAAACAATGGAATGTATATATAGTCTCAAGACACCGCGACCAGGCCTACATCGTATCAACCATGTATAATACTCACGTCTAGGATTTTTCATATCTACTGTACAGAGATAGCCGGCACTCGGTTTCTTCTGCCCAAGGCAGGGACCACCTACCAGGTCCACCTAGACGCTACCTCAAGCAGCCACACAGGCATACGCTACCTCACGTAGCCACAAAGGCATACGCTACAATAATCTCACGTAGCCACTAAGGCTATACGCTACTGGTAATAACCATCTACCTGGTACGAGCGGTGTTGACTACTCTGTATAAGGAAAATCATATTTTTCCCAATCACAATTATAAGATCATATACATCATGTAAAAAGGTATAGTAGTCCATTTCATAAGTATCAAGTGATATGGAGTGCGTATCATAAGTTTACTTCACTATACGGACTGATAAGTACCTGCGCGCTAGAGGCCAGGAACAAGGGTTTGTCATAAATCAAGGAAATGGAAGAAATACTTGAGGAAATATGATATACTACATTTTATAGGATATAAACAACCATTTCCCTCATAATTTATAGGCCCAAAGCGCACATATACGCAGCAATAGTTGTAACCCTAGAAAACCCCCAAATTTGTATAAAAATGGTGATTGGGTGTATAAACTCTTAAAATAGGTTTTAATAATAGTGTTCCTACCTCGATAGCGTCAAACCTTCACCACACGAGCCGCAAATCGAACTCTAGACGACGGGGCCGCAAGATACCATGGTTGAGCTTGAAACCCTAGCTTGGTGGATGTGAAGAAAGGAAGAAGATGATGGATATAATGTGTTTGATCTTTGATTTGGGTGGTAATATGTGTTAAAATTACACTCATGAACTCATTTCTACAATTCCTCACTTCCCTCAAGCTCTCTCCATGGGTTCAGGTCGAAGTGGAGAAGAAGAGAGGGTTGAAGGTGTATAAAAATCGAGTCAAAGCTTAAAAAATATCATTTTTGACTGCTACAGGGCAATGTAGTCGACTACACTACAGTTCATGTAGTCGACTACATGGTTCTGGAAATTGGTTCATCCTCAGCTTTGCTTGCTTATGCCACCAACTGATCTTGTAACCTTATTTTGACCAACGAGAAGTGGGAATTGGGTTCCGGGCCAAACACGAAAGTTCTTGGAAATTGAAATACCTTTCCAATGGTATAAAGTAGGTCCCATTCTGATCTAAAATGAAAAAGTTATGATATCTAGAATGACTGAAGGTCGGTTTGTCGGGTAAATTTAAAATGTGAGATTTTGCAAATTTCGACTCGGGTACTCTACATAACCCTTTCCAAATTAAAAGATGAATGTAATAACATCTCTAAAATAGTGTGGAAGTATTTCCTACATTCGGATACGGCCCATGCACACTCTCGCGTCTCGGTCATAAAATGTGATACATTTACCCTACGGGTGTTACAACCTCCCCTCCTTAAGAAATTTCGTCCTCGAAATTAAAATAGAAGGAAAGGATATTACCTCATTGTAATAAGTGTGGGTACTTGGTCTGAATCTCTGATTCTAGCTCCCACGTAGCCTCTTCCGTCCCGTGATGTTGCCAAATCACCTTGACGAGTGGGATAACCCTGTTACGAAGAACTTGTTCCTTTCGGTCTACCACTGCTACTGGATGAGTCTCATATGACACATCTTCATTAACTTCAAGTTCCTCGACCGAAGTTACATGTGAAGGATCAGGTATGTACCTCCGAAGCATGGACACATGGAATACATCATGGATTCGCTGTAATTGTAATGGCAAGGCTAGGCGATATGAAACTGAACCAACACGCTGAATAATTTCAAACGGTCCTATATACCGAGGGGCTAACTTTCCCTTGTTACCAAAACGGACAATACCATGTCGAGGCTTGACTTTAAGAAATACATAGTCACCCACTTCAAACTCAAGTGGTCGTCTTCTCTTGTCGGCGTAACTCTTTTGTCGACTTTGGGCAGTTAGTAACCGTTGCTTGATAAGTTTAATCTTCTCCGTAGTGTCTTGCACTAACTGCGGTCCTAAAATTGCTGCTTCGCCTGCCTCAATCCAACAAACGGGAGATTTACATGGTCTTCCATATAATGCTTCAAATGGAGCCATTCCAATACTGGCTTGGAAACTATTATTATAGGCAAACTCGGCGAGTGGTAGGTACTCATCCCAATTTCCACGAAAATCAAGTATACAGGCCCGTAGCATATCCTCAAGGATTTGGATAGTCCGTTCAGACTGTCCGTCAGTCTGCGGATGAAAAGCTGTACTAAAACCCAATCGAGTGCCTAACGAACGCTGAAGTGCTTCCCAGAAACGTGAAGTGAATCTAGAATCACGGTCAGACACTATTGAAACTGGGATGCCATGAAGTCGAACGATCTCGTTAATGTAGAGTTTTGCCAACTTTTCTAAGGAATCGGTCTCCCGAATTGGTAGGAAATGAGCCGACTTGGTAAGTCGATCCACAATAACCCAAACTGCATTGTGCTTCCGCTGCGTACTCGGTAAAACCATCAGAAAATCCATTGTGATATTGTCCCATTTCCACTCCGGAATAGGAAGAGGTTGAAGTTGACCCGCAGGCTTCTAGTGTTCTATCTTTATCCTTTGACAAGTTAAGCAGCGAGAAATAAATTGAGCCACATCTCGTTTCATTCCTTGCCACCAATAAGTACGTTTTAAATCTCGGTACATCTTAGTGCCTCCTGGATGAATAGAGAATCTTGAATTGTGAGCCTCGGCCATGATGGTTTCTTTAAGTTCGTTGTTTAACCTTGGTACAACTAGTTTCTCTTTATATCTCAATCCACCATCAGTACCCAATGTGAAACCTTCTACTTCATTTCCGGATTGAAGTTGATCTCGGCATTTTGCTAACTCATCGTCATACCATTGGCTCTCAATTACTTGACTCTGCAGTAATGGTCTGGCCACGAGATTTGAAAGGAAAGCAATGTCCTCATTTCGACGTACGATTAAGTTGTACCGCTGAAGCTCCTCTATGAGTTTCCACTCTCGGCATCTCAAAGCTGCCATTGAACCGGGTGTTTTCCGACTTAGAGCATCGGCAACCACGTTCGCCTTGCCGGGATGATATTGAAGCGTGAAGTCATAATCCTCAAGGTACTCTATCCAACGACGTTGTCTTAAATTCAAATCTCGTTGCGTGAAGATGTACTTGAGGCTTTTGTGGTCCGAAAATACCTCGAATTTCTCTCCATAAAGGTAATGACGCCATATCTTCAAAGCAAAAACTACTGCGGCTAGCTCTAGGTCATGCGTAGGATAATTCTTCTCATGAGCTTTCAGCTGGCGTGATGCATAGGCTATAACATGCTCTAACTGCATTAGGACACAACCAAGTCCTAAGTGAGAAGCATCACAATATATCACATATCCTAGGCCCCTTTCTGGCAGTGCTAGGACTGGAGCGGTAGTTAAACGATACTTCAACTCATTAAAAGCTTCTTCACAGCGATTGTCCCAAACGAATGGCACACCTTTCTGGGTAAGGTGAGTAAGTGGAGATGCTGTACGGGAGAAGTCTTGAACGAACCTTCTATAATAACCAGCTAAACCCAGAAAACTTCGGATTTCTGTCACATTAGTAGGGCGGCGCCAACTGGACACAGCGTCCACCTTAGCTGAATCTACAGAAATACCACCTCGTGAGACAACGTGTCCAAGAAATTTCACTTCTTCTCTCCAAAAGTCGCACTTCGAAAATTTGGCGTAGAGTTGGTGGTCTCTTAGCAACTGCAGGGCTGTGAAAAGGTGTTTCCTATGCTCCGCCTCTGAAGAAGAATAAATCAATATATCATCGACAAACACTATAACAAATCTGTCTAAGAATGGGCGGAAGATACGGTGCATCAAATCCATGAAAGCTGCTGGTGCGTTCGTTAATCCAAATGGCATAACTAGGAACTCGTAGTGGCCGTAGCGTGTCCGAAAAGCTGTCTTGGGAATATCTTCTTCCCTTACCCTTAACTGATGGTATCCTGATCTTAAGTCGATCTTGGAAAAGAAATGAGCTCCCTGTAATTGATCAAATAAATCATCGATTCGTGGAAGAGGATACTTATTCTTGATCGTCACTCGATTTAGTTGGCGATAATCCACACACAATCGTAATGATCCATCAGCTTTCTTGGCAAACAACACAGGTGCCCCCCATGGTGACGAACTAGGGCGAATAAAACCCTTGGCTAAAAGCACCTCTAACTGGGTCTTAAGCTCCTTGAGTTCTGCAGGAGCCAACCGATATGGAGTAATAGAAATAGGAGCAGTTCCGGGAACTAGATCAATTGAGAACTCGATTTCACGTTGCGGCGGTAAACCAGGTAAATCCTCCGGAAAAACATCCAAGAATTTCTTAACAACGGGCACATCTTGTGGTGTAAGAAGTGAAACTTCATCACTCACAACGTTGCAAAGCCAGCCAACATAATCTCTCTGTTCCTTCTTAGTAGCATATGATATCGGGTATAGATTATATCTCTCGCCAAAGAAAACAACCGTTTCTCCCCAATGGTGGGTAATAATAACTCGCTTGGCATGACAATCGATCACCGCATAATATTTGGTCAACCAATCCATTCCCAAAATGAGATCATACTGTTCCATCTCTATGACTATAAAATCATCTTCTATATGACAATTCCGATGCAAGGTAATAATTGCGGTGCAATATTGGTTTAGGTTCGTTGTACTACCCATGGGAGAACTAATGCTAACGGGGAGAACAAGCCTCTTAGTTTTCAACTTTAAACTTGAAACACAGTTGAACGAAATAAAGGAGTGTGAAGCGCCAGTGTCGAATAAAACTCTAATTCCAGTCGAGAAAAGAATGAGGAAGAATGAGGGTACCTTCCATAATGGTGTGGTCTTCCTGATCTCCAGCTGGGTTGAGTGAAAAGAATCGGCCTCCAGAGCTCCCTTGCGTTTGCGGTGGAATAGGGCGATAGTTGGATTGAAATTGATTCTGGATCGGGTAGTTGGATTGCTGGTAGCCTCCACTAACTGACTGACTCTGGCCTTGCGAAGAACCTTGGCCTGTATAATCACCATAATTACCATATTGGTTCTGCCGTCCATAATTGTCTCTACCACGACCACCTCGATAATCTCTTCCTCGACCACCCCGATTTCCTCGAAAACCTGACCTGCCAGGGACTTGTTTGTTTTTGGGGCAAGTTTTGATAACATGTCCGGTGTCCCCACATAAATAACAACCACCTGTGCGTCCACTACTACTCCCACTGCTGGTATAGTTTCCTCCTGAAGACTCTGAGCTAGAACGGGCTTTCTTGTCTCTACCCCATTTACCTCTACGATAACCCACATTGTCTCTCTTTCGGCCTGAATCAGAAGAAAATGAGGAACGGCGAGCTTGAGCGTACTGACTGTCAAGGTTTAAAGCTGCTTCAACCAACTGCTTGAACGAGGTGAACTCATAGAATCCCATAGCACACCTATATTCATCCTTGAGTCCTAGGAAGAACATCTCCATCTTTTCTTGGTCACTTAGGGCAAAAGTATCCATATACACACTAAGCTCTTCGAATTTCAGTCGATACTCCTCCACCGACATCTCCCCTTGGACCAAGCTACGCAGTTCATCTCTCTTAGCTCGGCGGTAGGCGTCCGAAATAAATTGTAGCCGGAAGGCAGTCTCAAAATCTCGCCACTTACGGATTCCCTCGGATTGCTTAATAACTCTCCACCACCGATGAGCATTCCCAGAGAGCCTAGTAGTCGCAAACTTGACCCACATCTTCTTGGGAGTTCTAATAACCTCCAATCGTTCTTTGATTACAAAGAGCCAACCCTCTGCATCCTCGGGTCCCTTAGTTCCATCGAACACTGGAGGTTGAAGACGGGTGAATTCTCGTAGGTAAGTAATCTCATCCATCTCCCCTCCTTGAGGTTCGGGATCCTCCTCTGGGTTTTCCACAATGACTGGTTCCTCTTGGGTTCGGTCCTTGTTTGCACCAGCTCCACTAGTAGACCCATGACTGTTCTTTAGGACTCCCGACAATTCCCCTATAAAGTCCTTCATCATCTTGTTCATAGCTGTAAGGAGTCTAGAGCTATCTCCCCCTTCAGTTTCATGATCACCTTCCGGAAGGGAAGTTTGTTGAGCAGGAGCCTTGCCTCTACGCTTAGGCGGCATTCTACAAAATAACAAGGTCAACTCACAAAATCCAAGCATAAGGATAGGTTACAATGGAAAGGACGATATCCTAGTCTACCCACACTCCGGCGAAGGAAGAAAGAGAACCTAATTCCTCTGATACCAACTTGTGACGCCCCGAGTTTCGTTAGGAGGGAGAACCTCCGGAACACGGTTGATCACGGAGCCGTACGCGACGGCGGAAGTGAGTAAAAAGATAAATAACTCTGGCGAGGAAGGCCAATATGCAAAGGTCTAGTACATAAAACAAAATCAACTGGGAACATGCTAGAACTGTAGCTTCCCCTCCTGTTAACTCGTGCCTTACAGATTAGTCTGTACCGTTGCGCACCGGTTAACTAAAATGTAAGTCACTTGTCCACATTAGGCTAACATTCAACCATAGACATGTTCCTCCAACCCATTACAAAATAACCAAAAAGAATAAAATTAAGGAACAGTAAATGTCCGCAAAATACATACATTAGCAATATATAACTGTCACAAAATAGTCATACACAATACAGTCTCCATAACCTCAAGTAGGCTACATAGAGAGTACAAACATGGATACATAATATAAGTTGGGTTATGGTACAATAAGATAGATAACATGGCCTTTCAGTAGTGAAAGGCCCTCACACAACAGTATCAGAGGAGACTAAGACTTGTCGACCTTTCCCTTATCAGCTCGTCCCGTCCCAACCTTAGAAGTACCTGTGTAGGAAAAACTGTGAGCCAAACGGGCCCAGTAGGAACTATAGGAGTTGTGAGAAAATATGCATATGTAGGAGAAGCTTTATAAAGTGAGTTTGTAATTAGTCCGTGTACATAAGTCATAAATATGTATGTAAACAATGGAATGTATATATAGTCTCAAGACACCGCGACCAGGCCTACATCGTATCAACCATGTATAATACTCACGTCTAGGATTTTTCATATCTACTGTACAGAGATAGCCGGCACTCGGTTTCTTCTGCCCAAGGCAGGGACCACCTACCAGGTCCACCTAGACGCTACCTCAAGCAGCCACACAGGCATACGCTACCTCACGTAGCCACAAAGGCATACACTACAATAATCTCACGTAGCCACTAAGGCTATACGCTACTGGTAATAACCATCTACCTGGTACGAGCGGTGTTGACTACTCTGTATAAGGAAAATCATATTTTTCCCAATCACAATTATAAGATCATATACATCATGTAAAAAGGTATAGTAGTCCATTTCATAAGTATCAAGTGATATGAAGTGCGTATCATAAGTTTACTTCACTATACGGACTGATAAGTACCTGCGCGCTAGAGGCCAGGAACAAGGGTTTGTCATAAATCAAGGAAATGGAAGAAATACTTGAGGAAATATGATATACTACATTTTATAGGATATAAACAACCATTTCCCTCATAATTTATAGGCCCAAAGCGCACATATACGCAGCAATAGTTGTAACCCTAGAAAACCCCCAAATTTGTATAAAAATGGTGATTGGGTGTATAAACTCTTAAAATAGGTTTTAATAATAGTGTTCCTACCTCGATAGCGTCAAACCTTCACCACACGAGCCGCAAATCGAACTCTAGACGACGGGGCCGCAAGATACCATGGTTGAGCTTGAAACCCTAGCTTGGTGGATGTGAAGAAAGGAAGAAGATGATGGATATAATGTGTTTGATCTTTGATTTGGGTGGTAATATGTGTTAAAATTACACTCATGAACTCATTTCTACAATTCCTCACTTCCCTCAAGCTCTCTCCATGGGTTCAGGTCGAAGTGGAGAAGAAGAGAGGGTTGAAGGTGTATAAAAATCGAGTCAAAGCTTAAAAAATATCATTTTTGACTGCTACAGGGCAATGTAGTCGACTACACTACAGTTCATGTAGTCGACTACATGGTTCTGGAAATTGGTTCATCCTCAGCTTTGCTTGCTTATGCCACCAACTGATCTTGTAACCTTATTTTGACCAACGAGAAGTGGGAATTGGGTTCCGGGCCAAACACGAAAGTTCTTGGAAATTGAAATACCTTTCCAATGGTATAAAGTAGGTCCCATTATGATCTAAAATGAAAAAGTTATGATATCTAGAATGACTGAAGGTCGGTTTGTCGGGTAAATTTAAAATGTGAGATTTTGCAAATTTCGACTCGGGTACTCTACATAACCCTTTCCAAATGTAAAAGATGAATGTAATAATTCATCTCTAAAATAGTGTGGAAGTATTCAAATCCTACCATCAGACGTACGAAACAAAGTATACCACGATTCAAATCCTGCACACTAAGAAACTCTAGCAAAATCTTGTGGTTGCACAGGAGCCGAGGAGGCAACATGGAAATCAAACGGTGCACATATATCCTGAAATTGGACACAAAATTTTATTATTGGGGGAGATTGTAATACCCCGTAATATAATTAGTGTAAATTAGACACATATTTCTTGGTTGAGTATCGACTAAATTGTAAAGTTGCAAAAGTTCAGGGTTAAAATACTAAAGTTATGAAACTTTAGGGTTAAATTCCGTAATTAAACTAAACTTTTGATTTTTCTCATTTACCACCGACTTTCCCATTCCATTTAATCTTCCAACATCTTCCATTTATGCTGATTGCCAAGAGAAAACAGAGATAAAAATAAAATAGGTACGAAGATTACGTCTTATCAATTGGTCATCAAAACTCCGCCGAATCGAGTCGAGCCTTAAGGGAAAGTTGTTCTATACATTGAGGGCTACACAACGGTACAATAATTTTAGAGTTGTGCTGGTCGGGCTTTGGGTATCAACTCAAATTTCATTATTTGGGGCTAAATATTCTGAGGTAGGGTTTAATTATTTTTAAAAGCCGATAGTATAATTTTATTATATATGAATCATCATATTTTAATTGTATTTGTTTTAAGAATTATTATATGATGAGGATGATGATGTTTGGTGATTTATTTGATGCAAGATATGCCATTATACTTGATACATTTGTATTATTTGATATACATGAGATATCCCTTGGATGTATAAATATTGTATATTTATGAAATTAATTAATTGATGAATTATATACATTAAGGGACATGTATAGAAATTTGTTGTGGTTATATGGCATAAGTTGTTTCAAATATTTATTTATTAGCATGTTATGCATACTGTACATCGTTATTGTGTCAACCGGATTCTTGGAGACCTTTCGGCAAGCTCATACTATTTTTATGGCCTGTCATATGGGCATATATCTTGTATTTATGATGTCAAAAGCTTCTTATATTTGTTGTATCATTCTGGGACGTGATATGGTCTCGTGATGGGTTCGATTTGTGATTGTTATTGTGGCCCTTCGATGATGAATGGAATATGTATTGACTAGTGCTTGCCGATGTGAAAATAAGTAGGGCTTGGTTCCCTTGGGTTGAAAATCCCTAAACCCCCGGGGGACAGCAATGTGGTCGGCTGTCTAGAGCTAGCGGTGAGTAGCCCGAAAATCTAGGCCTCGGCAAAGCCCTGGTGATTCTGTGATATGATATGGATGGACATGTAGTCCAATTCTCTTATGATATGATGATGATCTTTGTGGGCCGGATGATGTTATATTGTGATTATGTTCGACTTATTCTCTGGTGCGGTCAGGCCCGTTCTTCTTCTTATGATTATGGTTCGGCTTAACTTCGGTATCTCTTTGGGGCGGTCAGGCCCATTGTTATTATCATTATTATGATTCGGTTCGGCCTCGGTATTCTTTCGGTATAATGGTTGACACAAAGGAGGTAACCTGCATATGCTCATGCATGCATTGTTTTACTGGTTGAGCCATGATTTGTGATTAAGTAGTTAATTACGTTTTGTACGTAATATTGCCTATTATATCCCCCCTACTGAGCTGTGAGCTCACCCTTTTTTTATGTAAACAAATTCAGGTATCTAGGAGACGGATACGACAGAGGAAGCAACTGGGTCGAGAACGAAATAGAGGATCTCTGATACCGACTCATTTTTGTTGTATAGTTGTGTACATGGCGAGCCACGGCTAGCCTGAGTTGTTGTTTACTCTGTAATACATATTAACATAGTGTGTATGTCTTTTGGATTTCGTGTCTATGTATAGATGTATATTGCACTCATGTTTTATATTATTGCCCGTAGCATGAGTATCAGGGTTGTTTATTCCAGGTTATGTGATTTTCTTGGATTTATTGTTTCATTATTTATTTCAAACCTACTTTAGCTCGTCTAAGGTGGGTTAGTAACACTTCAGGTCTTAATTACATGTGTTATCCTACCAATTAAGATGGGGGTGTTACATTTACGCCTCCGAGACTCGGTTAATCACGGTGCCGCACGCAACGACAAGTTTAAAATACATAATTTAAAACTAAATTAGTAGCAAATTTCTTATGAAAACTTATTTTAATAAAATTTTGGCATATGGAGTTCGTAAAGTTAATAAATCCAAACCTGTAAATGATAAAATAAAGTTTTACTAGAAATCTTACTCCACTTCTGTAAATTCCATAATCAATAGAAATCAAACAATCCATATAAGACAATTCCTCCAATGAGGTCCTAACTTTATATAAAAGATTTTACAAATGTTATATAAAACTCATGAAATACAAGTCGTCTACGGACGATTATAAGTGTATAAGGTATTCAGAGGCCTCTAGATTCCATACTCATGCCGTCCCTTAAGAAGTTCCTGCAAAACTGTTTGGAAAATGGGAGTGAGCCAAACATGGACTCAGTGGGAACTATAAGCGTTTACGTAAGAAAATACATATTGGAAAACACAAGCAATGTGTACTAATGAAAATAATTAAAACTATGTTTGTAGGCTTGTTTAATTTATACATATGTATTGAGCACATATATGTGTGTAAAGTATTTTGATTAAAATATAATAAAACTATGTCACATGCTAGCACGCCAATTGCTATCCCAATCCTGAAGATACAACAAAGAATATACCGTCAAAAGATAAGTAAATCATAATAATGGAGTATATCATAAAAGAAGCATATGCACTAATCTTCTAACCGTCATTCTCATCTCATATCCGACATCTAGGATTTACTCTACTATGCACAGCGATCGCAATCTAAGCCCCAAGGCTGGGTCCCCCCGTGGACCACCTAGATGGTGTAGGGTATGCCGCTTCGCAGGGTCCCCCTACGGACCATAGAATATGTCACTCTTAAAGCGGGATCCCTCTACACAGATTAGGGTATGTAGCTGCCAAGGCTAAGTCCCCCCATGGACCATTAGTGCATAGAATACCAAAATATCAAATAACCTCAACCATATAAATCACCAAAATACCAATTAAATACACCACAAGCCAATTAGGCTACCCAATAGCTATAGAAAGAACAACAAATACAAAATTATATATTGTATACATATTAAATCATATATTTTTCCATTCTTCTTACAGTAATATCATTGCTATACTTAAGCTAGGTTCGCCAAGTCCGTCAACTAGTGGCCCAATTAAGAGATTTATCTACTAGTTTCACAAATTGAGGAATTTTACAACAATTTAGGAAAGTGGTGTCAAGCCAAGTATAACTCACAATTTATAATGTTTAATTCAATATAAACTTCCCCATATAGTTTCCATATTAATCAATTAAAATACTTTAAGAGCCTGCCCAACTTAGTTACGGATTGGCGAGTTATTCTACAATTCTCACCACGAGTCAACCAGTAGCTTAAGTATAACACTATCACATATATGAGTAATCGTGGCCAAAACATACTTTAACCCCATTAATCTATCAATTATATATACGTATCATCATCATCTATCCGCTTATGTGGGTTTACCATTAATCTTTATCTATGTTAACATATAGTGGGGGTTCCTGTGAAATCATCAAATCAAACTTATATAATGTTAGAGTGATATACTAAAAGACATAATTTTGTTGTTGGTTTGGATATGTTATAAACTCGGTTTTGCTATTTTAATGAGAATCTATATGGACAATGGTTGCATTATATTATTTATTTAAATATTGCGCATGTGTGTGTCTTTTATTCCATATAGTATATGATTTGGTGTGTAGAGTATAGCTTACACACAGAAGATCATATCATCGTTTCTTGTGGAATATAAGTTTAATGGTTCAGAGTCTTAGATGGAATTGGACACCTATCGGTAGGATTGTAACACAAGTTTTAGTAATTTATCTTAACTATAGGAAACGGTATAGTTTTAACTCGTTGTGCTAGTACACTTTGTGTGTATTGAATAGGACTAGTTTGGATTAATTGTTTTTATACTAACTATATAAAACAATTTAAAATCCTATGGTTATTATGATTACTTATGCTCTTAATCTTGAAATAATTAATAGACGTATATATGTAGTGCTTGTTGTTTTGACTCATTAAAAGTGAGATTCATTTATGGATCAATAATCTTCGTGAATTGAATGACGATACTATATGTATGATGAATATTAATTATTGACGGAATTCACGTCCCGGTATAAGGATTGATGATAGCTCCTTGAGAAGCTTATAAGTTTTGATCATGTCAAACCCTACAGGTGGATTATGTTAACCCGACATGTCAAATAAGTTAAGTGGTAGGCTCAAGGATTAAGAAGTCATTTAAATATAATTGTCAGTAATTTAATTTAAATGACAGTTATCTATAATCTTACCGTGGGGAGAATAATAAGTACTTTATAACAATGAGCTCGAAATATAATTTTGAGATAAGGACGAGAATGCAATTATAATTCTTTAGTGGTGCAAATTATAATTTATGGAAGGAACTAATTCATAGTGGAATTAGGATTCCAAGTTTCTATAGGAAGCCCAAACACTTATTTCTCCTTAAGGTCCCTATCGTAGCCTTATATATACGCCGGCCTTGTCTCTTCTCAAATAATAATAATTCTCATGAGTTAGGGTTTGTTCTATTGAGAGATGAGAAAATCTTAGTGATACCGTAGCCCACACTCGGTGCAAGATTTGATGGCGAAAGGAATGCGATAGAAAATCTTTAGGTTTTCGGTACTACTGTCATAAATTAATCATAACTACTGTCATAAATTAATCGTAACTTTTGATCGCACTGTTGGATCGGGTTGATTTTTGGATATGTTGTTCGGAATGCAAAGTTATTGTGCGAAAAATTAGGACGATCAGAAGTCGTTTCAGTGGCGAAAAGAATCGATTTTTGCAGCCCAGCGAGAATTAAAAAATCTGACCAAATCGCAATCTGATGCTTTCAAACCCTAGTCTCCTCATATGGATCCTCTACATGATCCACAAAGGTGAAATCCATTTATTCTTATAGGGTTTTAGCAAAAGTATTTTGTTCAATCTATACGCAATATCAAACGATCCTGTATTTATGTCTCCATCATATAAACCACAAATCAACAAAAGAA
The DNA here is from genome assembly GCA_021464415.1 of Lonicera japonica. Classification (NCBI taxonomy): domain Eukaryota; kingdom Viridiplantae; phylum Streptophyta; class Magnoliopsida; order Dipsacales; family Caprifoliaceae; genus Lonicera; species Lonicera japonica. Next base: position 42,333,588 of record CM038463.1, read on the forward strand.
TCAAAGAAAGCCAACTGAATCCTCGTGTATGAACCAAACATCAAAATTCTACCAAAAAGCCCCCAATTTGATTTGAAAAGGAATATGCAACACATAAAGCTTTGAAAATAAATTTGAGTACTAGTGTTCCCACCTTATTGAAGCTTAATCTTCGAGGTTTGATCGATGAATCAAGCTACGGCTTGAGAAATCATGAAATCCCCAATATGAGATTTAAAACCTAGCAATAGAGGAAGGAGCTTCGAGAAGAAGATGGAGGTGATTTGATGATGATTGGAGGATTATTTTCAACCATGAAGATGTATAGCTAAAGATCCTCCATAATCTCTTAATTTATCTCCCTAAATGAGCTTTCTTCTATCTCCAATGGGGTGGGGATGAAATGGGGGAAGAAGGGAGTAAAGGGTGAACATATAGCAAGGGGAAAAGCTTAAAAAACTCGCTGCCCAAGCTCTAATCGATCAAAGGCTCCATTGCCTGAAGCTCTGTTCGTAATTTGGTCATAACTTTTCACTCGGAACTCTGATGAATGATTCCCAGAAATTCGTCGAAAATAGCGCTCTGCCGAAGCGCTACCGAACGATCAGATTTTAGTGACTGGCTTGTTGATTGGACCAACGAGAAGTGTGATTTGGCTTTCTATCAAAACATGAAGGTTTTAGAATGCGTCAAAACCTAGACATAAGCGCAACAAGAGACTAAATCGGATAAGAGAAGGAAAAGTTACGATACCTCAAAGTCAGCAAAAATCAATGAAACATGTGAAACCAAAACACATGATTTACAAGCCGATATCGATTCGAATCACTCAAATCATGAAACAATTACTCACATGAGTGTAATTATACTAACAGGACTAGTAAAAAGCGCTAGAACACTACAAATCTCCTTAAATCGTAATTTCACCATTCAAAGTGAAATGGGTGAACGAATGAAGGTGATTACGGTGAAACGAATGAACGGGGTGTTACAGTTATATTGGTTTATAGCAGGCATGGTGTGGCAATTCTCGGTTAAATAACCCAATTTTCACAAATGACACACATTGAACTCGAGGATGCTAAATTCACTTCTCTAAGGTTATTTGTTTCCACTGCATCTACTTTTTTAGACAATTAGAACAATCTCACACCCATATCATAATCATTGGAAATTTGATACAACTCACCATTTGCCAGAGGTTTGGCCTTCGATTCATCGGTATACGTGTTCTAATTTTGGGCATCTTCTGCTACTTGGTCAAAATACAATAAGGCCTCTTCGGGGTTCTTACTCAAAAATTGACTATTACACACAGTCTCTACAAAAGTTCGCATATCGGGAGTAAGAAATTCATAAAAATAACTTAAAAGACTCCATGTTTCGTGACCATAGTGAGGACATGCGTTTAAAAGTTCCATATACCTTTCCCAACACTTATAAAAACTTTCATTTTGTTTCGACGAAAAATTGGACATCGCCCTCCTTAAAGCGTTGGTTCGATAAACGGGAAAAAATCTTTTTAGAAATTTCGCTTGAAGCTCTTGCCATGATCGAATCGAGTGCGGTCGTTGGGCATTTAGCCATATTTTTCCTTTATCTTTTAGGGAGAAATGAAAGAGTTTTAAATGCATTACTTCTTTGTTGGTGTTTAGTTCACGAAATGTGGAGCAAACTTTTTCAAAGTCTTTCAAATGTAAATACGGGTTTTTAGATTCGTACCAAGGAAGGAAAGTATATGTTGAAGCATACCTTGTTTAAAAGAGAATGTTCCCGGTTGGTTCGCAGGAAGCACGATATAGGAGTTTAAAGTTGTCTGTGGCGGTTGAAGATAATCACTCATTGTTCTAATCGTGAGATTCATGTTGGCTCCTGGTGCCTCGTTATCACTCTTGCTATCAGAAGCCATTGGTGTTTCAGGATGAGTAATTCAGATATTTATGTACAATTGTTCGAGCATGGCCTCAGAAGACCAAATTCGAATAGCACCTCGAAAAACTCTACAAGAAAAACAAAAAAAGAGAGAAAAATGAATTAATTAAAAATAGATATTTACATAATGGTTTTGTACAAAACCTATAATCCGTCTTTCGCCGTATTCCTGGTAACCGCACAAAAAACTTGGCACCGCAAAAATATCGCGTCATGGTATCCTAAGTGTAGGCCCGTCAAGTTGTAATAAAATCTCGGTAGTCCGAGTATCGATCCACATGGATAATTGGAAAGTAATGAAATGGATAACAAATTTAAGGTTTTTCTAATTTGGTAAATTGGTTGGTTGTATAACAATATGAAATTAAAACCGCTGTAAAAAGTATTAAGAAAGCACTAAGGTACGTGGAAGTTGTTTGCGACAAAAGAAACGTCGATTACTATCTCATACAAAAATTTCAATACAACATTCTCGAGAATGGAAAACATAGTGTTTTCCTCAATAGTATAGGGGGTGAAACCAGGCAACTCATTCCCTGATTTAAGCTATATCGAGAAGGAAAACAACTAAGTTCCACCAAATATGAAGTTATCACACCTATATCTTAGTAATGGGTGTGATGCTAGGCAACCCATTCCCGATAAAGCTAATCCAAAATAGATATGATAAATTCATCATAAAAAGGTTTAACATGTAGCATGTATTAGAAATCTCATGATAAATGAATGAGAATTAGATAGTGAATCATTACAATGAAACGAAATGAAGTTTAAGGACTAAATTCGTTAACTAATTGATTATTACTTAAGTAAGACAATAAGGAGTTTAAAATTTTCATAAAGTGTATGAAGCACTCAAAATATCATTAAGTAAATCAAAGATTAGCATAACAAATTTATGAATCATCAATGGATTTTCAAGAACTCTAAATAATCTCTACAAAGAGATGAAAGATCCATAAATGGGCAAAAGTGGCGACAAGTTTTCTAGAACTACACAAGTACATAATATTATCATTTATACACAAGAACCAAACATACAAGGCATATAAAGTCTAATCATTAAATGAAAATACCTATAAAGCTTGTAGAATGATAGTATTGAAAAGGAAAAGGATTCACAATTATTTATCAAACATTAAACATGGATTGAGATAATAATAATAATAATCAAAAATTAGATCGCAAAATTCTTCCAACACCTTAGTGAAAGACTACTCCATAATAATTGAAAGAACAACGATTATAGAAAAAGTATTCATTTCTTAAAATAAAAGTGAACTTACAAGAGAAAAACAAAGTTGCAAGGATGAGCTATCCCTGTCCTCTCTCTCTTTCGTTCTTGATGAAAAATAAGCTAAGTGTCTATGAGAAGCTAAGCCATCTCACGTATATTAAAGTAAAGCAAAATATCAAACAAATATCTAAAATAACTAAAAGCCAAAGATTTAGCCATAAAGTAGTGTGAAAGCAACATTCAGGGACCTCTGATCGATCAGAGGATAAATCTGTGATTGATCAAAGCTTTAACAAAAATCTTTTGGCAAAGTCTAATTGATCAGAGGAAAGCCTCTGATCGATCAGAGGCTTCAGGAATGTAGCTGTAATACTCTGATCACTTGAATCTTCCATTCTATTTATATGAAGCATGCTAAACCAAACCCGAACATCAGAAAACATATTTATAAGACAAAAATAGACTCTTTCGAGCTATGTTAGATACAAAATGTTATAAAGAGGAGCAACAAATATATTTCAGCGAAAAACGATAATTAACATAATAAACGCGTCGACAAACTCAATTAAAGATTATAACAATCGACAATATTATGCGTTTCTCACCCATTCGCCTTTTCGGCAAACAAGACAGGTGCTCTCCATGAAGACGAACTAAGTCAACCTTTTGGACAAAAGATCATTTAGTTAGTCTTGAGCTCGCTACGCTCCACTGGAGCCAAATGATAGGGTGCAATAGAAATGGGTGAGGCACCTGGCACCAAATCAATACTAAACTCAATTTCGTGGTGTGAAGTCAACCCGGGTAAGTTTTACAACTGGGACATCAAAAGGAGTTAGTGGTGTGGTTTCAGTACCCACGAGGTTCGCTAGCCAACCTATGTAATCCCATTGTTCATTTTTGGTGGCATATGGCACATGCATTAGATATAAAAGAATGCGATGCACCCATATCAGACAAAACTCTAGCACCAGTATTGACTACTCCCAGAAAGTACGAAGTATTAAGCCCAAGTGCAAGCGGTCAAGTTATAATATATTTAAGGAAGTCCAAGGTCGAAACACAGGGAAGGTAATGAATCTATTTCTTCTAGGTATCTCTCTTAGAGGGAAGAAGGGAAAAGAAAAGATGATAGAATCGGAAAAATAAGGAAGGAAAATGAAAGTAAATGAAACTACTAATTAACTAAACTAAAACTAAAGGCAAATCTAAACCTAAGGTGTAAAAGTAAAGGAAATCCACAAGCGCAAGTTATTTACCTAAAAGATTTCCTAAATGCACTAAGGGAATATACAATTAAACTAAAAATAAATAAAACAGCGTACTAACTAAACAAAAGAAGATATTAAATGAACTTAAATCAACTAGAAACAAGCGTTAGGGGTATCCATAGTTAGGGAGTACGAAACTAGTTTAATCGGGTAATCCAAATCTAAGTTTAAACAAGATTTTTCTCTAAAGTTCAGCTCCTAGACTCTCCAACCATCCAATTATATTACTATTACAAGTATATGATAGCCCATGCATGAAAAAGACTATATAGACTAGTTTTGAGCAATAAAATTCGAAAGTGAAGCTTTTTGACTTTAAAAAAGTGTAATTTAAAACCTAGTATTGCTAGTGCGTAACAAAAATAATCTAAGTTGATTAAACTTTTCAAAAATCAGTAGCTTAACACTCCTATATGGTTTTAATAGGTTTGAATGTGATTCAAAGCAAATCCATCTTAAAAACAATGCTGAAAGTCAAAACTAGCACTTTTTTGGCACTTACGTGAATACATACCAAAACAATACGAAATCATCCAACTAATTTGAGGATAAATAATAATCAAAAGTGAATTAAGCGAAACAACCCCTAAAACCGACGAAAAATGAATTACACATGAATAAGATCACTAATAATAAAAAATGAATCAAGAATTCTGGAAAATATGATCACTAATAATCAAAAATGAATTACACATGAATAACATGGAATAACTATAAATTATTTGAGTATAAAGCGAAAGTTAAGCATAAATCGACGAAAAACCGACAAATTCGACCTATAAACCCTAGAACCAGCCCCTAAGATAGGGGTTTAAGGTTGATTCCAGAATACATTTGATCTCAAAAAACTAATTTATGAATAGCAAAGTAAACAAAGAATCAAAAGCAATTAAATTGAAAGAAAACGGAAAACTAGAGTTTACACGGCACACGATTGAAACTTGAATTGAACGATGAATTAATATTGAATACATTGATGTTCCAGCCTCACAATATCATAAATAAACTAACATAAAAAAATTTTAAAGAAAGAAAGAAGAAATCACTCAAAGTTCGATCGTCAAATAAGTGCAATAACTCCCAAAAACGTTACGGTACTCTTAGCCTCTCTGTTTATCAATTTTGGATTGTGGCGTACCCTAAAATATGAGATATATGACCTTTTATATGGTATACAATTCTCTGGTGGTGGGTTGAATAATCCTTGAAGAAACGGATTGAAAAGAGCTAAAAATCGAAAATGGGCCAAAAAATAGAGTGGGGATCGATCCTCAATATATATATATATATATTTTTCTTTTGGCTGCTTCTTCTTTTACTCATAACTTTTTGCTCCGAACTCCGATTGACGCACCGTTTTTGCCTACGCGTAGGTAATTCAAACATCTACAAGTTTTATTTTTGGATATTTATTCAAATTCTCAATGGAGAAAAACTTTGATCAATTAAAACTTCGGGCTTTTTATGGCAGTTCTTGATTTTATTCGAAAACTTTTGGAATTGATTCAATTGAGCTTCTTTTCTCTTGGAATCACTTTTGAACACTTGCATTCACTTTATTCATGCTTGGGGAGTTGTTATTCTCTTCTGCTAGTGCTATTGGGGAATCACTTTTGGACATTTTCATTCACTTTCTTTACTTTTCGGACATTCTTCTTGCACTTTTCACCTTTCATCCTTCTTTCTTGCATACAACCTTAGTTTCTTAACCACTTTAGGCCTGTAAAATGGCTTAGTAACACAGAAATACAATTTAATGCCTTCTTTTCACGCTTAAATTGATTTTTCATGCAATTTTCGGTTTTAGACAGTAACTAGAAGCTAATTAAGCCTTGTTTAAGGGATCAAAAATGTAATTTCTGGGCTCAATCAAGTATTAAAAAGTACAAGACTATCTTCCATCACTATATGGTGCTTTTTGTCTGCTATCAGAGTTATGTTGAAGACTAGGCCACCCTGGTTTCTTTGGCCATGCGGCTGATTTGGACGATAGGTGGATTACTGCTTCTGGGACTAAAATCTCCCTTGGTACTGGCTCCTGCTCGAAATTTTTTCCTAAAAAGATGAATGGGATGAACGGTTTCCAAATCTACCCAGCTAGCCTCTTCCATTGCTTTCGCGTCACGCATATCTGCTACTTTGATTTACCTCTTCCCTCCAATCATGGTTTAGGCAATCCTTGTGGTAATGGTCTCTACTACCACCCAAGTGAAACACCCAGTACATGGCCCAATGCTACCCACACTGCTAGTATTGTTTCTCCTAGAAGATTCTGAACTTCAACAGGATTTCTTACTTTTATCCGATGTACTCCTATGGCCGCTTCCTCTTTTTTTGCCTAACGGCCCCAAAAGATGTGCAGTTTGCTCATATTGACTATCGAGCTTAAGGGCCATTTCAACACAAGCTTTATAAGAGGGAAAGTTAGTAAAACTAACATGTACTTAACATTTTCCCAATCTATAATATAGTTTTCGAACCCTAAGAACACTAGTTTTACAAAAAAAAAACGTGTAAGGAAGATGCTTATCTATAGGCTTTCTCTTTACATAATTCTTTTATTTGTTGTCCTTGTAAAATGAATTGGCGACTTTGAATGAACTTTCCCTACACTGTCCAGCATGGTTGTTTGGTATGATAGAGATGTTCGATTTTGGTTTTCTAGCACAATTTAAAGTATTGCATAAAGACCAGCATAATGGTGGTCAGGCACAAAGACCGAGTGAGCTCGTGAAAACACTAGGCGAGTATGCGAGCACATTGGTGCGGGTTTAGACAAGAGCGATAGGTGAGTGCTTAGGCATCTGGGCAAGCGTGGCGCAAGGGCAAGGGTGCCACCTTTGGTGAAGGCAAGTGCATTATAGTGAATTTAGGGTGATGTTACAAACTCGCGCACTGAAGGTAAGAAAGCGTAAGTGATACGCTAGATTGGTTTTTAATTATGTGGTAATGGTTTGTGATATGAGTTTTAAGGCAAGTATTTGGATTTCGGTTATCAGCTGAGAGAGAGGTAAGGTCAATTGTATATGATGGTGGTTTGGGTGTTTTGAATAATGTTTTTAGGTGGTGTTTGGTGGGTTTAGTGGTTTTGTGTTAGTATTTCAGAATAATTTTGATGCATAGTAGGTGGACAACTAGGTTTTGGTTGATGGAAAAGCAAGAGAGATCAAAAAGAGTGAGCGGCAATTGCCTATAATTCGGCAAACAACAATATACATTGCTTGTCTGCAACAGCGGAAGGACAAGCAGATGTTATAGCTCTAATTCCATGTTAAATTGGAGAATATAAAGGATATTCGATTGAATGTTTTTGATCTAGCCTTCATATAGGCTTGTTATATGAGATAAATATGGAAAATAGAATAACCTAAACTTGGTAAGAGAGACATTAAGGATCGGGATGATGAGTATATAAAAGATAGAGAAAAATATAATTAACACATGTTGATTATATATGTTAACAAAAACTATATATGAAGGGGCTTTAAGGATTCTGTTTTTGAAATCAAAATTTTAAAAGATGTTGTCTATGTTTGTAAAATTTAAAAGATACGGTGTCTGGAATAAATACTACCTCATAATATCTTCAATATCTGCTTGGTGGTATCTCGATTGTACGGCTCATAGCACCAAGTATATCTTTAAATTACATTAGCCGAGAGAATTTGTGAATTACACTAGCAATTTTTGTCAGCTAGCAAAGAATATCTTTCAATAACACTAAGGGTGTGTTTGGTAACACGGTTTTAGAATTCTATTAGAATTGAAATTCTATGGTATTGCAATTCTAAGAATTGGAATGTCATATAATTAGAATACCATTGTTTGGATATTATGTAGTTTTCATTTAGAATTCCATTAGAATTCCAAATTTGCTTGTATGGCTAATTTGTAGAATTCATTTAATTTTCCAAAAAAAAATGTTTTAAACTACATTTGAATGCTCTCTCTATACACTCTCTAATATAATAAATAAGGCCATGTTTCACAAAACAAATGCATTGTTTTTTGTATTAGATTTTGCTCTTCATATATGTACACACACACACACATTAATAAATCTATATTTTAATTTCAGTTCATCTTAAAATTAAAATTGTAATTCGATATTAATTTCAAATTCATTCAAAAAATGAAATTTCTACTATGCTTAATGCAACTTTCATAAACAACTTGTAGCATTCCCATGTATCTGGGCAAATCAAAAGAACTGCAAAAGATTTTACATATGCTCTAAACAAAATAGGTTCAAATCCATAGCACACTTAATAATAAACCATTCAATCAACTCGAGATTTTATTGGTTGCATTATCGTGAAACTTATACTGCATGCTTCTACACATTAATAGACTAACAAGTCTTTCTTAAGCATACCATTTTCTCCTCATTTCATGGAAAGGAATTGAATTTTATTGGTCTTTTTTTTATACAAATAGATATTTAAGGAAAAAAAACCAAGCTGACGGCATCAAGTGCACTAATCATATTATGCAACTAGATGCAAATACATATAGATATGCTTAGCTGGTAATTGAATCACTAAGACGTATCTCCCCAAAAACCAAAGTTCAATTCCCAATCCCCTTCGAACACAGATCTATCTCAAAAATAAAAAATAATGTAGATAGAAATACACACACGAAAGAATAAAATTAAACCATACAAAGTATCCAAGTACAACAAAACATGTGAGAATCCAATAACACACAGAAAGAGACTAGAGAATTTGTTATGGAACAATGATGCATTTTAAAGCTTGAATACTACCATGATTCAACTATTCGCCCTTGGTGGGGAACCTAAAGTAAGCAACTTTGGCAATAAAATACAACCACCATGGCTTTTTTCATACAAAAGTTACAAATAAACAAAAAGTAAGGACATACAAGGAGTGTAGGGGGTCACTTTGCAGCCTACAGTATCATTTTTCAACATGTATTAAAATACGAGGACTGAAAAACAATCAAGGCAAAAAGAAATGGATGCAGCAAACCCATGATGGTCCAATAGCTGCAAACATGCATGTCCCATGACCATATTCCATGGTGATGCCTTGGGTGATCTACCATACATTGATTCTACACATCCTTCTATCGCATTTGAGCACACGTGGGCCCACAAGTTTCTGCCATAGCGTAGTTGCAGATTATTGGTTTTTAGCCGAAAATTTATTAGATTGAGTTTTCTCTGAAAAAGTAAAAAAAAAAAATCCCTTCTTCATGCAAAATAGTCTACATTTACTTTATGCAAAAAATGTAAAATAAAGTTTATTAGAGATCAAGGTTTCGGGGTTGATATTAACAACATCAATGAAAAAAAGAAAGAAAGAAAAAGAAACGGTCCATCTTTCATGCTTCCATTTCGTCCCAAACATATTCCTTAAATTAATTGTAACACCCCGAATTTACCTGAATAACGAAACGATTGATCCTACAAACTTAATATATCTAATATGACATGCTAAAGGTGTCAAGTCAAATACATGAGGCTCAGAACCCAATGTCCATGATTTAACGGCGATAAAGCCTTAACTGGGCTTAATATAAGGATTAGCTCGCACAAGGAAATTTGGGGTGTTACAATCTCCCCTCGTTAAGAAATTTCGTCCTCAAAATTCCATAGCATGGGTAGGAGGCAAAAGAACACATGAGTATCAAACTCGTACTTGGTCTCCCCTCCTTAATAAAAGGAAACCGTTGTCGCGAATAAGAGAAAATCTTATCATTCGAAAATCAAAATAAGGGGAATGGCCCTAACGAATGACAAGGGAACAAAATAGTCAAGCTAAAACCATTTTAGCTCACTCTTGCATGCAAAATTCCACTCCTATAAGTAGTGACCGCGGCAAAATACCAAAATATTTGACAACACGGCACAACCATACGAAGTGGTACCTAAATCTCAACTCTATATGACTAACTCATGATTCGGAACTAGAGATAGACCTGATCGCGAAACTCAATCTAACATAACGCTACGACCAAAGTCCAAATAGGAATAGCCAATCACATGGCATGGATCATAAGACTATTTAGCTCTAAGTGAGTGAAAAGATGTGAGACAGAGCCTCAAATCTTGAACGTAAGATCCAATTCACCATACCTAGAATATGCGGACCGTGACTACAAATAGAATTCATTGCAAACACCACGTGTATTTGAATGTCAAATCATGATACACATTGCTCGCTAGGCATGTCCATCCAACAAAGAATAGCGTCAAAGGGAATGATCATATATCTAGTTCCCATTGAATCTAATCGTAATGAAACGAGAGAAAAACAAGTACCAAAATCAAGGTTGATTATTCAAAATGAAAAGAGCGCATTGGATTCGTCACTAAGAACATAAGAATCATAATTACTAATGGAATTTGATAAGTTTCTAAATACATTAAAATGCTAAACTATAATCCAAAACGTTCGTAAAGTGTGCTTACTAATGAGGAATCGCATTAAGGGAAATGATTCTACATTCTAACTCCCGGTGAATCCAATCACAATGGCACTAAAGAAGAATATGACAATGTTTTGATTTCTCTCAAGGCTTGACGGTTGTCAAGATCAAGGCTTACTTCTCGAAATGGAAAATGCTGATGTGATATGCTACTAAGAACGTAAAACCTATACTATAATTATTAATAAACACTAATACACTCCATGTGTATCTTGTACCCAACCAAAATTGGCAATGCCCACAAAGTTCTCTCATAAACGAGGAATCGTGCCTAAGTAATTAACTGTGTAATCCGTCTTCCTATGAGTCCAAACAAGATGGTATCCGGGGGAACAAACACGATTGTCTATGAATCAACTTTCTGGAATTCACCCTTAGGAACTAAAGAAGAAAATATGGTGAATACAAGAAATGGACTGGCCACTAATACAAGCAAGCCACGTTTCACTTATGTTGGCAACAGAAGACCGTAGATTCATAATTTAGTCATTCGTTGATTAGGCGGCTGACTAAATTATATCTCAACAGTCGCCCATTGCTAACATAATAGAAAAACTCGTCCCGAACATGGAGCATATTCAATGAGTATGAAAACGGATCACAAGAAATAAGGTTAAATGAATTGGAACTTAATAATGAGCGGTCAAGAAAACTCAGGTTTAATAGAGTAACACACCATATGCTACGAATTCCATCAATTGCATTAGAATAAATGTTGTCTCGACATATCGGACCGTATCGTTAAATGGCACTCGATGTTTCCCATCTCCGAAGACATGAGAATACATAATAACTAGCCTACCCAGGTGACCTAACTCACAGTCCACCTACTATAGCATAATGAAGAATGACCCTCGGCGTAACAATATGAATACAAAAACTTATTCACAAGAGAGGTAACGGATTCCCAAAGAAACAATAAGAATTATAAAATAGATTCACCATAGAACAACCATTTAGATTGTAACACCCCGAATTTCCTTGTGCGAGTTAATCCTTCTATTAAGCCCAGTTAAGGCTTTATCGCCGTTAGATCGTGGACATTGGATTCCGAGCCTCGCGTATTTGACTTGACATCTTTAACATGTCATATTAGATATATTAAGTTTGTAGGATCAATCGTTTCATTATTCGGGTAGCCCGAATCGAAAACGGGAAGTAAATCGCTTGTTTTGAACTTTTCGAAAAAGTTAATTTTGGTCAAATTTGAGAGGCCATAACTTCTTTATCCGAGGTCCAAATGACTCCCCATTTGCGGCCACGTATTTATCTCTATCCCCTCTACAATATCCATGTTTTGGCCGAGACCTAATTCTCATTCCTCGATGGCCAAAATTGGGTGCGAAGTTAAGCCTGTGACCAAACAGCAGAAATATGTGCTGTGAATAGTGGAAGTCGACTACATGGCCTTTGATGTAGTCGACTATATGCACCTGGGCGAGATTTTTATATTTCTTTCATCTCCTTTCTTCCTCATTTGTACACATCCATTAGAGAGCTTTTAGAGAGAGTATGGAGGTGTGATTTTGGGGGTTTTAAGAGTACTTCTCACCATGAGCAAGCCTTCTTTCTAAATCACCATTCCTACACACTATTCATCATCTTCCTCCTCTTGATTCCTCCATTGCTACAAGTTAGGGCTTTTGGCATAAACTTGGAGATCTTGCACCAAAGCTCGGATTTATCGCATCTAGCTTGAGAAAAGCTTCATACAAGGTGGGAACAATATTACTAAACCTATTTTATAACTTATTATTCGTTGCTTCAAAGATTTGCATACCCAAATGGTAATTCTCTTATAAAACCCTAGGTTTTGGTGATTTCATGTGTATGGGTTAGATATATCCCAAATTATCGATGCATAATGATAGGTTAATACTCCAATAACATTATTTATTAATTACTTACATGCTTTGGCATACATATGTTAAGTTTCCTAATAAAGCCACATAGAGGCTAAGCCTGTAAACTAGGTAATTGGGGATATTGGAAGTTTTGAAGGTTTCCACTTAATAATTGGTGGATTAAAGGTTATACAACCTAGATAAACATATTCATGCTAGTTAAAAAGGGGATATGGACCTTATCCTTGAGATTTCTCTACAAAGCCTACTACATATACAAAACCTAGCTTTAGTCAATTCTTGGTATACTAGTACAAAAATGTCCAATGGGTAATGACTTGCATTAAATCATTAAATTGGCACCCTAAATGTGTTGTAGGCGAAAATTGAGAGAGGAATTTGACGTAAGGGCAAGTGAAGAAGTCTAGCGCGTTGCATATACTTCGGTTATGTGATAATTATAGGACTATACCTAGTTTTGGTGGAATAGGGTAGATATCCGAATTGGACCCATAAGGTAACGTCCTAATCATTGGAACATGTGATAACGACGCATATGATAGGCTAATGGGCTTTAACACCTGAATGACCATATAGACGATGATTATGATTATGATAAGTGAATGGTGGGCTATTGTATATTATATCGATACGAGATGCATTATATGTGATGACGATGAGATTAATGAATAATAAGAGTATTGTATGATAGTATATCTATTCTATATATGTGATGGCACGTTGTGATAATTATTTATATATTTGTGATGACTGGATTATGATTGTTATGATTGTTATTATATTTTTCCTTAGGAGACAAGATTGGACCATGTAGGGGGTCCCTGCCTTGGAGGCAGAAAAACCCGAGTTTCATATCAGCCTTGTGGGCTAACCACTAGGTGGACCTGGTAGGGGGTCCCCTGCCTTGGGGGCAGAAAAACCTGAGTTTGCCGGATGTCTCTGTGCATAGTAGACCTAAAGAAAAATCCTAGTTGGTTGATTGTGGTTATGAAGATTTATTGTGATATATTCATACCGACGTATTCAGCCTCTCGATGGAGGAGAGAGGGGATGTACTCCTAGGGTTTATAGCTTCCCCGGCTACGGATTAGTTTATGTAGCCCCGTCCTTCGACGGACATACCTGCACGGGTATCCCACTTGTTAAGTATTTGGAGCGAAGTCCCTGGAAAAATGGCCTATGTGGGTTTAACTCTAAATGAAGTACAAGTTAGGATCAAGTCCCTAGGTAGTTCGTTTGTTAGGAGGATACATGATTCGTTTAGAGCTTGGAGGCCTTCGAGAACCTGAGTTTTAGGCCTAGTGTATTGCGGCGGTAAGCTAAGGCTGGATACTAGAGCTATGAAAGTGTATGTGTATGTATATGTTCTTTAGCATATTTTATGTTATTCGTAGGAGGTATTGTTTTATCATACGGAGCATACGCTTAGAAAATTTTAGAGTGTGAGAAGCCTTATAGTAAGCCAAGTGTGGATGAAATAAAGTACTATAAGCAAAGTGGTAACTATGAATACTTGGCTTAGGAAATAAACATACCTTACACATTGTTGGATAATCGAGAGTAGTTATCGACATTGTTTACAATAATAGCACACTGGAAGAAATGATCCCCATAGCATGGTTTTCATATAATTATACTAAATGACTTATTTACTTTCATATAAAAGATGCAAGTGTTTACATATGAAAAACCTTATTTTCTATATAAACCCTTATAGTTCCCACTGAACCCGGATTTGGCTCATTCCTTCCTTTCAAACAGTTTTGCAGGATCATACTCAAGGGCGGCACGCGTGGCACGTTTATAGAATCTCTGATGACCCAAACTACTTTGTAGTCCTTTAACTTAAGGATTATGCCGTAGAGGCTTGATATTATATTTTAAGTCGTTTCTATTCTATATAACTTGGTGTTTATTGAAAAAGGATTTGGAATTGATTGTATCTAAAGTAATCTCATATGTGGAGTATTTTTATTAAATGTTTGCTTTCAAAATGACTTGGATATATAATACTCTTTTGTTTTACAGGGCGGATATCATATTTTTACAAACTCCACATGCCGAAATTTTTTTAAAATAGATTTTTACTTAATTTTCTTATAACATACACCCGTCGTCGCGTACGGCACCGTGATTAATCGGATCCCGGAGGTGAAAACCTCTTAACGGGATTCGGGGCGTTACATTAATACTATAAATTACAGACAAAAGAGCTATAAAGTGTCAAAATTAGATCAAACCTGGATGAATGTATGCGTTTGAGTATGAGATATACATGTCTCTTCTACTATTCAATAGTACTCAACAGCAATTACAACATAACGGACTAAACTTGCAGACCAATACAAAAGGAAATAGAACGAATTGCTTATCATTTAAATAACCCAATGAAATGGAAGTCATGGAGGGTACAACGAATTGGCCATTAAAGATATATGGTCAATTCAGATCCCCCATTTTCTTCACTTGTGGAGTAAAACTATGAAAAGAGACTTTTAGGTACTCGTGGCTGGGGTTGGTTTATGAGATTAATGTCAAGTAATTAAAGTTTAAATCATAACCATTTCTTTTAACTCTCCACAAAATTGATATAGATAATACAAGTGTACGTATGGCCTAGTCCAGTTGAATTCTTAGAATGAGAGTTAGCTCACTTGTTATTTTATGGTTCTAAGGCTTATTTATTTGTTTGATGTAATTATTAATAAGTACAACTTTGCATACATGGCACGAACTAACCCATTGTATATAACTTGTACATGTTTATGACACAACATAAATACAAATTTCATTTGAAAACCCATTCCCTAAAATTACATGCATTGCATATGATAATGCTCTAGAACCATGAAAGTTTTCACCAGCAAGTAGTGTAAATGTATGTATCATCATCTACAAAAATTTAGGAGAGCTCACAATAGTTTTACAAATATTATCTAAAAGGTGGATTGGGTTAGTACATGGAACTGGTACAGTAAGGGTTGGATATATTAGGCAGCCCCCTAACCCTGTTTTCAGAAATGTTGTTTTAGTACTAAAGCATGAGTATTTTGTAGGGGTAACATGTATATACGTATGGGTAACAAGTATATAGTTGTGTAAACACATATAATAAGCGTAAATGTAACGACCTGGTCGCACCTCAGTACGATATTGTCCGCTCTGGGTAGCGTCCTAGCCAGGCCTCAGCCCCAGGACATCTACCCTCACGGCTTTGTTTCTGGGAGCTCACGACCAGCTTCCCAGGGGGTCACCCATCCCTGGATTTCTCTGGTCCAAGCACGCTTAACTTCGGAGTTCTCATGGGATCCGAAGCCAGTGAGCTACCCAAAAGGCCTCGTACTTAATTAGCGACCATATCTTACTTATATGGGTCTCCAAGGATCCCCCAACTTCCGGTGTGCGATGCCCCCTTTGAGCTACCATTCCTCCACACAAGGGAGTACTCATCGCTCGAGCTACCATTCCTCCACACAAGGGAGTACTCGTCACTCAGGGCGTCACATCCTTCCCCCCAAGGGAATCGACGTCCTCGTCGACACACCGTACTCTGTGGAGTCCGCTCTGATACCATTTGTAACGACCCGGTCGCACCTCAGTACGATATTGTCCGCTCTGGGTAGCGTCCTAGCCAGGCCTCAGCCCCTGGACATCTACCCTCACGGCTTTGTTTCTGGGAGCTCACGACCAGCTTCCCAGGGGGTCACCCATCCCTGGATTTCTCTGGTCCAAGCACGCTTAACTTCGGAGTTCTCATGGGATCCGAAGCCAGTGAGCTACCCAAAAGGCCTCGTACTTAATTAGCGACCATATCTTACTTATATGGGTCTCCAAGGATCCCCCAACTTCCGGTGTGGGATGCCCCCTTTGAGCTACCATTCCTCCACACAAGGGAGTACTCATCGCTCGAGCTACCATTCCTCCACACAAGGGAGTACTCATCACTCAGGGCGTCACAGTAAACATGAGCAGGGCAGGAGCATAACTCACCAATCAATTTGTCACTGAACAATTCAACTTCTTAAACGCCTAAAAATTGATGGTGAAGGGGACAGGGTATATGAGGGGAATTGCTGGCTGCATAAGCACAATCAAACAAGAAGACCCATTCATTATTTAACACCCAAAAGATAGAAAGACACACCAAAACTCAGTCAAGCAAAACATCAAACACCTAAAGTGCACAATATACAAACAATAAAGCTTTATAACATTATAAAATCAAATACAAGTGTGTCATAAATTATATGATAACAAATTCAAATGCCTTGTATTTGGAGCAATTTTTCTTTGAAAAAACGTAGATTCAATTTTCCTTTAAACCCAATTTGAACAAATTTTTACATGGTTGAGAGAGAACCCTCGATGGACTAACTTGGATGAGATTTAGATGCCTCTGAAATTGTTGCCGGAATGGACAAATCGCCGGTGGGGTTGTATCTCAGAGAAGAGATGAACACAAAGTGAAAAAACCCTAGCTATTGGTAAAGGAGAAGTGAAACCCTACCTATTGGTGGAGGATTGGTAGAGGAGAAGCGAATCATAGCGAGGAAGAGAGGGTGAGCTAGGAGAGCGACGAGGAGGCGAATCGTTTTAATTTTTTTTTTTTTTTTTTGTCATAGAATTCAAAAGGATTTGGTTTTGAAAAACTTAAGTAGAGGCGTCGAATTCGGTCCTTCGTAGATATATGGTTTTAGAATTCAACTTGAATTCTAAATTTACCCATTTTATGACATCCAAACAAGAGAATTAGAATATCATACTCCAATTCCAATTCTATCTCATGGAATTGGGGTATCCAAACACACCCTAAAAGTATTTGTGACTTTAGTTATGTGGATTACACTGAGTATTAGTATATATGAATTACGATAAGAATCTTTGTATATATGAATTACAGTAAGAGTATCTATAATACTGCAAAAATGGTATATAAAAAATTACACGAAGAGCATCTATAAAATTACGCAAAAAATATTTGTGAACTGCACTAAGATAGTGTGTAAATTATTTAATACATTAAACTATATGCAAATGGCATCTAAACTATAGGTCTAGTTTCAGTTTGGCCCCTCAACTTTAAAAAGCGTCATTTAACCACTCAAATTGTTAACTAATTTCTAGTTTGATCCTTTCATCCATTTTTTAAAACTCTAGTCAAGGAGTAGAGTGATAATTTTTATTAAGAAATCATAGTGGGCTTCACAAATGGGGGCAACCCTCCCAAATTAAACAGTCCCTTAAAGGGGTTGGAAAATGCCCCTAACGGGGTTTGATTGAGCCTACATGCTTGTCGCCCTCACATTCTTTCCTCCAAAAATTTGATTCTACCATAGCTCCATCACCGTCGTACAACTTTTGTTCTGAATTTGTCATACTTGCATTTGATTGAGCCTGTACCACCGCTACCGTTGTGACGCCCCAAAATCCCGTTCAGAGGATTTTACCTCCGGGACCCGGTTAGCCACGGAGTCGTACGCGACGACGGGTGATCAGGTGTAAAACTTGTAATTTTATACCAAAAACATGTTCAAGAAATAAAATCATTTTAAAAGAAATTCTGGCATGTGGAGTTTATTTATAAAGCAATACCAAAACCTGTTAGAATTTATATACAATCCATATTCAATAGATACTCCACATTTAAGAAAAATCATTAATCAAAGCCTCAACTGAGGTCTCAATCTTAATGAACTTTATATCAAAATACAATACTGTAATACATAATCATTTACTAACTAATCAAGTAGTACATAAGTCGTTTCCTAACGACTTAAGTGATCAGGGTTCATCAGAGCTATCTAGACTTGTGCTCGTACCATTCCCGCGAACACCTGCAAAACCTGGTTTGGAAAATGGGAGTGAGCCAAACGGGCTCAGTGGGAACTATAAGAGTTTGTATAGGAGAATAGGTTAGAAATCATGCATGCCATGCAATGCAATATAATGAAAGTAAAGTTGGTTTATATGCTGCTTCTGTGTAATAAATCTCCTCTGGGTAGAAATATGTATATACAAATGTAAAGACATGTACGTATACAATACATTTAAGAAGCAGCCAATGTATGGAAAACCTTTTCGTGAACTATGTATATATAATGTCCCCAACCCAAAGTACAAGAAAAGCAATGTACGTATACATATACATCATCGTACTACATAAGCCACAACACCGCGACTAGATCTATCACATCAATCACATATATCAAACTCACGTCTAGGATTTTCATATATCTACTGTACAGAGATAGCCGGCACTCGGTTTCTTCTGCCCAAGGCAGGGACCACCTACCAGGTCCACCTAGACGCTACCTCACGTAGCCACACAGGCATACGCTACCTCACGCAGCCATAAAGGCGCACGCTACAATAATACTCACGTAGCCACCAAGGCTATACGCTACCGGTAATCACCATCTATCTAGTACGAACGGTGTGGCCATCCGATGTAAAATCACAATAATCATAAATACATCAAATCAATGAAATCACAAGAATATAGAATCCAACATGTACAGTTATGCAAATACATATATTCCATGTATATTTGTATAACTCGTATATATGTATATCCATCCATGTTATGGGTACTTACACACTTTGTAAAACACGTAGTGGTATTGTTGTTAAGGTTGTACAAGATCTGCCAAGTCCGTCAATTAATAAAGGAAACCAGAAAAATCCTTAGTTTGGGAGGTTTCACATATTTTCATCAATTTGGCCCCAAGCCAAGTCTAACACAATAAAACAATGGATACGAGTTCCCAATTAGCCTCCCAATATGATTTAAAGACTTGGTTTATTCAAAACATATATATATATATTTGACCAGCATACTTACGGACTGGCTAGGTAAGTAGAAAATCTCATAAATATGGTTTATAGCTAAAAACACAACAACAATACCACCAATATATGTACTTTGTCCCAAAACATACTTATAAAATCATGTATCGCATTGCATATATGCGTATCATAGTATATAGTCCATAATCATATCCGTATATAGGGGTTTCATACCAAACTTTAGGAAATTAAGATAGAAATGGCAATTTCTAGTATAATCCACCATATATAATCATATCAAGTCCAAATCAACCAAAGAAATAAGAGAAATCAACCCAAACCCCATGAATGTGCAATTTAGGTAGAAAAACCCTAGGTTTAGTTTGATTTGAGGTGAATAAGATGTAATCGTAAGAAATCTTGTTAAAATACTATTGTTCCCACCTTAGGCGGGTCAATCCCTCGAAGAATCGCCAACGAATTGAGCCGAGGAAGCACGGATACGAAAACCCCCAATTTGAAGCTCCAAACCCTAGAAATGGTGGATGAAGGTGGAGAAGATGATGAAGATGGTGATGATAGCGTGGTTTTGATGCGGAAGAAATTGCCTTAGATGATCACGAGATCCTCCCCAAAATCGCCCCCAATCTCTCTCTAAAGGCTCTCCAATTGGTGGGGTGAAATGAGGATGAAAGGAGAAGAAGAAATATATATAAAACCTGTCCAGCGCGATGGAGTCGACTCCCTACTGTTCATGGAGTCGACTCCCTAGGCCTGAAGGTGCCCCTTTCAGCTTTTGGTCAAAAGCTCGACTTCGCATGCACTTTTGGGCCTCAAGGAGTTGGAATTGGCTCTCGGCCAAAACATGAAAGTTGTAGAAGGCATTGAGATGAAGACGTGGCCGAAAACGGGGACTCATTTGGAGTTCAGATGAGGAAGTTATGGTCTTCCAAAGTTGGGCAAAAATCATCAATCGCGTAGGATCGAAACTTGTGATTTTCGACCCGATTTTCGTCTGAGCCACCCGAAACAACTTATGGTCATTATGACACACTTAAATACGTTAATATGACTTATTGGAAGTTTCCAAACCATTCCAACCTTTCCAGAACCCAATTTGGCTGCCCGGAGCCAAATTCAGTCTTATACGCGATATGGGCCGCGATTTGCAAGCAATAAGGAAACCGGGTGTTACAGCCGTCGAGCTCTTCCTCGAAAGACTTGTTTTCGCTCTAGTTCTGCCATACCTCCATCACTATGGATTTGCCATACCAATATCACCTTTTTTAATTGCTAGTGGTATAGTATTGTCAAAAAAACAAAAAACAAAATAAAATTTGCTAGGGCATAGCGGAGTCCTTTTGTCCACTTTATTTGTTAAAGTTAATGGAAAATGGTTATGAGCATCACATATGCCCACTATTAAAGGTATTTTTGTCCAACTACTAAAAACAAACATTTTTCTCTATGAGAGAGGGAAAAAAATAAGAAAAATCACAAGAGATGGCAAAAGAAGAAATGAAACAAAACTTTGATTTAAACCAATACATCCAAAAATGATATAGTTTTTGCTTTCTGGTGTTCATATATAATTTTTTTCTCTTTCATTGAGGGAACATATTAATTTTTGATAGTTAAAGAACATGTTAGTTTTTAGTAAAAAAAATAAATTAAAATATTCTATTGAGGAAACATGTCATAAACTTAATTTTGCCGAAAAAAAAACAAACAAACATGAATTTGATTTTTATCTTGTTAGTCTGTCCCTTCTTATTTACTTTAATTGGACCATCTGCATGGCAAGCTAGGAAGAATGGTTGATACTTGTTTTGTCGCACAATATTTTAATCCAGCAAATTATTGAAGATACGCATGAGTTCCATTCCATAAATTTTGCAGATATTGGAATGAAATTTTACTTACAACATCAATTTTTTTAACTTAAAACAACAGTATACTTAAAACACTATAAAAAATATAATAAAATTTTTGAAACAATACGCGATGCACCACAATTTTTTTAACTAAATAAAATTCAAGTTTTTACTTTCTCTCTCTCTCTCTCTCTCTCTCTCTCTCTCTCTCTCATTCTCACTCAAACATATACACAAATTAAAAAAAATCAAACCTTTACATAAATTATATTATATTTAAAGTTTGTGCATGAAAAAAATATTGAAGTATTTGTACATATATTTTGATTATTTTATTGTAAATGTTCAAAGATTAAAAGTTTTTCTTGACTCGGTCAAGCAATGTTGCATGTGGTACAATAATTGGGCAACAAGATACTGAATCTAGTATGCCTCAAGGCTAGTATATATTAAACTGACACAAATTTACTACCACTAATATGCAAAGAAATTGATATATTTTAGTCTACTAATTTATAATTTGGAATGCATAGTATTACAAATTTTTATTTTTAGTACTTTTTAGGTGCTATGAACGAATTGGGGAAAAATGATTTTTGAATGAAGCAATTTGAAATTAAGATGAAAATGATATGATGAAAAGAATATTTGTAAATAAAATGAGAAAGCGGAGCAAAACATCTGGTTAACAAAGAAAGGCAGTGAGACTAACAAACAAGGGAGTTGCGAGCCCAAGTCGAAGAAGTAACAGTTGCCCACAAATTGTATTACGGATCGAATCCTGAGTCTCACATTTTAGTTTTAAAGAAGACATACTCAGTCATTTGCATCAGCTTTTAGATAAGCCCATTCCGCCCAAGAAGCAAGCCAAGTCCATTAAGAACCCTAAGCCCAAAAATAAAGGAAGAACCCTCTAAAAAGGGCACAGTTGCATCAAATTGAGGAGGTGTGCCGAGAGCTAGCTTTCTTCCATTCTCTATTTTCTTAGTTTTTATTTTCTTTTTATTGTGCCTAGACTGGAAGTTTGATTATTTAATTAAATTAACGTCAAGTAATTTTTTTAAAAAAACTTATTATTTTCTGTTTATTTTCTTTTTTATATTCTAGTGTAAATTTATTTTAGGGTTATGATGAATATATTTAATTGATTTCGTTTCACGTTGTTAAGCATGATATTTATTGTGAAAAATATAATTGACCTTAAATAGGTCATACCGGTACGCTGGGCTTGAGAGATTTCCTTTGCCTTTGAATACTGGCATACCAGTGTTGCCCCTTGGCTTCATACCCGTATGCTGGGCTGGGTTGCAAGAAGAATTATTTGCCATGTGGTGTGCAGCTGTGCAAGTATGCACTTAAAAAGGATTATACCATACGGCCATGCCCAAGAGATCTTGATTTACTTCTCATGCATGCTACTCATGCAATCCTATAAAACTTGGATCGATTCATATACATAAAGGCTTTTAAACCAAGTATTCAAGGATGTAATTTAATTATGAATCAATTCAAGAATGCATCGTAAAACTTGAACTTTAAAACCATTCAATTCAAAAATCTTTAATATTTAAGAGATTCACCCGTTAGAATTTTTGAATCAAAAACATTACAACTGAAAACGTGTTTTTTAGTATTGGAATTAAGTCAACTCAAATATAGACCTCATATATTTGGGCATGATGTAAAATTTCAACACCCAGAAATTGAAATTTTAAACATATGGGCTACTTCAAGTTTTAAATTTTGGCCCCTCTGACAAAATCTGGTTTGTCCCTTCATATATATATATATATGCACTTATAAATACTATATATTAAATATATCTAGAGTGTTTTAATTAGTATGCACACAAAACAACCGAATTATCCCTCTCACGCCGAAAATTACTATTAAATAATATTAATCGTGGGATTTTTGAACTCTTAACCGTCAACATAAGACCACAATTACTTACCATTAAATCAAATGTCATTACATATTTTTAAATGTGAAAAACTACTAAATATCTTATCGCACACATGTAGATTGTGCCGGTACATAAAAGTACATAAAATAATGCTAAAGGGGGATTTCAACTAATAAGCTTAAACTTGAATAATACATTCAATTACCACTGTGCAAAATATAATTACATATTTTTAATGTGACGAAATATTAAAAATTCTATAAAGAGGGATTTCAACTTATGACAGCTTAAATATAAATAATACATTCAATTATTCCTGTGCTAAATTTACATGTTATTATCGCGAAAACTTAATAAAAATTCTACTACACACGTAGAGAATATGCCGTTAGACTAGTATTAATTAACTCGATCAGACAAAACACGGGACAAGGCAAGTCGTCCATGACTTTTTGCCACTGCACATACAAAACATAATTATGGGCGGTGATATTTACACTCTACAAAATAATAATATTCTCATTTTTCTTCAATTCTTGATAACCGAGTAAGGTGTAAGTTACTTAGTTCTTGAGGGTGAGTATAAGTCTATATAATCGGTGTTGAAGGACTGAGTATGTAAGGAATTATCAAATTTATACTCGGTGTTCAAAAGTCAAGTAACATGCACCTTACTCGGTTCTCAAATACCGAATGAAAAATGGGAGTCTTACTAAATATTTTATTGGATGTAAATATCAACACCCCTTATTATCTATGACTTACGCGCAGGAGTGATGACGTGGATAATAAAATATGCACGAATTTATGGAAAGCAATCAAAAGAGAGAAAGCAAACAATATATACCACAACACTATATATCCGGTGGTTCAATCACATTTTAACTTACGAGTTTTGTATTTCTCAATAATGGTAGGATTTTTTCATAAGAACTGTTCTTAAATTAATAAATTTAAAATCTATTTATTTTGAGAGGTAAATGGATGAAATATTTCATGTTAATTGGTAAAGATGATGTATGTAATTAATACTAGATCATCTCCGTGAAATTTTTATCAAAAAACTCAATTGGGAAGTTAGTTAATTGAAAATTTGATATATATATATATACATGTGCATATTTTTGACCATTGAAATTTTAGATATTTAATTAACTCACTTCGCGGATAAATTTTTGATAAAATTTAACAAAAATAATCTACTCATTATAAAAATTATCTCCTAAAAGTAAAACTCTCTTTTAAATTGTTTGTCTGAATTATTAAGGGGATAATTATTATGGGTCTTTTATTTTGGTCTATGAAATTATAGTCAAAGTTTGACTCGTCTTGTGCGTGCCCAGCAGTCGACCTCGTTGCCAAATGCCTCCATATATTACATAACACTCGTCAAGAAAAATAGACTATTAATTTAATAAAAAAAAAAAACAGCATAATTAAATAATTAAATACATGCAATACATAACACATCAACTAATTAAAGAATTTACAGATATACAATAATAATAATATTTAATACAATCAACTCTAACTTATTATATTCAAACTGAAAAACTGAAAAAAAAAAAAAGAACAACCAGAGTGAGAAAACCCATCGTGCTTAATTAGCTAGCAAAATCATAACTACTTGTGGTATATTCTTTGGTTAGTGATGTTTAACCCCTTGAAGTAGGCGATGCCTCCCCGCCCATGGGCATGTCGGAGATGGCTTCGAGCATCCGGCAGATGCTGATGGAGCGCGCCGGCTTGAAGCTGAGTGATTTCATCATCTTATTCTTTGAAAATAAGTGGGATGAATTTGAAAGAATTAAATAAACCAAAGCTTGAACAAGCGCAAACATGGCCACCTTTATTATTGAATCACCTAAGAACATGTCTAATATTGCCATTTCTTCAAACAATAATTATATGGAAGAGTTCAAATTTTAGAGAGAGAGAGAGAGAGAGAATGTGTTATGGGAAATGCTTAGAAGGGCTTATATATATATATATATATTATTGGTTGTGGTTATGCTATATTATCAAGGAAGGGCAAAGGCTCCTGTGGGTTGTTAGTTAGTTGTTAAGAGTTGAATCTTCTCGTGAGTTTTATTGTAAAAGGTGGCTTTAGGGTTTTGGCCTTATCCTAAATGAGTAGGAACCCATTTGGGTATGGTCCTTGCTTTTTTATGAATTGAATAAAGGAAAGCACATTGATGATGCTTTAAATACATAACCATTTGTTTTTTTATTACTCCGCCGGCTTAAAAGGCTCATCTTTATACTATTTTGGTAGGTCTAAAGTATAAACATTTTATCATAATGTATTGAATGTCATATTAAAAAACAAATCGTAGTTTTTTATAAAAGGAAGAAAGTTAAAGTAGTAGTTCGTTTATGGTATGGAACGTTTTTTTCGTCGTAAAAATATTAGGGTTGCTTTTTTCATCTTCATCATTATACTATTTTTGTATTATCTAATGAGAATTTGAACTTGGAATACTACTCCACGTCAACATGTTATTAGCACGCTTAGAGCAATTAACCCTAACCCTAAGAAAACCCTTGCAGCCAGCCACCACCACCACTAGTATCCTTTCTCGTCGCCCAACCTTCAAGCTTGTTTGGATCAAAATCAAAAGGCCGACGCTTTAGATCTCAAATTGAACAAAAATAACTAAAGGTACTATCGTAATTTTTTTCGAAAATCATATAAGTTATCTTTGGATTATGTTGTTCAGTATTTTTTTTATAATACATAATTTATGCTCCATTTGATAACATGGAAAAGAAAAATAAAAACATTTGATTAGGTAAAAAGTTGGAAAATAAATTGAGACATGTGATAAGATACTCTCCATTTCATGCTCAATTTATGAGTAGATATCCTCTATTCTTCATAACTTTTTGCGGAACATTTTTCTTCCTTAACCACCAAAGAAAATTTCTCCATGAAAAAACTACAAAGTAAGAAGATATCTCACCACATGTTTCAACTTATTTTCCAACTTCTCAAAAAAATCAACTGTTTTTATTTTCCTTTTCCATATTGTTATCAAATGGACTCTTAGGCTCCATTTGATTGTAAAGATGGAAAAGGAAAATAAATTTAGTTAGTTTGTGTAAAAAGATAGAAAATAAGGTGAGAGATGTTACTCATTTTATGAGTATATATCATTCATCCTTTTATATTTTTGGTGGAAAATTTTTACTCACCACCAAATAAAAAAAAATTCTTCATGGAAAAACTTAAAAATCAAGAGGATATCACATCTAACACTCAACTTATTTTTCTTCTTTTCACCAAAACTAACTTAATTTTTTTTTCCACTTTACAATCAAACGAATGCTTAATGTTAATTTTTGAATAACGTGTATAAGATTTTCTTAAACTTAGAGAGAGTTTTGATTATTATTCTTTTATACAAGAAGAAGAACCCCTATATATATAGGGATAGATAAGAAACAACCAAACATAATAAGGAAACATAAACCTAAAGTAATTAAACTTATATATTCTAACACTCCCCCTCAAGTTGGTGCATAGATATCAAGCATGCCCAACTTGCTGATCAATCTGGAAAATATCTTGTTGGAAACAGCCTTAGTGAGTACATCAGCCAACTGATCTTCCGAGCGAATATGGGGCACTGCAATTATGTTATCTTCCAATTTTTCTTTAATGAAGAACTTATCAACTTCCACATGCTTTGTTTTATCATGTTGAACGGGATTGTGAGCAATATCGCATGCTGCCTTGTTGTCACAATATAACATCATTGGTTCTTTCGGCGGATAACCTATGTCAGTCAATAACAACCTCAACCATAATAATTCTTGGACTCCTACTGCCATTCCTCGATATTCCGCTTCAGCGCTTGAACGAGAAATGACATTTTGTTTCTTGCTCCGCCAGGTGACGAGATTCCCACCAACGAATGTGAAATATCCTGATGTAGACCGTCTGTCACCAACATTTCCGGCCCAATCAGCATCAGTATACCCTTCAACTTTCAAAAAATCACTGTTCTTTGTAAATAAAATCCCTTTTCCAGGAGCTGCTTTCAGATAAGTAAGAATCTTCATCGCAGCCTGCATATGCTTCTCTCCAGGATTATGCATGAATTGATTGACTGTACTCAATGCATAAGAAATATCGGGCCTAGTATGTGCTAAGTACATTAGTCTTCCTACTAGTCTCTGGTAACGCCCTTTATCAACAGGCACTTGATTAACTTCAATTTCTAATTTCAATCTTTCTTCTGTAGGAGTAGTCGACGGTTGACAGGCAGACATTTCAGTTTCATTTAGTAGATCCATTGCATACTTTCTCTGAGAGAGAAATATGCCCTTTGAAGATCTGGATACCTCAATTCCGAAAAAATATTTTAGTTCACCAAGATCTTTCATCTCAAACTCTTGAGATAGATATTTCTTCAGTGCTTCTTGTTCATGTGGGTCATTCCCGGTGACAACCATGTCATCAACATAGACAATAAGTGCTGTGATTTTTTCGTGGCACCTCTTTAAGAATAACGTATGATCCGAATTGCTCTGGTTGTAACCGAACTTCCTCATTGATCTGGCGAATCTCCCGAACCAAGCTCTTGGAGACTGTTTTAAACCATACAAAGACTTTCTCAATTTTCATACTTTGTTTATGTGCTCTGCTGGAACATTGTAACCCGGTGGGAACTCCATGTATACCTCCTCTTCTAAGTCTCCATGCAAGAATGCATTCTTTACATCAAATTGTTTCAATGGCCAATCCAGATTTGCCGCTAAAGAGAGCAAAACACGAACAGTGTTGATTTTTGCCACTGGTGCAAATGTTTCCAAATAATCGATCCCATGTGTCTGAGTGTAGCCTTTTGCTACAAGTCTTGCTTTGAATCTTTCGATGGTTCCTCTGCCTTATGTTTCACCATGTACACCCATTTGCAACCAACACGTTTCTTCCCCATTGGCAATTTAACTATATCCCATGTGGCATTCTTCTTTAAGGATTTCATTTCCTCATCCATTGCTGCTTTCCATTTTGGATCACTTAAGGCTTCTTCCACATTGTTAGGAATAGATATATAAGATAATTAATTTACAAATGACTTATTCGATTCTAACAACCTATTGTAAGATATGTAGTTGCTCATGGGATATTTGGCCTTACTAGAAAGATCAGATTCATATGTTTGTTTAGGCATACCTCGATTGATTCGATTATGGAGTTGTTTTTAGGAGGTTCATGAGAAAATACTTGAGGATCAGGATGAGAAACTTGATATTCAGACTCAGATGTGTCTGAGGGAGACAATTGGTTATTTGTATCAGGCGACAACAAATTTGAGGACTGTGGTGAATTCAGCAGTGAACTCGATGAGCTTAATTGTGGCGAATTTGGGGGTGAACTTGGTGGATTCGGTAGTTGTGAAGTTGACTGTGGTGATACCTCGAGTTGAATTATCGTATCCTCATCCCCACTAACAAAATCAAAAGCTTGAACTTCTCTATTATTCTCCCCCTGAAGTTCAGCCTGATAAAAATACATATCTTCTTCATGAAAGACAACATCCATTGTCACGTATAATTTTCGAGTGTTAAGATTATAACACCTATACCCTTTCTGAGAGGATGAATAACCCATAAAAACACATTTAAGGGCTCGAGACTCTAACTTGTTTCGTTGTTTTTTCGGTAAACGAACAAATGTAACGCATCCAAACACACGAGGAGGCAAATTCGATACTGGAGGAGCCAATACAGCTTTGTGAAAGACGTCAAATGGTGTTTGAAAATCAAGGACTGTTGATGGAACACGGTTAATTAGATAGACAGTAGAGGCAAGTGCTTCGCCCCAATAAGATGTTGGAGCATTGGCCCCAATTAGTAACGCCCGTACTACTTCTAGTAAATGCTTGTTCTTCCTTTCTGCAATACCATTTTGCTGAGGTGTATACGGGCATGTTGATTGATGGACAATCCCATGATACTTGAAATACTTTTGCAAATCTGTACTCATGTACTCACCTCCATTATCACTTCGAAACACTTGAATAGTGGCTTTATACTGTGTACTGACTTGTTTATGGAATCTCTGAAATAAAGAACTTACTTCGCTTTTAGATTTCATAGGACATACCCATGTCATTCGTGTGCAATCATCAATGAAAGTGACAAACCAATGAGCACCACTTAAAGATGGAGTAGGAGAAGGCCCCCATACATCAGAGTGGATTATCATAAACGGGGCTGAACATTTATTAAGTAATGGTGGAAAAGACGTACGATGGCTCTTTGCAAGTTCACAAGTTTCGCAGCGAAAAACAGATTGCTCGACATTCTTAAAAATTTTAGGAAATAACCTTTTCAAATAGCTAAACGATGCATGACCTAATCGGCGATGCCACAGCCAAATCTCATCTTCAGCCTTTTTCCTCACGGTCACGTCAGTTTGTAAGGCCTGATGTAACTGATTCATACTCGTCACTGCCAAATTCAAATAGTACAAATTTTCTCGCCTCACACCATAACCAATTGTCTTCCGTGTCTGAATACCCTTAAAGACACAATGAGAAGGCCAAAAAATAACAATACAATTTAAAACATTAGTAATTTGAGCAACAGACAATAAGTTATTTTTTAGTGAGGGGACTACTAGCGTAGAATTTAGATTTATAGAATCTGATAAAAGAACAGACCCTTCCCCAATAACAGGGACTGGATCACCATTAGCTGTGGAAATAAACTTTTTTGATGAGGTGGTAAGAGATGTGACCTGTCTAGAATCGAATGTCATATGATTTGTAGCACCAGAATCAATTATCTATGTATCATTCAAAACAGTTGCAGAATTTAATGCCTTACCAGGTATCCTAGTGGTTGTAAGCAATCCCGAACCCTTATTATCATTATCATAATTAAAACGATGACGCCGAGAATGATCCCACCAGTCTGGATAACCAATTACTTCATAACACCGCTTCTTTGAATGCCCGATTTGTCCACATATTGAACATGGTGGATACGTTGAATTAGATTGATTTTGTAAGATGCTGTTGCAAGCCATTGTGAGGCTTTGTAGGGAACCAGTCAAGTTTGGTCAAGAATCAATCAAAAAATAACTGAACCGAGATAAGAAATAATGCATTAGAGCTAGTTCTGTTATTTAGAGATCGAATCTAAAAAATCTGAGGCTGCAGTTGTGTTCAGAAGGTCAAAAAATGTTAGGAACCGGTCAAGTATCCCAAAAAATCGGTCAAAAATCTGCTGAACTGGTCAAAAAACCTTCTGCTGGACCGGTTTAAGTAAATCGCTGATTGACGGCGACTGACGGCGTTAACGGACGATGACTAACGGAGTTAACTAATGGCGTTAACTGATGGCGACTAGCGGCGTTAACTAACGACGACTAACGGCGTTAACTGACGGCGCGACTAATGGCGCGTGAACGGCAGCGGGCGGAACGGCCGATCTTCAGGAAGCGTGTGAGGGTGCGTGAGGTGGTGTTTTGGGTCTATTTTTTGCGACTGAAATCGTCTGATTAAGACGTTAAACTTGGTATATTTAAATATGGATTTTTAATAGTACAACGTTAAATCTGAATTTCTTTCGAAAATCGAGATTTGTGGATACTTTGAGTTATTTCTGAAATTGAGGCACGGCTATACTATGGATCTGGCTTGAAAATCGGTAGTTGTGGTTTGGTGATTTATGGGAATGACGGAAAAGATGATTGTAATTCCTCTGATACCATCTTAAACTTAGAGAGAGTTTTGATATTATTCTTTTATACAAGAAGAAGAACCCCTATATATATAGGGACAGATAAGAAACAACCAAACATAATAAGGAAACATAAACCTAAAGTAATTAAACTTATATATTCTAACAGATTTGATGTATAGTCTATTCTTGGAATTGTATTAGATCTAATTTTTGAAAACATCGTTGCTGGTTGCTTTATGATAGCCATTTAGGTTCAGATCTCCTTATATGTTTTACCATAAATGTCCTTGATTTGCGTGCAATCCTTTTAGGCATAAAGTTCACCTTATAGTTTAATTTTTGCAGGATTAGGCAAGAATGATGAATGGTGTTTAATTAAATATTTGACTTGACATCAAGTTGTGTTGACGTCGTTTTTTTCTTTTTCATTCATATTGTTTTACTGGAATGGGAGTTTTTCCATTATATGTATATATAATAGATCTGATACGTCCTTTACTTGGAACTATATATATATATACTAAATCACATGCACACGCGATGCGTGTGCTACTCAGATATATTTAGTTAAAATTAAAATATAAGAAAACGATGTTAAGTGGTATAGTGGTTAAGTAGCAAATTACTTTGTTCAAGGCTCAAACCCTATTGCAACCATATTTTTTAATGAAAAAAAAAACTCGCAAGGGTAAAATAAGCAATTCAAAAGTCTGACACAGCTTCATGATAATAAAACCCAATTATCTAGGTTTTCGACCCACCCCGATCCTAATGGGGTGAGTTTTTTTGACCTCGGGTTGGGTTTGGATATCAAAAAAAGAATATACTGGCCCAGGTTCATGGGTGGGTTTGGATTTTGCATCTAAAAAATCCAACCCGACCCTACTCTACCCTCATACATATATATATATATATATATATATTTATATAGTAGCATGCCGACACGCCCCAACTCAATCTTTCCTCCTCTCGATACTCTCTAACTAAATTTGATTTAATTCTCCCTTCTTTGTGTGTAATTTATTTTTATAATTCTTTCAAATAAAGTAAAAAATTATTGAAATAGATTTAATTTTACTCGATTTATTTTTTTGCATCGTTGATTTGGCAAGATATAGTTAAAATTAAGATGAATTCTATTTTTCTATTTGATTTGGAATAGATTTAGTAAAAATTCAGGGCGGGGCGGGTTCGGGTTTCAAAAATAAAATCTGCATCGGGTTTGGGGTACACTATTACAACTATGGATCGTGTTTGGTATTAGCCAAACCCGATCCATCACCATCCCTAAATATATCTAATTCAAAATAAAATATAAAACAAAGATGTTAGATGACCTAGTGGTTAAATAGTGAATTACATAATCAAAGGTCTAAGGTTCAAAATCTCTTGTAAGCATATTTTTTAATGAAAAAAGAGACCACAGGGGTAAAATAGGCAATTCAAAAGTCTGACACAGCTTCATGGTGGTTGAAATGGGTCTTGGCTTTATATAATAGTATAGATATATTAAGGTATGTATTCAAATGCCATTTAAGTCTTAATTTGATTTTTTGTTGTACTGCCACTTATTATTAAATATGAGTAAAATCCTGCCAATTTATCTTAATATTTAACATAATGAAATTGTTTTTGTTTTTATCACTTTAATATATAGAAAGATTATATATATATATACTAGGGCATACCCGTGCTATCCGGCACGGTGAAATAAATAAGATCTGATAATAGGATAAAAAAAAGTAACTTGTTATGAATCTAAATCGACATATATCAATCAGCCTATTTTGAACATATTGTTTAGCATAATCTAATGTTTTGAACAACCAAAATGTAAGTTCAAGATATCTTCATGTTAGAAAAACAAAAAGTATACTTGATGGGACTGGACTTGTCTTTTATTTTTTAAAGAATCTTTTAATCATATTTTTTTTATCTTTGATCTTGGTAAAATAATGTTTTAACAAATTAAACTCATGGACATATGTGAAAATAATACAACCACGTCTCTAAGTATGATTTCAAAATAGTCTAAAAATACGTTCTTAAATGTTACTAAATAATTTTTCTTGACGGTTCTTGTTTAATTGATCTTGATTAGTAGATTATAAATATTAATATTTTATTAATTTTTTTATTTTAAGTTATGGCATTTTTAATGTTGACAAAATTATTGGTGTGTGAGAGTTTATTGGGTGTATATTATTGGTATAAGTGTTTTAACTTTGATGTGACATCTTGATGTGTGTATAAAACTCATCCAATGGTGTAGAACTAATGCACACCATAATATGTGTATTTTTAACCATTAGATTCTTATATTTTTTGGAGAAAATTTTGGTCAAAGATGGTGTTTTATAATATAGATATATAAATCAGCTGTATTTCATGCATAAATCTTTTAAATATGTTTTGGATCTGTGGGTTTATAACGTGGCTATCAAATTATTTTTGAAACCTTATTATATACTCCATGGTATTTTATGAAGATTAGTTAGTGATAGTTCTTTTCTTATTTATTTGATTACATGCTAAATAACTATTAGATTCTCCACCTTATTTGTTGTGCTTTGCGCAAAAAATATTTAGCGTTGTTCCATTGCATAACTATAATATTATTAATTTTCTAATAGTGTTTTATGACCTCAGTTGCATGTTAAGTTTTATAACTCTACTTTAGATATGAGATGAATTAATTAAATTTATAATTGCTAAAATTGTGGTAAATCAACATGCTAAGAAGATTTGAATATTACTTGTTTTATTTAATATGTCATAAATTAAAAGTTTTCATGATAATGAAAGTTCATACACATTATAATTACTATGATAAAGTATTTTCATATAGCATTGAAAATCTGACTATTATGAATCTTGGTTTTGAAATCTAATTCATATTTTTGGAAAATAACTAACGTGAATGTACTCACGATTGTGTAATATTTTATCTACTATTTATTAAGATGGCTGACCCAACTTCACCTAAATTTGACATTTTTTATTCAAAAGGACTTGAGTATTATCGATGGTTTTCTAATGTATAATCCGCTTTTGTGGTCAAAGAATACTCTACCATACTTGCTGACCCCAGAGACCCCATAGACAAAGGACCGTCTTACAAGGTGAAAGCAAATGCATTAATATTTCTTAGGAGACATATTGACCCTAGTCTACGTTAAGAGTTTGCTCCCAGAATTGACTGTTCAGTGGAATGAAATCTGCTTGCTTGACTATAAAAAGGTCAACGACTTCAACAAGGACATGTTGCACCTAAAGGCACGTCCCAACTTCCGTGGAAAGAATTTCACAGAAGATGATATAATCTGGAAGACTCTTTCCACTTTTCCTACTTCAGCACTTATATTAGCGGACCAATATAGGTTTGAGTATGATAACAAAAGAATCACATAATTCAATAAGCTAATCAACCCATTGCAAGTGACTGAGAGGCATAATGAGGTTCTTTCGAATAACAATGCCAAGCCTGTTGGGATAAAAGGAATTCTTAGGCTAATTAGGGCAAGATAAACAGTGGAAAGAACCCCCAATGCAAAGGAAGCTGGACGTGCTGATCCCTACTCACGTGGCAACAGTGCATAACGTGGAAAGGGACGTGGGGGTCGTGGTATGCACCGTGGAGGTCACTACTTGAATATCCTCCTTTGCCGACAAGTTTTGAGCTAGCAAAATATATTTTGTTGGTAGAAAAGCTTTCGACCGACGATTTTTCTTATTTGTTGACTAAATGAATGCGCTAAAAATAAGGTTTTGGTGCGTCCTTTTAAGGACGACTTAGTGGTATAGTCGACCAATATTTTGTTGGCACAGAGTTTTTTAGCCGATAGGCTTATTTTTATTAGGTAAGGATTTTAAGGGATATTTCCCGCCTTCCAAAAATTTACACACCGTGCCTTTTTTGCTTCAACCAGCAATTATTAAAGGCAACAAAATGTTTTTGGTCGGCTTAAGAAATAAATATAATGTTAAAATTAATTGAAAAAAAACTCCTCGACTAAAACTTCAAATTTCAAAACCTAATCATCAATAATATTTTCTAACTCAATTACTCTCCGTCTCTCTCTGTCTATCTTGATGGATGGTGGTTCCGATCCTTATAGCCATACACCCAAAGAAATCCCTGGTGCAACCCTCCCCCCCTCCCATTGAAATCCCCATAACCTTCTCCTTTGGTGCAACCTCTTGTTGATTAAACCCATCCAACACCTCCCTTCTCATTAGTGTACCAACAAATTGGAATAATTTATCATGCTAATTTATAATTTAGAAAGCATATATTATTACTATTATAATTTATTATGCTAATTTATAAGTACGACTATGAAATGTAATTCTTTTTAAGAATTCTTGATATTAGTTGAACCAAAGAACTACAGACCATACGAAATGATTTAAGCCTTCTTTGGTCACCTACATATAACCTAATCTCACTTTTACATTTATACTGCTAGTCACCCCCTTTGAGCCTAATATAAAGCGTTTCTTTGTTAAGCCGATATCTTTGCCCTGCTACAGTTAGGAGTTTAACCCATATTTATGGCCTACTCTTTACCTAATAATATGTTGAGATTATTTATTTTATGTGGGGGTAGTAGTGAAAAGTGAGTTTGAAAAAAAATAGTAAAAAGAAAAAAAAGTGATGAAATCTCATTCAAATATCAAAATAAAACGAAAGGAAGACAATTAGAAAAAAAAACAGAGGAAATAAATGTGTGAAAAAAAAAGGAGATGTGAAAAGAAAGAAAAAAGATGAAAATAAAAATAAAAGAAAAGAAAAGAAAAGGCTGAAGTGAAGTCAAAGTTAAGCCCAAAAGTGTCAATTTTATATCTCAATGTGTTTCTTAAATCTTTGATCCCTTATATACCCTTCCTTTCATAACCTTACCTAAGCCTTATGTTACAACCCGAAAAAGTTCTAATGATCCTTTGGATATGATTTGGAGGTGAGAGTGGTGAAGGGGATCCATTTATGCATTTTGCTTTTCTAGTGGAATAAATCCTTTCATGAGACTAATGTTCTTTTTATTTATAGCGTTTTTCGTATTATAAATGTGAAAGACTTTTGAAATTGAATACATTTACTCTTTATTGCCAGCATATGATTAGAGCATTTACACCACATTCTTGAGTACTTCATTTGTTGAGTTTATGCCGTGTAAGGAGTTGAGTCAAAGTATAGTTTGGATGGCACTTAAATGTTTTGCTTATTTAGATACCAAGGATGTCGTGTTGTTGTGAATTCACACTCTCGCAATGTGGATTGGTGAGAATGAAATATTTTATTAATCTTGCTAGTTTGAAAACTTTGATGTTGCATGTGTGTCACATTGTTTTAGCAAGTGGGTATTTGGATGTCCTTGTTGACTTATTTACATTGTGAAAAGAGGGGATTTTAAAAATAACCATTACATTCGAATTTTGTTGGAAACTTTGGATTTATGAAAAAGAATTTATTTTGAGATTTTTAGCTTTACTCGAGGACTAGCAAAGTGTAAGTTGGGGGGACTTTGATATACTAAGAAATTGATATAATTTATCATGCTAACGTATAATTTAGATAGTATCTGTTATTACTATTTTTCTATTTTTAATGTTTTCCCATGTGTTAGAAATGAATTGGAGAAGATTGAGAAAAATAGAGAAATTAAAGTAGGTGAAGATACGTAAAGTGCTCAATACTTCTGGATTCATAACTTTTTACTCGGAACTTCAAATTATGCGATTCTTGACCATAATTTGAATATAATTTCAGGAGTTACGACTTTTCAGTTTAGCACTTTTTCAAATTCAATCGTTTTGGAGTTCGAAATTGCGACGCAAAATGTAGTAGATAAAAATGGCAAAAATTCATTATATTTAATTAGGGTAAATTACCAAAAAATATAATGTATTTTACCCGTTTTTACAATTTGGGTAATATATAATTTTTCTCGACATTAAAAACATTGTACTTTATTTATTTTTTTATTTTAGGTAATATTTTGGGGGTTATTGTTACCCAAAATAAAAAAATAAATAAAATACAATGTTTCTAATGTCGAGAAAATTGTATATTACTCAAATTGTAAAATGGGTTAAGTACATTGTATTTTTTAATAATTTACTCTATTTAATTATGAACCATTTATATTAATATTAACTAGCCTAGCCAACATAAAATCCTTGCACCAGCAAGCCCAATTGCCAAAGTGAAGCCCAAGTCCATTTAATCAAGTTAGCTAGCCCATTATTAAAGCTTAAGGCCCATACCTTAGTCCTAGGCAACCTTAAAGTCATCATCAATTATTTAAGGAACAACCGTCATCCATGCACAATGTCGGCAGGAGGGCAATAGTGCCGAGCAATTTTACTCTCATTTTGTTTGTTTACTTTTTATTCTTTAGTTTTTACATTATTTGAAGACTTTGAAGATTTGAAAACTTAATTTATTTGTTTATTTAATTTATTCTATACTATCATAAATTTGTGCTAGAGTTATAATGAGTATATTTAATTGATTCCTTTATACGTGTTTGTGCTAATTAACTTTATCAATTTAATACTTTAATATTAAATACAATTCTTCTTGAGTGCCTATTTTAATTGATAAAAATAAAGTTGAATTCTCATTATTTTTTATTGGATTCACATTATGATTTTTTGAGAGTGGATATAGGATGTGTTGACAAATATGGTGAATGTTTTGAGAATTTTCGACACTTTAGTCCCTTGAAGTTTGCCCCGGTTGTCACTTTCGCCCCTAAACTTCATTTTTCGATTTTCCACACCCCAATGTTTTCATAGTGCTTCAATTTAGTCCTTCGCTCCACTTTCCGTCAATCAAGTAGACGGAGCACGTTATGTTAAAGGGGTATTTTGGTCCATCTTCCATTAAACTTTCCCTCCAAAATTAATATGTTTGCTCCTTATATTCCCTCCAAGTATTTTCATCTAAAAAAACAGAGCAAGAGAGAGAGAGAGAGCTAATTCTTGATTCCCTCCAAATATGTTTGCTCCTTATATTCCCTCCAAATATGTTTGCTCCTTCTTCTTGAGTCTTGGGTTTGAATTTGTCTAAATTATGGGTTATTCTTGAATGGGTTATTCTTGAATGGGTTATTCTGGAACTCAATTTTTTATATGCTCTTTAATTGTGATTTTATTAAAAATATCCCTTTCCTCCCTCTCTCCTTTTTCTATTTTTCCTTTTCCCATATATTAGAAGACCAAATGAAAGAATGCTTGGGTTTTAGATGAAACTTGCGTTTTGATGACCGGGGGCAGAGGATTTAAGAGAGAGAAAGCCCAAGCGGAGAGAGAGAGTGAGAGAGAGAGAGGGTGCTGAGCAGGTTAAATCTTGGTAGCTGACCGATAAACCCATTGGCACTTTCAAGCTTGGTCGGCCTTGGATTCGGAGTAAATAGCCTCGAGTTGAGGAGCTTTTAGAGAGAAGAAAGCCATCCATCTTGCACTTTATTCTTTTCAAATTCCATACTTAATTCAATGAGGTTTTGAGGAGAGAAAATCTCTCTCTCATACATTGTCTCGTTCGACCATCAGAATCTCATAATCTTACTTCCACGCATCAGTGTTGTCCCTTTGTGTTTGTTGCTCGTTGAATTCCTTTTCTTTCTTACTTACTCTATTTTTTGTGGACTCGACAGAAAAACAAGAGAAAGAAAATAACCCAATTGGGTTCTTCTGAGTTGACTCTTGTTTCTATTTGGAAATACCCACGAATCACAATGCGTAGAAGCTCGGATTTTCTCTCTCCCGTCAATTGTTTTCTGTTTATAACTTGAACATCTGTTTTTAATCTCGATAGAATTGGGGGGAGGAGAGAGAATCAGCACGCCATTAACTCCACAAGTTCGAAATCTCTTTATCTCTTTCTCTGTTTTTTTTAGATGGAAATGCTTGGAGGAATATAAGGATCAAATATATTAATTTTGGAGGGAAAGTTTAATGGAAGATGGACCAAAATACCCTTTTAACATAACGTGCTCCGTCCACTTGATTGACGGAAAGTGGAGCGAAGGACTAAATTGAAGCACTGTGAAAACATTGGGGTGTGGAAAATCGGAAAATAAAGTTTAGGGGCGAAAGTGACAACCGGGGCAAACTTCAAGGGACTAAAGTGTCGAAAACTCATGTTTTGACATTATACATAAGTTTGGCTGTAGAAGAATTACAATTAGATTTTATTAATTAATTGAACTTTATTGATTTTATTTTTTGCATCTAATAGAGTCGAGAGACCAAATTAGTGTGAAATAAGAATAGAATTTAAGCGCATGAATACTAAGGAAGATGATATTAAATATATAACTCCAAAATCCTAGTTAATTAATTCATTAATTTTGTTATCTTTCTTAATATTATTTAATTTAGTTTGGTTTCACTAATTTAATTTTTTTGCCTGGCTTTGTTTTATTTTATTTTCTTTAGTGCACAAATTGGTAAGTGTTTCATTCCTTTCTAGTTGAATTTCATCCCACCTAGGGTTTGCATTTGTATGGATTTGGGAAAATATTAAGCTCGATTTAGTTTATCTGGGGTTGAATTTTAATTTTGACTTAGATTGTCTACAATTTGAATTAACTTTGAGATTTAGATGACATTCTATAGTTAAACTACTATGTGTTATCCTTATATACATTTGGTTCTTTCATTTGTAGCACATGCTTATCATGAGGCGGTTGATCTTTTCATCACGGTATTAATAGCATGATGTAGTGTTATTATATATATTGTATATCCATCTAAACTATACTTGGAGGTTAATAAGTGTTCATTCATTATTCAAGTTTAAAGACC
Organism: Lonicera japonica; assembly: GCA_021464415.1. Taxonomy (NCBI): domain Eukaryota; kingdom Viridiplantae; phylum Streptophyta; class Magnoliopsida; order Dipsacales; family Caprifoliaceae; genus Lonicera; species Lonicera japonica. The sequence goes on from CM038463.1 coordinate 42,373,409, forward strand.
TCAGTATGTTGTTAGTAGATTACTAAGGTATCTTCCGTTTCTTTTATGGTCTTTTATTTTAATCTTTTTCTCTCAAATTTTGTTAAAGTTTTCCACATCTTTTAATAGAATTCAATGGATGAGATACCCAAATCTAATATCTTCAAGTACCTTAATCTAAATTTATCCATTAGTGGCGTACCTAGGTCTAAATCACCCAAATTTAAATGGGTCTATTACTACGCTGCCTGAAAACTTAATTTGTCTTTTACCACGTTATCATGGTAGTTAAATTATGTGTTGACTAGTTAGAAGGATCTTTTAGCATAATATAATATGAGTAGAAGAAAGTTTTATTAGTTCTGTTATGGTTGTGCTTCTTGGTGGCAACCTTGTTTAAGTATATGATTCACCTATTTTAACAAACTAGCAACTGGTACTACCAACTTTCCATCTTTTTACTTGTTCTGTCATTGTTTTGCTTGTTTTTGAAACATAGCAAATACAAAACTAGTAAAGGCCCGATGGGTTTAAGACTTTAAGGTAAAACATTTATAGATTTTACATAACTTTATTATAAGATTGTGAAATATTCTTTTTGCTGCTGTGGAAAATTTTTGCTCCTTTAAATTGTGAATAGTTGCAAAAATCTTAGTTACTTGGAAAATGATTTTCAATCTTTTCACTTTTAAGTTCAAGTGAAAACTATTTCGCCTGGAATTATACAAGCTCCTAAAGGGGCCATTTTGTTGAGATGAAATTGCAATTTTGAGGAGTGGCAGGTTACTGTGGATTGGTACCTCTTGAGTGGCTAATAAAGAGGTAGCATAGTGAGTAATAGTAGACAGAATCTTGGATAGAGGCTTGTAGGAAACCGCTTTAACATATTAGCCTCGCTCACACGTGTAAAATAAGATACACCTAAAATAAAACATGAACATTTGCTTAGATTTTTCCCCATATAGGGACTTTTCTTTGTTCTTTTCTTCATGGTTATTGATTTGGTGGTTTTCTTTTTCTCCTTTCTTCTATACTTGGGCTTTGTCTGCTAAAAAGAAAGATAATGACAACTGACAAGAGGCTAGAATTAGAGCAAGACCCACTTGTGATTCAATTTATATCTTTGCTTTTGAGTTGAAGAGGTGTTTGATTATTTGCCTACAAGAATATCTTTGGTATGATATTGGTAGTATTTGAGCAAGATCCACTTGTGATTTAGTTTATTTGTTTGCTTTACAATTGAGGTAGTCTAAAAGCTGTGATTATAGATTTGTTAAGCAAGACCTATATGATAGTACCATATTTATAATAATCACTAGAGATCAATGGATTTTAAGTTCATGATTATGAACTTTTGAGCAGAACCCACTTAGATCAGTTTGTGGATTGAATATTCTATGTTTTATAACTGTTTTTAGCTTGAATTGATGGTGTTTAAGGGATGCTCTGTTGGTTATTCACGGCTGGTTTGAGACCATTTAGTAGAATTTTTCTGAGCTCTTATTCGCTATTATTCAGATTGCTCTTTGAAGTGATTGTGTTGCCGTTTTGAGACGATGCTAGTTGCACTTTTGTTGAGTGAGTTGGTTTGATTTAGTTTCGGCTAGCTCTATTAGTTAGTTATGCGTTTATTTTTTGATCTCGGGTTAAATTAAAATCTGGAGAAGTGCTTGTAGAATGTCATTAATCATGTCAACAATTAGAACTTTATATGCAAAATTACAAGTGAAACTACAAATGTCTTACTCATGGAAAAAAATTAAAATAAACGAGTACTTGACTACTTCGCTGCATATTTTTTTTTTTTGGCTAGAATCAGTTTGTCGTATTTGCTCTTCTTTGGTAACAGTTTTGGGGATTTTTATTTGCTGCTGCTTGGGACTGCTTTAAAGGTATTTGTCTAGTTGTTTACTACTGTTTTTGGGAAAATTTATTGAGGTTGGAAGGCTGAGTTTTGGGGATGGTTTTGGTGCTTGAAGTATTCATTGAGTTTGCTGCACTATTTGGGATAAATTGCTGAGCTGGTTATTGGTATTTTTGTGCATTAGGTACTTTTTTAGTGCTTATTTTTGGATGCTTAATTTTTGACAGTTCGAGGAGCAGCTAGCAGCAGAAAACAGTGCTATAGGCAGCAAATCAAGATGTGAATGCAGCTGTTGTAGCTCACGTGGAAGCCCAGGAAAGTTTTACACCTTCCATGCTGTTGTGGGAGCAAACCACACAGCAACTAACGCATTGATTCCTTGGGTTTGTACCTCCCCCAATGGTAACTGTACCATCACACAAATTCTGATCTGCATGTGGATAAAGAAGATGCATAAATGCTTACCAGAATCCTTTTTCATTTAAACCTTATTAGTTATCTAGGAATGGTTTAGATACTAGATGACTACTCATTTTCCAATATGCTTAGTATACTATTTGGGGATGCATTATATAATACTTGGTATGTATTTAAATGAGTTTAGTATATGCGACTTTCTTATTAATTCATAATTTTGTTTTGTGTTTAGCATAATTTATACCAAAACCTTTTGGTTAAAAAATGGAATACCAAAAAAGTAATAATAATTTATAACAACAAAGACTAAACAAAGGATTAGTCGGCAAAAGAAATCTCTCCCGACAACAATGGTTCATTGAAAGTGCCATTAGACTCCAAGTAAACAATTTTTTTGTTGTCAGCCTTCGAATATTAAGCCGTTAAAAATTTGTCGGAAAAGGCTTTTACCTATCTAGACAAAATATTTTGTCGATGGAGAATATTATTAGCCGACAAATTTTTTTATCGGGATAAATTAAATCAAGCCAATAAAAAAATTTGTCGGCTATTGCAATATGTTCTAATGAAATTACTTGTCTGTACATTCTAGTCTGCAAAATAATTAGTTGACAAAATATAAATTTTCATCGTCTCTAGTCTTGCGAGACATGCTTTGTGGGACAAAGTGCCCAACAAACTTATTTTGTTGGCAAAGTGATTCAGCTGACGAAATATAGTTTTAGCCAACGAAAATGTTTTGCTGGGTAATCAATATTTTCTTGTAGTGGGTTGAGAAGAAACGATGCTATTGGACTTAGTGGGCATGGAAACAAGATGCAAAATGCACCTGAGAACCCTCTAGTCTAAACGAAAAAAGTTGGCAATGAGTCATGCTACAGTTGTAGAGTTGCTCGGCACTGGTACAAGAACTGCAATGCAAGCGCTAAAGTAGCAGCTAGTTACAAGAGATATCGAGAGTCTAAAGAACAAGAAGCTCACCTTTTGAATGAAGAAGGCAATGAGGCTGATGTCAACCTCATAATCGCAGACTTTAGTGGCAAGAAGAACTTTGCTCAGTCAAAGGATGCACCTGATTTTGGCTGATATGTTTTATTCACTTACTTTCCAGAGATAGTTGATCAGGCATATTGCCTAATTTTTTAAAATAGATTATGGTATTCTCTTAAAGTTTATGTTGGTTTGATGAATTAGATTTCTAAACAAGATATTTGATTGAATATCATTGTTTTGATTTGATAAATTTCGGACTTTATTCTGATATATTTGATTTGTTCGATTTTTTTACATGGTTCGAATTTTTTACTCGATTTTCTTATTATAGGAATGACTCGAGGATAACGTAAATATTTAGTTGATAGTGGAACCACCCACACTATTTTAAGGAATAGACAATTATTTGTTGAATTAATAGCCCATAATTCCTCTGTGACTATAATGATTGGATCATCGTAAGTAATAAAATGGCGAGGTACTGCAATTTTTTTTCCCTAACTCCACATTGTTTAAAGCCACATACACTATGTATGCACCAATGAGTCGATTTAGTGGATTGTACCTCACTAATATTCAGATCATTGAATCATATATTGTCACCAACAATGAAATGTGGGACACTGACTCATACAAGCTTTAGCACGACTGCCTAGGACATCCTGGTCGTGACATGATGATTCGTATTTTAAAGAACTCACATGGACATATCCCTTTTTTCGAGTAAAAAATAAAAAGGAACAAAAATCCGCCATACTGCAAGGTGTCGATCCTAGTATTGCTGAAAAACAGCCATTGCCTTCTGAAGTACCAGAAACACTAACCTCTCCCATTATGCCTCTTTGACCACGTTAAAGGCACATCACTCATTTTGCAAAGCCTTCTTTTTACCAATGATAAGATCGAGACCTTCATATACTAAAGATACAAAAGAAAATATCCCATTCTTACAAAGGATAGAAGGAGATATCTATGGACCTATCCATCCAGAGTGCGGACCATTCAAGTATTTTATGGTTATAGTGGATGCTTCGATACAATGCTCACATATCGCATTATTGTCCACAAGAAATACTGCATTTGCAAAACTCCTAGTACAGATTATACGTTTAAGGGCTCACCACCCTGATCACCCTATTAAGAGTACTATAAGCTTGATAAAGCTAGAGAGTTTACATTAAAAGCATTTGGTATGTAATACCCTTAGCCAAATTTTATATTTTAAACTCTTACTCCATTCCGTTTAGTTGATAAACTCGGTTTCGGCGAGCTTTGTTTCAATTCATGTCTCTTTTTTGTGGTTTTATACTTTGAAATTATGGTAATGGTCCGATTAAGTTAATATGACTAATCGTTTCATCATTCCGGCGGCCGAATTGAAAAGGAGATCCAAATTGCATGTTTTGGCTTTTTCGCGATTCGTAAATTTCAACCAGCTTTGAAGAGTTGTAACTTTTTCATTCCATATCTAAATGGGTCCTCGCCAACGGCTATAGACTCACCTTAAACCCCTCTATAAGTTTTGTCTTGATCTCGCTCCAAGATAACATCATCTTCGGGGTTAAAATTGAGAGGAAAGTGGTTGAAAATACTGAACCAAGGCCATGATCGATCATGGTTCCGACAGTGGGCTATTTTTCCTTTCATGATCGATCATGGTAAGTCTGTAGGCCAATTTTGACCATTTTTGACTTGATTTTTCTTCACTTTATCACCCCTTTCCCCCATTTTCGAGCTTAGAACACAAGAGGGAGTGAGAGGCACTTAAGAGCTCCTTGTAAAAGAGTTTTAGAGCTTGTGTATCATCTAATTCTTTGAATTAAGCCTTGGATTCAAGGATTACATCTTCATCTTCAACCTCAACTTTCTACACCTCCATTGGAGCATTAGTGGAGCATTGGGGGTTAGTGTTCTTGGGGAAGAAGGTTCATCCAACAATCATTTTTAGAATTAAAGCTTCATAGAGGTGAGAATCTAATACTAAAACTTATTTTCCAACTTATTATGGTTTGATTTCACTTAGACAACATGTTTATACAAAACCTAGGTTGTTTACATGAGTTTTTGGGTATGTGATGAGATTAGGTCTTGTTATCGAAATTGATGGTTCTAATGGCCCAAACATTATTTAAATCACATGATTCAACAAGGAATTTTGATAAACCACTTGTTTTGCACAACAACCTACTTGGACCGTATTTTATAAGTAATGAACCTTATTTTAAAACTTGTGATTTCTCTTGTAAGTCCAAGTGGTGGGATTTCCTTTGTGACATAATTGTTAAACGAATTGTTTTGATTATTGAGTTCATCTGTACAAGAATCCTCTGTTAGTTGTGTTATTGAAATTATATACAATTGTGAAGTTATATATATGTGCGATATATTTTTTCTAAAAAGGAGCTGATTGAAATCATTGTTAGCGCTAGTCCATGTAAGGTCCCAGGTTTGGTGTCCTTAGATGGGGCCGGAAGTTGGGACACTGTCTCTTGGGTGCAAGATCCAAAACCGTGCATAGAAACGAATGGGAAGCCTTGTTGCTGCGTGGGTGAAATGCCACGAAATGCAGACCTCGTGTATGCTTAGATAGTCGCGAGAATTACTAAAGTTATGACTCTAAAGTTTATAAGATTGATAGATATTGAGTTTGGCCATATGAATTGTTATACAAAGGATTGACTCATGAACTTACTTTAAAGTTTTCTAAACTATTATTTTCATACTCAATTTATTAGGGTTCCCACTGAGTCCGTGATACGAATCCCGCCAACGACGTGACGAAACCAGTAGCAAAGAAAGTTGAAAGATCATTTCTACAATTAGATTTGAATGGCACTGTGATCCGTTGCTTATAAAGAAGCAAGAATGCAACCGGATCAAGTATGAGTTGTCGATCAAAACATATATGGATAGAACCTATAACGGGGTCTCGAAAAACAAGTAATTTTTGCTGGGCCATTATCCTTTTTTTAGGTTCAATAGGATTCTTATTGGTTGGAACTTCCAGTTATTTTGGTAGAAATTTCACAACCCAAACATTTCTGGTTCACCCTAACATTCCCCACTTGTCCGACTGTTGCTGAGTAGTTTTTGGAAATCAAACGGACCTCCCCAGAAGGTAATTTTAATGTGGCCGATTTCCCCTCTTTTGAATCAGTTTTGCTACGGCACCCGCTGCTCTAGCTAATTGTTCAACCTTGGTATATAAGGGTTGATAGATTAATGGACACCGCGACCCAACACCTATAGAGAAATGAGAACCTTGGTATACGCGAATAACGCCACAATTGATAAGTCGAATGAATATTAAGGACAACCCGGATTTGTTCAACATGTTCTTGAAGAACAAAGGAGAAAACCTCTCATAATTTTATTAATCCATAACTCTCTAATTAAAATAATACAATCATCCCCTTTAAATAAGGTGTAGAAAAGAATTACTAATCCTAACACAATAAGGAAAGTAAAACAATCCTAATTGACTAAGGAAAACGAACATAATCCTAATCCTAATTGAATAATAAAATAATAAAACAATAAACAAGTCCTATAATTTAAAAGTAATTAAAAGATGATATTTTTTGAATTTTCTTGCACAAGCTCTTGTAATCGGACCCATGGGAACTTGATTTGGGCCTATGTACGCTTCAATTTACGTGCTTGATTATGTGCTAGCCTTGTCCACATCAGTCCGTTTGACTCACCCTAATTATTTTTTATATAGGTACATCAGTAGGATCCTCTGGGAAAGGAAAAAGGAAGAACGCCATTGCCTCTGTACCGTTACTTAATTGAGGGTCCTTCACAATAGAAGGACCAATGTTCTTAAAATTTTGTTTACAAACATTATGACTTGTATTATATCATCCCCAGAACTTCTATGTATAATTAAGGATTAATGTAGACTTGTAATTTTGGGACCTCATTGGAGGCTTATTGCATATTCTTGGTATGAAATGATTAAGGTATTATCTTAGTTGTAACACCCTGCGTCCAATTTTCCACGTTAATTCTTCTCTTAAGCCCGGTTAAGGCTTAATCCCCGTTGAAGGGTGAACTTTTGGTTTCAGACCCTTCTTAGTTAATACAAAACTTATACCATGTCATATTAGGTATATCGAGTTTGTGGGAATGATCATTTCATAATTTGGGTGGTCCAAATTGAAATCAAGATGTTAATCGCGTGTTTTCACTTTACACGATTTCTTAATTTTAGCTAACTTTGAGATGTCATAATTTCTCCGTTTCTTATCCGATTAAGTTCTTGTTTTTTCTTATTTCTAGTTTTTGAGCCATTTTACAACTTTCATGTTTTGACGGAAAGCCAATTCAGACTCCTCGTTGGTCAAGACAGCATGCGAAGCGATCCATTCATTAAAATCGGATCGTTCGGTAAAGTAGTGGTAGACAGCTGTCTTCGAAAAATTTCTGGGAATTAACTAGCCATAATTTGGGATGACTTCCTTAAGAAAAGTTTTAGATCTTCGAATTATCTTTCCGTCGATATGTAGATCGTCCAAATCCGAGTTTTGAGTAGGGAGATATCACAAAAATACCAACAATGCACTTTTTGCCCGGAGTAAGATCGATCTTACTCATCAGAAATTATTGATAAAATAGACCAGTGCATATTTTTTCTTGACTAGGATCGATCTTACTAGTAAGATTGATCTTACTCATCAGAACAGGCCTATTTTGACTACTTTTGACCCGTGTTTCTCACCATTTATCCACTCAAAACACCCATTTCGAGCCATTCCACCCCCACAACCTTCAAGAGGGTTCTAGAGAGAGATGGAGAGGAGATTCTTGAATTTTTTTTCATGATTCTTCATCTTTACCCAAGATTGAAGCCCTAAAACAGAATCTTTATTACTATTCATCATCTTCTACCTTCCATTTCACCATTGGAGCTCAAGGAGGAGAGCTAGGGTTTCGGGATTGAATATCTACACTTCTTCCAACACTCAAATCTTGTGGTTTATCATCAATAGAGGTGGGAACACTAGTATAAACTGTAACACCCCGTATTTCCATTTCATGTATTGACTCTCATTCGTCCGCTCATTTCACCCCGGGTGGTGAAATCTCGATTCGGAGAGCCTCATATTGTTCTATTACCTTCTAATAATCATATTAGCCTACTTTCACTTATGTGAGTGTTCGTTTAGTGATTCAGGTGGTTTGAATCGGTTTTGGGTTGGAAATCATGAGTTTTGGCCTCACGCGATTTCTTGTTTTTAACCAACTTTGGAGCAGCGTAACTTCTTCATTCCTCGCCAGATTGAGTTTCCTTTCGCATAAGGGTCTATATTTTTATGCAGTCTACAACTTTTGTGTTTTGGAAGAAAGCCATTTCAGCCTCCTACTTGGTCAAAATTGAGCGCGAAATAGGCTCATCGCTAAATTCTATTCGTTTGGTATCGCTTTGGTAGAGCGCTGTCTTCGAAAACTTTTTGGAAATTATCCGTCCATAATTTAAGAAAACTTCCTTCTAGGAAGTTGTAGATCTTTGAAATACCTTTCTGTGGACATAAAGATTACTCCAATCGGAGTTCCGAGAGAAAAGTTATGGCTAAATTACGAACAATGGTCCATATATGCAAATTTATAGCGCGGACCGGTATGGCCATTTTGTGGACCGGTCCGGCACTTAAGCTGGGCGTATTTTTGGGGTATAAACCAGATTTTTTTCCCCTCTTCTTCTCATTTTTGAGCTACACAAAAAAGAGGAGTTAGAGAGAGATGATAGCTCATTTTTAAGGAGTGTTTGAGAGATCATTGGGCATCCATCATCCATACACAAAATCCCTACATAATTAACACCAAATCATCCTCCTAACACCACTATTCATCATTTTCTTCCTCCTTCCTTCCTCCATGGATGCTTAAGCTTGAGTAGAGCTTTGCAATACGGTGTCTACGCTTAATCTATTCAAGGATAAAGCTTCTCTAAGGTGGGAACACTATATTTAAACTTGTTTTTCAAACATTTGATTATTGCATTAGAGTTTTCTACAAAAAAATGGATATTTTCATACAAACCCCAGGATTGTGATGTTCATATGGGATTGGGTTGGTTTAAGGTTTAATTAATGATGCATATGGATAGATTATCACTCATATATCATGTATAATCAACCCTCTCCATGCGATGAGCTTATTACTAGCATTTGTACATCATACCCACTTCGTAGTTGCATGTATGAACTAGATAGTGAGTATTTTGGGATTTTACTTATAGAGTACTTGATTTTGGGGGTTGAATGATAGATTTGCATATACATATGGTTTGATGCAAGTGCGGATTGTTATCTCCTAGATTTACACTAAGAACCCATCACACACACACACATGTTAAGCCTAGAAATTGGGGATTTTGGAGTTTGTGAGCATAAATTGAATTGTGTTGGGTTACTAATGCTAGAGATGCATAGTTGTGCCATTGTAAGTGATTATATAGCGTTATGTAGGGTACTTACACTTAGAACCCATTAACGGAGTTCGGTATACAATGGCGATTGAGTCTAGAGCCTTGTGTAGAACATGGTAGATATTTATGATGATAGTACAACCCCGATACTCTCTAGTAGTGTATTGAAAGTGCCTTGGTGAGGCATGGGTTTCCGTAATCGCATATACATATATGGCTAGGGAGTCGTAGAGATACCGGTTGAGCTATAATCGCAATAAACCAATGTTTGGCTAGATAGTATGGCTTGAGGACTACAATAATGTACTAATGGGTATAATTTACCACATAGAACTCGCCATGAAATGTAGCTTAGTAATCATAAGCCTTTAGAGGCAATGCGTGATGACGACGCACATGGCAATGAATTAGTTAGCCTTATAATGTGAGTAACTTCATGATGATAAGCATATGAATTATGAGCGTGATAATGATGCTTACGTTGATGATTAATAAATAGTGGGCAATGATATATATGTATATGGAATGCCATATGTGTGATGGGTTGAATGATTGATAATGCTGATATTCATTGTGAGAATGAATTGATATGATATATGTTACATTATTGCGATCACATATATGAGCTGGATGATTGAACCGAGCACCAGGTAGCTCCGCGTGACTCAAAGACGGGCTGCCTATTTGCCGCCCCTGGGTGAAAGTCCTAAAATCGTGCACGAGAAAATAAAGTCGGTGACTTCGCCGGTGGTTGTGTTGCCCACAAAGGGAGAGCCTACTTTTTGTATCTTGCCTTCCAACTGGACTATGTGTTCTTGGTTAGACGAGTTTCCCCGACAAGCGGAGTAAGTCTCGTGTGCCACTACTATCCAATTGGTGAGTTTCCCGAAAAGTAATTGAACTACTAATGGACACCACCCTGCTAGGGGGTCTCCTGGTGTAGTTCTTTATAGAGCATCGATGTGGCTTGTATGAGGTGTTCTCCTTGTTAACTATTCAGAGTGTCATTCCCGGGAAAATGTCTTGAGGGTTATCTCCGAATGACTTACTTGGAGAACCAAGTCCCTGAGCCATTCCCCACTCGGAGGAGACATGGACAAGAGCCTCGGAGCCTTCGGGATCTGTTGTTCTGGGCCTAGACGACCACAGGGTGAAACTGAGGCATTATGCAAGAGATATGAGACGGACCGATGTGATGTGTCTGGATATTATTATTATTGTTATTGTTGTTGTATCATATCTATGTTGTTTATGTATATAATGCCTCGGATGTGATGGGAATCATGTTATTTGATTTCGGACACGATTGGACGGATCATAATACACATAGGAAAGCAATGGCCACTCATAATGTACTAACGCATAAAGTGAAAAGTTATAATGACTATGAGCCCTTAGATAAGAGATACGAGCGTGAGAATACTCGTCGATAATTTAGAGAGTTTCCTTGATCATAATGAACATAAATTACTAATAATTAGAGTGGTAATTATAACTAACGGATAGCTTAGTGGGAGACACCGTAGCATAATGGCTTGAAAGAACGGTAAGAGGTAAAGCCTATTAGTCGGCCAAGCATGGACATTCATAATGAACTAATCTCAAAGAGAAAAAGATAAATGCTTGGCTATTAGTAAACGAATTTAGGTATACGGGCGGGATAGTGTGAGGTTAGTTTAGCATACTTTAGAACCCTTCTGCCATAGTATGGCGAACCGTAGGAAGCTACTATTTGTGAAGAGACGGTTTCATACCAACGCTCCACTAATAACTTAGGAATGTGTAGGGATCCATTCCATGGAAAGTCTAGGGACGAGATCGGTCAATTGGGTAGTTGGCTTCCGGTGGCTAGGATAGGAGTCATAATGGGGTTTAGCATGCACGTGTGTGTGGGTTGCATTGCATAAGCATTGTTTTTAAACCATTGTAACAAAATAAAGCACTTATTTTATATTAAAACCTATATAGTTCCCACTGAGCCTGGATTTGGCTCATTCCCTTTTCTAACCAGTTTTGCAGGGCACAACTTCTTGGGTGGCGCACGTGGGGATACGACTATAGATAGCCTCTGATGTCTATTAACCGTTGTAATCCTTGAACCAAGGACTAAGTTATACGTATAATCTTTTGGGTTCAAAATTTATTGTAAATGAACCTTGCATAAGCATTTAACATTGGTTTTGGGTATGTAAACCATGTACTATATAGAGTTTCCAAAGTGATTTTTGGATGTAGAGTGGTATTCAAAGTATTGGTTGTGATTTGCACTTGTACATAAATGGTTTTGATTTTTACAGGGCGGTTTGCTATATGAACAAACTCCACATGCTGAATTTTTCTGAAAATAGGATTTTCTATGGATCATATTTTATTAAGAAAAGTGTTTAAAAGTTCATATTTTTATTATTTTAAACCTGTCGTCGAGCATGGCACCCGTGATTAACCAGGTCCCGGAGGTGAAAATCTCAGAACGGGATTCGGGGCGTCACATAAAATCTTTGATTTCAACTCTTTGTTGTTGCATTAGATTTTTCACACAAAATGGGTTTTTATCATACAAAACCCTAGGTTTGTGATGCCATATGGATAGGGGCTTGATAGACCTTAAATTAATGATGCATAATGATTGATAATTACTCCAATATCATGTTTTGTCAACTAATTATAAGATATAGCATATACATGTAAAGAATCCCCATGAACCTACATGATAGCTAAGGTGTGAACTAAGAAATTTGGGGATTTTGGGGTTTTTGTTTAGAGATGGGTGATTGAGGACTAGGAGAGATGAATACTCACAAATATACCATTAGTTGTACGCTTAGAGCATTTTCCTTGAGGTTTATGTCGAGAAGTCACTTGAGCGGAAGCGTATGCGATAACCTTTTAACCTAGCACCTCACATAGCCCAATATAAGCACTAATGATGGAAATACAATCTAGACACACTCTAGTAATTTGGTGAACTGTGACGCCCCGAACCCCGTTAAGAGGTTTTCACATCCAGGACCCGGTATATCACGGTGTCATAAGCGACGACGGGTGAAAATTATAAAAAAAATTATGTAAAAATTTATTTTAGAAAATTTTGGCATGTGGAGTTTATAAAATCTGATATCCTCCCTATAAATCAAAAGAACATTCTCTGTTCAAGTCATTTAAAAAACAAACACTTAATAAAAACACTCCATATATGTATTTACTTTAAATACAATCAACCTCAAGTCCTTTTCAATAAACACAAGGTTATATACAATACAAATGTGTAATTATAAATTACAAAAGCCTCAACGGCATAGTCCTTAAGTTAAAGGACTACAAGATAGTTCACGGTCATCAGAGCTTCTATAAACGTGCTACGTGTGCCACCCTCGGGTATGAACCTGCAAAACTATTTTAGAAGAAGGAATGAGCCAAATCCAAGCTCAATGGGAACTACAAGGGTTTATACAGAAAATAAGATTTTTCATATGAAAACATTTGCATCTATTACATAAAAATAAGTAAGTCATTTAATACAATTATTTGGAAACCATGCTATAAGGATCCTTTATTTCCACTATGCTTATAATTGTAACCGATGCCTATAATTGCTCTCGTTTGTCCAGTAATGTGTGAGGTATGTTCATTTCCTAAGCCAAGTATTCATAGTTATCGCTTTGCTTATAATACATTATTCCACCCATACTTGGCTTACTATAAGGCTTCTCACAGTCTATAATTTCTAAGTGCATGTGCTAATTATGCTAGCTATTTTTGTCATAATACATACACATACACTTCCATAACCATAGTATTCAACCTCAGCTTACCCCCGCGGTACACTAGGCCTAGAACTTAGGTTCCCGAAGGCCTCCAAGCTCTAAACGAATCATGTATCCTCCTAACGAATTAACTACCTAGGGACTTGATCCTAACTTGTACTTCATTTTGAGTTAAACTCATGCAAGCCATTTTCCCAGGGACGACGCTCCAAATACTTAACAAGTGGGATACCCGTGCAGGTATGTTCGTCGAAGGACGGAGCTACACAAACTAATCCGCAGCCGAGGAAACTATAAACCCTAGGACTCCATCCCCTCTCCCATCCGTTAGGAGGCTGAATACGTCAGTATGAATATCTCACAATAAATCTCCATAATCATAATTAATCATCTAGGATTTTCCAACTGTGCACAGTGATTGTGATCTAAGTCCCCAAGGCTAGGGTATGCATCCCCCAAGGCTGGGCCCCCCCGTGGACCACCTAGATGGTGTAGGGTATGCCGCCTCGCGGGGTCCTCCTACGTTCCATAGAGTATGCTGCTAATATAGCATGGTCCCTTTACGCGGACCAGGGTATGTAGCTGCGAAGGCTAAGTCCCCCCAAGGACCATCAGTGCCATACATATATACATAAATATATATATATATATATATAATATACAAACCATGTCTTCCAAGGAGCAATATAATAGCAATGATAACAATCTTAATCCATTTAGCGTAAATGTGAATGTATACACATATATATCATTGCATCATCACACGTAAGAGAATTGATATGCATGTATGGATTATTCGTACAGCACCTTCAATAGAAATGTCGTCATCAATCTCATCGTCCTGTCATATTATGGTCATTTATAATATAATCCATTATTCTAGTCTTATAGTGTTTTCCAAAATGTGGGACTAGAGTCATGTACATCTTATCTGTGTACTCATACTTCACTAGCCGATACAACTATATAAACCTAAGGCCAATAAGAATTATCAAGGCCCGTATATCATATATCATGTGTTCATTATATCCAGTTACACGGTTATCGGCTACACATGTCTCCAGGCACACCCTATATGTATTTCTAAAGTCTTACAAGTATTTCTCATGCCTCTGTGTGGCCCAATCCTAGCCACCCATGTTAATAAGTAATCCCCACGGTAGTGTCCTTTAACTTCTAGACTCAAATGCTGGCGTATAAAGTTCGCCAAGATAGTTTTAGCATATCACCTAAGGGCAATGCCTAATATTTGTAATCTAATAGATAATATACACTTATCCAACATCTATGTCATATAACCAACCCTAGTTTATGCACCAATCCTGAAATCCCTTATTTCATAGTTCATACCCATCGCTACAAAGTGGTCATGAGGAATATGTACATGTAATAAGCTCTTAGGGTGATAATAATTGATAATACATGATAAATAAGTGATAATCTATCCATACGCATCACTAATTGAGCCTAGAACCCAACCAATCCCTTATACACATCACAACCTAGGGTTTTTAGCAAAAATAGCAATTTTGTATAAAAACTCAAATGGAACAACAAATACTTCAAATCAAAGGGTTTATATTAGTGTTCCCACCTTTTATGGAGCTTTAATCAATGATTGAAGTATTGATGATGGCTGGAATAGGTTATGTCCAAGCTCTCCTATGCTCCTATGGAGGAAAAATGTGAGGAAGATGATGAATAGTACCCTCTTGATGCAAAATTCTTGAAGAAATCATGAACAATCCCTAAGAATCTCTCAAAATCTCTCATAAGGACTCTCTTGAGGGGTATGGACGCGTGTAGCTTGAAAATGGGAAGAGGAAAGGGTTTTGGTTATATAAAAATGTGGTCAAAATGCTAGAAAAATTGATTTTTGACCCTTCAATAGGTCATCAGTTAACTGATGCACCAATCTGCCCACTGATGCTGTTTTTCGACAGTTCGTCCACTTCACGCTCTAAGGCTACTATAGAGTTGGAATTGGGTCTCGACCAAAACACAAAAGTTCTAGATAATTGAATTACCTTTCCAATAGAGCAAATGGGGACTCATTTGGACTTTGGATGAAGAAGTTATGGCTTTCACAAGCTAGAAAGGTCACTTTTTGGTAAAAGCAATTTAGGCGACAAATTCTTAAATTTCACCTAGACCACCCAAAATGGATTACAACCTATTAGGCGAGTGTAATAACATGTAAATGAAGTGTGGAAAAGGTATAAACCATTAAAGTTCCACTTGAACCCAAATTTGCTTTCCGGACATAAGATTTTTTGTATAAAATGGAACTATCAAGGAATTTAACATGCAAATAAAGTAGTGGGTGTTACATAAACATAGTTGGTGGGGAGTTAGTGGTGGTGAACACAATTAAATAAAGCTAAGATTGCCGTATTTAACTCGATTAGGCGAGAATTACGTAAATGGATGCTTGGCTAGATAGAACAAGGTGGGGACTCTAATGTGATTCATACGGTCTTAGCTTTACACGAATCACACGGCCTTGGTTTTACACACTTGACACATTGTGTAATGAAAGTATTGATAGTACACTAGTTGGCATTATTATGTGAATAATCACTTGACAACAAAGCTAGGGACAACAAGTGACGCGATCCCGGATCATCTTTCCTAGCCAGGCTAATGGATCCTCAGCCCTTGAACTACAAACGTAGCAAGAACCTTGGAATACGTCGAAAAGATGGAAGGCGGAAATCTCAACCCAATGCTTAAAGAAGCGCGAACCTCGGTATAATGAATGACACCACAATCTAGTGTGGTTGCTATATTGATAAGTCAAGAACAATTAAATTAATTCAATTCAACATGTTCAACATGCTCTTAGAGAACACAAAGAGAAAACTCTAAATATTATTAATCATCAAATTCTTCTTAATAAAACAATAATGTGCCTCCTTTAAATAGGAGTAAACAAAGCCTTAATCCTAATTCAAAAAGGAAACTATTTCCTACTTAGAAAAGGAAAATAATAACATCTAGAATAATCCTAATGCAACAAGGAAACTAATAAATACTCTAAAATAATAAGACAACTTATTCAAAAAGGAAACTAGTAATCTAATTCCTAATTGAATAATAAAATAAGACAACTAAAATAAACTCCTAAATAATTAAGGAAATAATATAGGAGTCTTGAAATTCTATGGAATTTCTTTTGAATTTCCATGCTCTATCCTTGGAATTCATCATGTGTGGATTATCATTTGGAATGCCATGAATCATCATGGTTGAATAGAAACTGGAGCTAGACCGGATCATATCAAGAAGGCATAGGTGACGACATTTATGATTATGATAAATGACAATTAGACGAAAGGACTTGCTCGCTTCATAACTATGCTTAATAGATGTCGTGAAAAGGCTTTGAGGTCAATTACATTATTAGTAATATGAATAGAGTTATATATATATAAGAATGATTATAAAGCCTTAACGTGAATCACTTTACCAGTGCAATGAACATGAGTGATATGCCTTGTTACTATTATTATTATTATTATTATTATTATTATTATTATTATTATTATTATTATTATTATTATTATCATGTTATGGAATGACTTGTGAGACTATTGTGATACGATAATGATAATGGATTGCATAGTCCATGATGGTCCCGGGTTTGGTCTCTAATGATTGGGGCTGGAATTTGGGACACAGTCTCCTGGGTGCAAGACTCAAAACCGTGCACGAAAACTAACAGGAGGCCCTGTTGCCGCGTGTGTGAAAGGCCATGAAATGCAGACCTAGCGACGCTTGGAAAACTATTAGTATGATGTGATTGATCATTGAGAATAAGAGACTATGTCTCAAAAAATGCTAATACGTCGCAAAGACGGATGAGATGGTTATACATGATATGTGCTCTTATATTATATATGCTGTATTGTTTTATGTGTATTGCTATATATGTATGTATTGTGAATAACGTAAGAATACATGTGGATTGTATTGAACGGTCTGAATATCCATAGAGACGAGTTGGCTAACATAATGGATCAATACGTAAAGTGGAAATCACGGACAACTACTGACCTTTATATATGTAACATGGGCGTGTGAAAATGTTTAGACTAGGAAAACTATTTGCTGGATAGTAATGTACACAAAACATACCAATCATAGTTAATGGAATAACTAGTAGGGTGAATGTCGTAATCTAGCAATGAAGCTTAGTAGTCAACCAAGTATGGAACGCATAATGAACAGTAATTAAAGAGGAAATAACGAATACTTGGTCTATAGTCACCGATTCTCGGTATGAGCACGGGATAGTTAGGTAGTAGTGTTGTTACAAGTTCTAGAGCGAGTCGACTTTGCATGATGAACCTTAGGAAGCTAGAGTTTGAACTAAGATAGCCTTAGATCAATGGTCCTCTAGTGATATTAGAACAAGTGAGGGGGTTATCCTATGGAATGCCTAGAGGTGAGGTTGGTTAATCGGGCAGAGCTTCAAGTACCTAGGATAGGGATCCTAGAGGGGTTTTGCATGCACTTGAGTGTGACTTGGATTGCGTAGCATGTTTTCAAACTAATGCATTAAAGTAAAGTATTTTCTTTTATATAAAAATGCATGCGCTTGTGATTGCAACGTGTATTGTCTATACAAAACTATATAGTTCCCATTGAGCTCGGATTTGGCTCATTCCCCTTTTCAAAACAGTTTTGCATGTTGAGCTTCGAGGCAGGAGCATGGATGTCCGTTTAGAAGCCTCTGATTTCCATGGACCTTTATAGTCCTTAGATAAAAGACTGAGTTATATAATTGTTTGGTTTTTATCGTATTGTAACTGGATTATGATTTTGAGAAATGATTTGTAAAGTAAACTTGTATAAATGGTTTTTCATGTATGTGGAGTAGATTTAAATGTGATTGTTTGTGAATTTATTTGTGTGTAATGTTTCAAAACTCTACAGGTCGGTTTATTGTTCAAACGCCGAAATTTTCTAAAACATGATTTTGAAAGACTATGTTTTACCCAAGAAAAGTTTTTTGGAAGTCATGATTTTATATTTTAAACCCGCCATCCCGTACGGATCCATGATTAACTGGGTCCCGGAGGTAAAAATCTCATAACGGGATTTAGGGCGTCACATTGGTTCTGTTCATATGATCGGGCCTTATTAACCAGGATTCTACTTTGTTCGACCGCCGTTAGTGTACGGCTCCCTGATTAACTGGGTCCCGAAGGATTAATCCTCTCAACGAGATTTAAGGCATCACATGATGCTGTTCGTGAGTGGATATGGTTAAGGGCTATCATTACACAAATTCGAGGGACTAGTGGTTTAAGTTTTACCACTGAAAAGCCTACTTACATTTATAAAGACAATGCAACTTCAATCGAACATGTGAAGTTAGGTTATATCGAAGGTGATAATAAGAAACACATATCTCCAAAGTTTTTTCTATAATCAGCAACAACATGCTCTCCTCAAGATTCAAGTGAATTAAGTAAGATCTGAGGAGAATGTGGCAGATTTGTTTGCCAAATTCTTTCGCAAGGCCATATTTGAGAAACATGTGAAAAACATAGGAATGCGTAGGCCTTCCAAACTCCCTTAATCAATGTAAGGATCAGGGAGGTGTAGACTTAAGGAGGAGTCTAACACATACAGGTCATCACGTTGTACTATTTTCGTTCGACAAAGGTTATTTTTCCCCGCAGGATTTTTGTTACTTGGCAAGGTTTTTAACGAGGCAACAAGTTATGCACTATTTCATCTTTGACTTGGCACACAAGAGAGTGTTGAAAGAAAATACATTATGTGCCATTGTTAAGATATGATAAATTAGTTAGTATTTACTGTTGTGATTACCCATTATGGGCCGTATTGGGCTTTAATGTAAATCCTATGTAAATTGTTATTTCTACCATATTTAAAGGGTATTATCTAATTAGAATTTGAGCTTAGAATACTATTCTACTTCAATGGCTTTGGTGTTTATTTATTGTAAGGTTTCAAAAATATTATTGTTAGTAAAAAAAATTGAGAAAATGATCAGACTGGCATGGAGTTTGATTAAGTTATTTAAGGTTAAGATATTTATACTAGAGGTTGTGTCTTTGGATTTCATTGCAACTAATATTTTTAGTTTTTAAATCAATGAAATATAATTTATTTATTGATTTTTATTTCAAGTCCACACCAATAATTACTTTTATTTCTCCCTTGTCCGTTATTATATTTATAGACTAGTGTGCAACCCATACGATGCTCGGGCTCTCAAAAGTAATCTATATATTATAGTGTCGGCAATATCTATTTTAATTAACAATGTAAAATTTAGACTATGGTAAATGTAATATTTTAAGTTTCAATTAAAGTGTACGGACTAACTTCTTTTTAAAAAAATCTGGCTTGACATCTATACTTTTTTAATGATATCCAGGCTAATTTCATTGAATTGAAAACAAAACTTATTTAGCATTTGATACATGCGTTGATTGATTTCTAAAAAAAATGGAATGTTTTGTCCTAGCACTAAGATATATTTCTAAGAAAAAACAATCAAACACCAAGAATCCATTATGTCCCATGGTGGCAAAAGCAGAGCAGCAAGTTAAATAAAAATATATTAAATAGGTAAAAGTAGAAACTGCTTAGATAAATAAAAAAATATGTGCGAAGATGCAACAAACTTTGAGGATTTAAAAAATTCTTACATATTATACATATATCCATCCATTCAAAAGTTTTAATCAAAAATACAAACACAGTTTGAGCTTGCTATGATATTGGAATTGCATCCATATAGTAAGATTTGACAAATTGGCAGTTCAGACTCCATACACTTTGATTTATGTTAAACAACTTCGACCGCTCTAATTCAATGTATATCTCTATATACACTTGCTTTCTGGAGTAAGTTTATCATGAACTTGTGCCAACTATTGCATGCTAACATATTCTCCCCCCTACTATTCAACTTCTTAGCATTTATTGATTACCTACACTTCAAAGTATTATTACTATCTCCTTTTGCTTTTTTACAGCCAGATTGTTATCATGGAGAGATTAAATGCGTTAAAACCAAAAAAGTTAAAAAGAGAGAATACAATGATAACAAAACTATAAGCCTATATTTTATTCAATTTCATTTATTGTTTCTAGTTATCTATTTGTTTTGATTTTCCCTAAGTGCGGTGCATTTTCCATAATTCTAATACTCCATTGTTTTTGCTGGACATAACCAATGTATTAAATTAGTTTAATCTTACAACAAATTAGTAATAAGTTGCATCGTTATCACAGATGATTAAGTGAAATTAGTGTTTCTTACTCAAGTCAAAATAAATTGAGAAGGAAAAGAACAAAAAATCACAAATCTTCACGTATATTACTTAATATAATATAACAAAGACAGAGGACATGTCGAGTGGTCAAAATTGTGAAAAGATGGTTTTAATCGAATTAATGATGTACAAAATGCAATCCCACTAAAATTCAAACCTCCAAAAGAATCACAATCCTTTTAATTATCTTTGACAATCCCACATCTGCACCTAAGAGAAAATAAAAAGGGAAAAAATGCATAAGACACTTACACAATTAATCTGGTTCCAGCATTCTGATTGCAAAAGGAAAAACTTAAATAGTAAATAAACCATTGAAGATACGAAACAAAATTACATAAAAGAAAGGGATTAATTAAATAAGGAAATAATCTCACTGATTTGACTATAATTTTTGTAAAGGAGATAATGTGTATTTAGTTAACCTAATGGTTGATGAATAGTTACTTTGGAAAAAATAGGAAAATTGAGAAAGCTAACCGTGAGAGGAAGATGAAGTGGAAATAATGAAGAGACGCACATGATGCCTATAAAACAAAGCTGGTGCTGGTTTATTTGAGGGAGATTTCATGAGCAACCTGCGCATCTATGTGGAAAAGGAAGAGAAACGGCGGTAAAGATCAATGCAGCAGAGAACGGTGTAGCCGCTAAGAATCCTAACACTTCTGGTGCATCTGTGGCACCAATAGACCATTCAGTGTAAGCCATTATCAACCTAAACCCATGTAACGCCTAATACTATAGAAACCCTAAATTTCTCAAAATGCCTAAACAACCTCTTTGAATAGTGGTAAATTTTTCAAATTCCCATTAACCTCTTTGAAAAGAATCATGGATACGAAGTTATATAAGTCGAGTAATTGGTATTGGCAAGTGCTAATTTGCAACGGATTGTGAGGATGACGATTTCTTGAACTTAAAAGACAGTCTCATCTCAAAGTGACGATCGTGAATACTGAAATTGAAACTGCAAATTAATGCACCCATGAGTGGGTGGAAGAAGGGGATGGAGAGTGAAAGTTCACTAACCATTAAAGAGAAGATGAATCGGCGAGGAGGAAGAAAACGTTGTGAATTATCAGAGAGGGAGAGAATGAGACAGTTAACAGAAACCAACAATAGAAGTTACACGATTTTGAAGGAGAGGAATAGGTTGACACATGTCAAACTGTAGTCAACTTCTTCTATTATATATATTAGTTATATGATTCTTGAAAGTTTTTTTTATTTAAAAATAAAGTCTTCTTGTTACATTACATATGATAATAAATGCAAACTAGTACTTTTAACAACATTGCATAACTCTTAACATTCATACAACTACCTCACCACAACTTTCAAACTAAACATTATTGCTCTTATTTAAATGATCAAACTAGTATCTACGAATTAGCGACCCTACAATTCCTGCGAATTTCTCCACTTGATCCAGTTAAAGGACTTATGCTACCCATCTTGATCATTGAATTAGCAAAGTCGTCGAAGAAGAGCTTAGGGTTCCCGCTATAGAGTTGAACAAGGCTTCTGGTTGCTATAGCTGCAGTTTCATTTGCGGAAAAGAGAATTTGATCGGAACTAAGGAGACCTCTTCCGGCCAATAAGTTCTGGAAGTAATGGATGTCGAATAAATCAGTAGAGTTCCTGTCCAAAGGAGCTATCCTATTTGCATCGCCATTAATAGGGCAAAAGTTTTGCAAGTCGGAAACCATGGAGGCTTCCATCGTACTATCCGGGGATCCAGTTCCAGAGAAGTTGAATAATCTGTTGCTGAAAACTGCGCACTTTGCGAATCCAATTGTATGAGCACCTACAACCCACCACCTAATTATGAGAAATATGTACGTAGGTTTGTTTGAGGCAGTAATAGTATATCACAGAAGTGAAGGTAGAATTTAACGGTAAGGGGGCAATTTTTTTTTACGTAGTATGTGACTCCCCTTTAATACTCTGTCTTTCTAAGAAAATGACGATTTAGTTAAAGGTGCCAAAAAAAATGTTTTAAAATGTCAATTTTAAAGTGCAAAAATATCAAAATAAAAAATATTTTCCCTATATACCTGTGGCAATAAAGTTTATGGTAATTTGCAATAAGGGGGACATTGAACAATTTTTTCCATATAATAAAGGGGACAAATTAAACTCTATTTTTCTACTTACTAGATTTAATTTTATTCAAAAATAATACAAAAAATAAATACATTTCAAAATGCCTACAGTAAACACTACAAAACCCCGGCACTACACATAAGTTACATCACATGATTATGCAAGGTGATGGATCGGAGAATGCACACGCCTAGTGTTTGAGACTATAAATCTCACATCAGAAAATTAAAGTCTCACGAAGTAATATATAAGAATAAGTTTCGCCTTGGATGGTCCGAACATGCATTAATATAGTATCAGATGGCCGGCAAACTATTCATCCACGTGTAAATCTCATGTCAGGACAAAAAAATAAATATATAAGATAAATGGGTTACTTCTTGATCCATTCCTTATTGGTTTTGTGCCACCCGGGGCTATATTCCTCAATAAGAAAAAATAAAATAATATAAGGTACTCCTAGTGTTATATTGTACGGCCTTTTATAAATTTTTATGCTTAAAGCTTACAACTACGCATAGTGAATCCTACTTTAGTACAAAACAATTAAATTTTCTTATAAAAAATAATGAAAACAAATATATATATCTGTATATATTGTAAAAAAATAAAGTAATTATTGACTGTCAAAAATAAATAGGTTCACAAAAAAAATAAAATTAGGGACTAAAAACATTAAGCTTTTCAATGTTTAATTTAAAATTTATTTTTAAGTAAAGTTTTTAAAACTGTTTTTTTATTTGATTTGTATACGGTATACTATTTTTAAAATTTTACAAAAAATATAATCTTTGTTTGAAAAAATAAACAAAAAAGGTCCCTTTTACTTTAATGGAGTTTTAAAATGTGTGAATTAAACACGATTTTTTTTAAAAAAGCCCAAAACATTTTTTTAAAACCTAACCAAACAACACCTAAACAATTATTGTTTCCATATTAAAAAGAATAAGCGAAAAATAAATAAAATTAGAATAAAAATGAAAGGAGTACATACCTGACAAGGAAACGACGTCGGTGAGGTTGAGACTAACATTGGCAAACTTTGAAATTATGGTATCAATAGGATCAAAGGGAGAAGGAAGACTAGTATTAGCTCCACCCTGGTTACCCACCAATCCATCCCTTCTTCCAAGTGGTACTCTATAGAAAGGTCCTCCACTCTGCATATATATATGTGTGTGTGTCACGCTCTAAAAATTAATTTATTTGTTTCCAAAAAAAGTGTCAACCTAAATTTTATTGAAACTTTCAAGTTGAAGGTTTTGCAATATGTATATAGAATTAGATTAACCAGTACATAGGATGCATGTGTTATTAAGATATATTTAATCAAACGACAATATAAGAAAATAATGTTAAGTTATCTAATGGTTGAGTGTAGTATATTAATTATTTTGTTAAAGGTTTAAGGTTCGAATCTTCTTGCAAGTATGTTTTCTAATGAAAAAAGAGATCGCATGGGTAAAATAGACAATTCAAAAGTTTGACACAGTTTTATGTCGGTTGAAATTGGTCCCAACTTTATATAATATTACGGATACATTTCTCATACAGTCTTTATAAGAAATTTTATGGATATATATATTGTTATATTGTTATATTTCTGGGTTTTTAGCTCTCAATTTATAGAGTTTTGTCTTTAGAACAAGAATAATTGTTTTACATTTTTCGTCCTTATTTTAGTAAAAAGAGTATATATACGTGAACATGCTATTCTTTGAAAAAGGGCTAAAAACATGAAATCTTAAATTGTACGTGCGTGAAAAACAATTCAGTGAAAAATTAAGACTAAAAACATACAATACTAACTTGCATACGTGCTTACGAGCGCGCTATTCATTAAAAAGAAAGACAAAAATATAAATTTAAAATTTTATTGCCCTTTTATTTTCATCATTTATATTCAATGAGCTCGCATTAGAGGCGTGGATTATTACTGAATTTTCGGCTCATTGTTTTTCTATTGAAAATATGACAAGTGTCCCGTCATTTAAATATAATTTATTATTTTACTGAACCGATCGTTTAAAATTATTTGCTTAGATTAATTTGAACATATGTTGTTTACCACTACAGTCCAGATTTCTTCGATTCTCCTCTAGAATTATTTTCATCATTATAATGAATCTCGATTCTTAGACTTACCAAGAGAACAGAATCGCGGGCGGCTATAGTAAGTATATCAGCACATGATACTACACCACTGCATGCATTCTCTACCGCAGTTTTGATGGCATCAACAACTTCAAATCCTCTTGCCGAATTAATGTTAGGAGCTGCAAATTTCTCGCCATTATTCCCATCCAATAAAACTGATCCGTCACAACCCTAATTAAAATTACACAACAGATTCATGAGACACGAAGATAACTATTGAAAATTATGCGTTAAATTTTAATTAAGAACCTAAATTTAATGTTAGCGAGAAGTCTACATTATATTCGGTGAAGCATGAATCAGATAAAAAGAAGATGCCACTTAAGATACTATGAAAGTGAAATAACAACAATGAGAGTACTCAATGTGAATGTGACCCTCTACTATTAGAGGGTCTATTAGAAAAAGTGTTAATGTCATGTCATCTTTTTTATCTAATTCAGAGGATCTATTAGAAAAAGTGTCAATGTCATGCCATATTTTTTGTGTGCAAACTTTTTTTTAGAGTTTTTAAATATTATAACTAAAAAATATTGAATGGGATCTTCAACATATATTTAATAAATTGATTTTTAGTATAAGATTAAAAAGTATGAATTCAGACTTACCAAACAAAAATTATATTGCATATAAAATTTATTGTTTATTTTATGAATATCTTAAAAGTCAATTTTATATAAAATGCTATTAGAATTATTTTTTTCTTTTCTAAACTTGGTTCATAAAAAGGTTTTTATATAGCATATAAAAAAGACATAATTACGTGAAAGGATATTTGATATATTTGAGAAGAAGTATGTCCTATTGTACTAATCTTACTTAATATATTTTAAATATATATATATATATATATGTAGTGCTAAACTTGCTGCTTTCAACAAAAGATTCTTATTTCACTACCCCACAAACAAAAAGAAGCAGCCCATATATATATACAAACCATATGGTACTACTGAATTATGATACCTTTTCCCCTTTGAAAGTGATTGATGGTGCATGTCTCTTAGGGTTCCTATTGTTTGAAACGTTAAAACTATATTCTAAATTGTTGTTTTAATTTATTTTTATAATTTTTTTTTTGGCATAAAAATATACTTCCCACTGAATTTGAACCCTCGCCACCAACAACCTAAGCAGATGCTTAATTACTTGTTGATTTGTCATTTTTGTTAAATTACTTTTTTCAAGTATTTGAAGAAGAGTTCGAGGGGCGCAACCAGAGTGAAAGCAAGTATTCAGACAAAAGTTTGAAGGCGCAGTGATACATACTCAAAACTCCATTAGGGGCAGTTTAAAAAAAATTCCCATTAAAGGATAATTTGAGTGTGGAGGGCTACCCACATTTGTGTAGCCTATTCCGATATCTTAATAAATCTTCCAACAAAAGTTAGAAAAATTATATTCATGCAAAATTGCTCGGCATCGCATGTGTAGGGTATTCTAGTATTGATACAAACTTATGAAATAATATCACGATATATCGATGTGTCATTATGCGTAATATCGATATTTATAGAACTACTCCAAAGAAATGATATGTAGCGACATAATAATATATAACTATCAATTTTGTTTGATAAGCTTGAGGACAAGATTTCAAATATATTAATTCATGAAAAATTAGTAGGTAAATAAACACTATGGAAATTTGATTTTGTGTAAAATATTCAAACGTAACCAAATATATATTCACTCACGTGCTAATGATGAAATTTAGTCATGAAGATGATATATTAATTATAAATCATATCCACCAAGTTTCATAAAAAAATCTCCATTTACCTCTTGAAAATGGACGGTCTTTATTTTTCTTAAAGAGACAGCAGTCATCTTTATAGCGAGACTATATATATATAGATTTTAAGAAATAGTGTACTCACATTGACAAAGCAATCGTGGAAATGAAGCCGAAGAAGAGAACCCGCCATTCTCATTTCATTCTTGATTGCAAGTTGAACCTGTCTCCGTACAATACTAAGAAGTCCAGGACACGTTGTGGAATAGAAATCTGTGGATAGCTGCGCTCTTGTAACCAAACACACCATCAAGAAACTTAAAAGCAAAGACCACCCATTTGCCGTCTTCATGTTTTGTACTTAAAACTAAGCTTTAATCAAACCCTAATTATTTTATGTTCTTGAATTTGGCACAGAGCAATATGAAAACCTCTAAACTTAATTTATAGGCACAATAATGGTGAGGTTGTGAATATAAAAACCATTTAACTACACATAATGGAAATTGGTTTATAGTTTAATGCATAGTGGTGTGTGAGCCTATAATGTATGCATGGCGGCAATGTAAAAGCTGTACTAGTGGCCTAATAGTTATCATATTGTACGTCTGCGACATTGTGTATATATATACGCGCGGTACGTTTCTTCTACAAATTATATTGTTCATGCAGACAGAACTTTTCATTTAAAAATTTCGCCCTTAAAGGTCCAGTATACCAGGCCAGTTCATCTGAGAGACTCCATCTACATACATATTGAGTATGATTTGGTGTGGACCATTCGTATACGGATCATAACTTCATTTATGATGAATTTTCGTCGTAGAGAACATTCATAATATTTTACAACAAAAATTCGTTACTAAAAGGCCGATCCATTTACAAATTGTTTGTACCATATCTAAAATGAATATATGTACATATACATATATGTTTGTGTGTGTGTGTTTGTTTACGTATATGTATAGACAATCGGTGTCAAGGCCATTCATGTATGGCAGCTTGGATCATAACCAACGTTAGATTCATAATCTATAATTAGTGTTGCACTATTGTTACATAATATATAATTAGTGTTGCACTATTGTTAAAGTAATTATAGCACTGTCAATTTAATATACTACATTCGAAAGGTACAACACAACTTCTTAAAGCAGTATTATGCACTTACAAAGAGAAAATTGTTTGGACAATAATACCACCCTTTAATTATAGTAAATTATTATATAAATCTTGAAATTTATTAAAAAAAAGTTGCTTCAATGGTGTTACTGTGATTAAATTTGCATATAAAATTTGGAAAAACTAATGAGGTGTATACTAACAAATGGCTAGATGTTATTATATCCCACTTTCTATTATTTTCATTGAACAAATTTATGTATGCGTAATCGATTTTGAATTATTAGTTTTGATTAGTATATTTAAAACGTATATATATATATATTATAAAAATCAATGTTTTGTGTTGTGAAATATGAACTGCAGAATTAAAATAGATAAGGTAGAGAGTACACCGGGTTGAGTCGCGGACTAAGTCGCTCTCTTCAAGACGTTTCGCGGCTCTGCCCGGAATTGTGCTAGCAGTTCTGATTATGCCACACCGTCCCCAGGATGAAACAGCCCAGAAACTCTCTGTACGATCGATTTGCACTTTTTTCGATCGCTCGACAATAACACTCTTTTTAATCACTCGGGATCGGAAAATATTTTACTGCCGGAGACTAAAATTTTTTCTGACGGAAAAATATTTTTGTTGATTGATCTCTCTTGTTTCTTGGTCATTTCTATTGAAAATATTTAGATCCGTTTAAAGGGGAAAGTGTGAGACCAAAAAACAGCTTTTTGGAAAATTCGCAAGAAAACACGGAGGGAATAATGGAGCGTGTTGGAGGAAATTGCAGAGGAAAATGAGGGAGCCTTGTCTCCCTTGTATTTTTATTTAATAAATAAAATTCTTTAAATGTATTTTGTATAAAAAGATAATACACTACGCAAGACAAGCCCGAGACCGAGACCGGACCGGGTCGGGTCGGTCGGTCGGCGCGTGTGTGGAGAACTACATTCATCCAAGTCCTCACCCAATAGCACAAAAGTGTAATGCCCAAAGGGCTCAAGCCCTTAAGCAAATTCTTCCATATAAAAACCCATGAAAGGTTTTATATCTCTCCTATGTGGGACTTGGGATAACATCACATTTCATTAAATCTCCTTGTCTTGGTTTTATTTTTCTTTAAATACACAAAACTCCAACAATCCCCCACTTTTATTTTAGGAAAAACTTTTTCATCGAGCTTATTCCATAGGACAGTGCATAAGTAAAGGTATTTTTCAATTTGAACCTTTACGTAGTGTTTGTGTTTCAAACTATACTAGAGTAACTCGTAGTTTTGAACTCTATCTCTAACAATCACAACACACAATACCCCCAAGAGTGTAGTCCAAAAGCCAGCACGTTATGGCCATGTGCTTATATCCCGGTTAGTGAATGCTCTAGAGAATTTGCCCAAAATTCCATAGGAAGCGACCTCTCTTCCACATTCACATAGGTGAGTCTATCAAGAGTACTCTTGTAGCATCGGTACCCCACTCCACATAGAGCTATAGAACTTATTAAGAGCAAATGCTCAACTTTATCACCGCTTCAAGATATCATGCTCTATAAGGATGAGATAATACTACATGCTTTCTAAACTATCACTTGTAACTTGTTGTTTACCCTTTGAACCTATTTCTTGGGATCTCCAGTCCATAGGTTGGGTTACCATTACAGTGACTCAAATCTCGTTGGGCGTTAACCCCATCCCTTTCGAGGTGTTAAGCACCTTCTCTCTCGTTAGTCCTTTCGTCAAAGGATCAGCCAAATTTTTCTCAGATCGCACATAATCCACTCTTATAGCACCTTTGGAGAGTAACTCTGTAACCGTGCTGTGTTTACGACGAAGTTGTCGTTTCTTACCGTTATAGTAACGGTTCTGAACTTTTGCAATAGCCGCGGTACTATCACAGTGGATAAGGACAGCCGGTATCGATCTCTCCCATAGAGGGGTATCTGCAAGAAAGCTTCTCAGCCAGCTTGCTTCTTCACTAGCAGCAGCTAGTGCTATCATCTCAGACTCCATCGTAGATTGGGCCAAAATGGTCTGTTTCTTGGATTTCCAAGAAAATGCACCTCCAGCAATGCTGAAAATATATCCACTTGTGGCCTTGGAATCTTCTGACAAGGTATTCCAGTCAGCATCGCTATATCCTTCTAGGTCAACGGAAAACTTTTGATAGTGTAACTTTAGGTCCATGGTTCTTTTTAGATAACGCATGACCCTCTCAACTGCATGCCAATGCTCCATACTAGGACTGCTAGTAAACCTACATAGTACCCCCACTGCATAAACAATATCGGGCCTAATGCAATCAGTAGCGTATCGAAGGCTACCAATGATGCTCGCATACTCAGTTTGTCTAACACTGTCTCCAGTGTTCTTGAACAACTTCACACTAGGATCATATAGAGTACATGCTGGTTTACAATCTGAGTAATCATATTTCTTTAGAATCTTCTCAATGTAGTGAAATTGATCCAAAGAAAGTCCCTTTTCCGTCCTAGTAATTTTAATCCCTAAAATTACATTGGCTTCTCCCAAATCCTTCATATCAAAATTTTCACATAGCATGGATTTCACATTATTAACTACATGGATATTAGAACCAAAAATAAGCAAGTCATCAACATATAAACATATAATAGTGCAAGCATTATTCTCAGTCTTATAATAAATGCATTTATCACTTTCATTAATTCTAAATCCATTTGCAATAATCAATTCATCAAATTTCTCATGCCATTGCTTAGGAGCCTGTTTCAAACCATAAAGGGATTTATCTAATTTGCATACTTTTTGTTCTTGGCCTGTAATAATGAATCCTTCAGGTTGTTCCATGTAAATTTCTTCTTCTAATTCTCCATTAAGGAAAGCGGTTTTAACATCCATTTGATGCACAACAAGATCATGCAAGGAAACCAGGGCAATCAAAATACGTATAGACGTTATTCTAGTAACGGGAGAATAAGTATCAAAGAAATCTACATTTTCACGTTGTCTATAACCCTTAACAACTAAACGTGCTTTGTATTTGTCAACAGTGCTATCAGGTTTTAATTTCTTTTTAAGTATCCACTTACAACCTATGGTTTTACAACCAGGAGGAAGGTCTACTAGATGCCACGTTCTATTTGATTCTAAGGAATCCATTTCATCGTTAATGGCTTCTTGCCAAAGGTCAGCATCTAAAGAAGATAACGCTTCTTGAATAGTGGATGGATCATTGATAAACGCATAATATTGTCATGTCTAAGCTCCTTCCCGGAGTCGCTTGACGCGTTTGTTGCTTTAATTCTGCCTAATTATCCACTTATCTCGAGATTAGTGCCTTAGCGAGTGTTGTATCTAACATGGCCCAAATTGGTGTGTATTTTGTAGTATTCCATGTGTTTGTAGGATTGGAGTACAATGGTGTTGCATAGGTTGATCAAGAGCAAGCATAGTAGCTTGCAAATGTGCTGAGTGGCAATGTTCCAGACCCATGATCGATCATGGGCAAAGCCATGATCGATCATGGCTTACAAAATTTCTGGCAGAACACTTTCATGATCGATCATGGGCATAACCATGATCGATCATGGCCCTGGCAACTTGTCCATTTCACACCCAAAATGGGCTATTTTAGTGGTTCAAGCTATTTTAGATATTTAGTTAGATATTTTGCAACCTTTTAATATTTATTATTTCTCTTAGCTTTTAGGCTAAGATATCTAAGTTTTTGTACAAGTTCTAGAGAGAAGTGGGAGCTAAAACCTTGTAATTTCTTCTTCTTCTTGTAAGTTTACTTTGATTTTAAGAAATGAATACTTCTTCTATAATTCTTGCTTTGAGTATTATGGAGTAGTCTTTTACTAAGGTTACGGAGGTGAATCGCGATATAATATTTGGTGATTTATGGCTCAATCCATGTTTAAAGTTTGAAAAATAATTGTAGATCATTTTCTTCTTCATTTCCTCCATTGTTACAAGCTTTCTAGGTATACTCATATTAAATTAAGACTTTATATGCCTTGTATATTTAGTGCTTGGTTGTTTATGAACATACCACATATTTATATGGTTCTAGAAAGCTTTTGGTCTCTTTCCCCCATCCATGGAGTTTTTCCCTCTTCATAGAAATTATGAATAGTTCTTAAAACTCCATAGATGGATTATAAATTTGTTAATCTCATTTTTGATTCATTTATTGATACATTGAGTGCTTCTTACACTTTATGTGATACTTAGACTCTTCGTTTTCTACCATAAATGATAAAAGATGAGATGACAAATTTATCCCATAAACTTCATTCCGTTTCATTGTTTGGATTCACTTTCTAATTGTCATTCTTTAAATCATGAGATTGCCACACTTGCTTTATGTTAAATCTTTTTATGATGAGTTTGTCATATCTATCTCGGATTAGCTTCATCGGGAATGGGTTGCCTTGCTTCACACCCGTAGCTAAGAGGTAGGAATGATAACCTCGTCTTTGGTGGAATGTTGTTTGTCTCTCTCTTGATATAGCTTCAATCCGGGAATGAGTCGCCTAGCGTCGCACCCTTTGCTATTGAGAGATACACCAACATTTCTCATATCTCGAGAAACCTTGTGTTGAAATCTTTGTATGAGCTAGTGATCACCGTCTCTCTTATATTGTAACTAACCTCCACATACCTTAGTGCTTTCTTATTAATTTTCACAACTGTTTTACATTTCCGTTGTTCTACAACCTTTTCAACTTACAAAAGAATCAGAAAACCGTAAAAATCTGTAATCCATTCCATCCCTTTTCACTTATCCCTGTGGTTCGACACTCGGACTTCCGAGACTATATTACAACTTGACGAGCTTGCACTTGGGCTATAACACAACGCGCTATTTTGGAGCCGTCAATCATCTTCTAAAGTGTATGTATAAAAATCAGGCCCAAAGTCTTTAGTGGTTCCAACTCTTTTACTTTTCCGAGGTTCAATTGATGTATCATGGTGCACAGTACTAGTAGGTAAAGTAGAGCTAGAAGGTAGTGAGCTACCCCCACTATTCTTCAACTTAAAAGGGAATTTATCTTCAAAAAAGTCTACATTAATAGATTCAATAATAACATGATTTTTCAAATCATAAAATCTATAGGCCTTACTATTAATTGCATATCCGATAAAAACACATTCGTAAGCTCTACTAGCAAGCTTAGATCTTTTAGGAACAGGAATACGTACGAAAGAAAGGCACCCCCAAACGCGTAAATAAGAAATATTAGGCCTTTTATTATTTAAAATCTCATAGGGGGATAAATTATATTTAATCTTAGGCACCCTATTAAGAATGTGACAAACGGTTAATAAAATCTCTCCCCACCAATGTGAGGCAGCCCCTGAATTTAGTAGCATAGCAACAATTAATTCGGCAAAAGTTCTATTTTTCCTTTCGGCTTTTCCATTATTTCAGGTGAATATGGAGCAGTCGTCTAATGAATAATACCAAGTGAAGTATAGAGATTTTTAAAATCAGTTGAATCATATTCGGTTCCTCTGTCACTCCAAAATCTTTTTATTTTCTTATTAAACTGATTTTCAATTTCTGTAGAAAATATTTTAAACATATCTATTGCTTCACTTTTATTTTTCATAAGGTAAATATAGGAAAAATACGAATTATCATCAATAAAAGTAATAAAATACCTTTTTCCATTTCTCGTTAAAACACCATCAAATTCACAAATATCCGAATGAATTAATTCAAAAGGTTCAGTTTCTCTTAAAACAGATTTGTGAGGTGTTTCAGTAATCTTTGCTTGGCTACAAAATTCACATTTTTCGAAATCATTTAATGATAAGGGGGAATAATTTTCAGTTTACTCATGTTCTTAATAAGGAGCTTATTAACATGACAGAGTCTAGCATGCCACACATTAAATGAACAAATCATATAAGCAGAACTAGAAACAACTTTATTAGCATCAACATTCAACTTAAACATCCCATCACAAGCATAACCCTTCCCCACAAATACACCATTCTTAGTAAGAGTAAACAAATCTTCCCCAATAGTTTGAACAAATCCAGCTTTATTAAGGATGTAACCCGAAACAAGATTCTTCCTAATTTCTGGAGTATGCAGAACATCCTTAAGGATGACAATCTTTCCAGAAGTGAATTTCAACTCGACATCACCCGTCCCAGCAACATTAGTGGTGTGGGAATCACCCAACAACACTTTCTTATCAACAACATTAGAATAGGTCTTAAATAGAGCACGATCATGGAAGACATGACGAGAGGCGCCAGTATCCACCCACCAGCCTTCAGAACCCGATACCAGATTAATTTCTGTTATCATAGCCACTAAGGGCTCTTCTTCAGTAACATTCGCCTGAGGAACTCGGCGTTTGTTTCGACAATTTCTTGCCATATGACCAGACTTTCCACAGTGATAAAAAGAGAACACACTGTTATTATTATTATTATTATTATAATTAGCCTGGTCATTTCTGTTTTGGTTCTGAGTTTGGTTATTCCTATTCTGGTTCCCAAACCGGATCGCATTATTTCCACCGTTCTGATTTTTCACATTTTTCCAGTTTGGCCTCAAAGCAGGAGGGGTGTTGTTCGAGCGATTCTGATTTTGATTACAGTTCTGATTTTTGTTAAAAACAACCAGAACCTCATCATTCCGATCTTGTTTATGGTTTTCCTCCTCAATCCTGAATTTTGTAATCAAACTTTCAAAAGAAAACTCCTTAGATTTGTGACGCAAACTATTTTTAAAATCTTTCCAGCCAGGGGGTAATTTATCAATCAAAACTGCCACTTGAAACTGCTCATCAAAATTCATTCCTTCAGAAATAATCTCATGTGCAATTTTCTGAAGTTCGTGAGATTGTGTAACAATAGACTTGTCGTCCGTCATCTGATATTTCAGATAACGACTGACAGCGTATTTTTTAGACCCAGCCTCTTCAGTGTCATATTTCTTTTGAAGTGAATCCCAAATTTCTTTTGCGGATTTGCACGGGAGGTAAACATCATAAAGCTCGTCATGAAGAGCATTCAAGATCAGATTTCTGCATGCATAATCATTGTCTTCCCAAGTTTTGAGAGTCTTATGATCTGCTTCAAAAATCGAATCAGGGAAGGTGGGTTTTTCAAAAACACAAGCATATTCCACCTTCTTAAGAGTTAAGTAAAAAAATATTTTTTGTTTCCACCTCTTAAAGTGCAGACCCTCAAATTTAAAAGGTTGATTTAATGAGCCAGAAGCAGCAGCTTGATTATGTTCATTAGCCATGACAATAGTTTTACAAAAAATAGCAGATAAGAAAACGTCTTAAAATTGTTGGGAAATATGAACTGCAGAATTAAAATAGACAAGGTAGAGAGTACACCGGGTTGAGTCGCGGACTAAGTCGCTCTCTTTAAGACGTTTCGCGGCTCTGTCCGGAATTGTGCTAGCAGTTCTGATTGTGCCACGCCGTTCCCAGGATGAAACAGCCCAGAAACTCTTTGTACGATCGATTTGCACTTTTTTCGATCGCTCGACAATAACACTCTTTTTAATCGCTCGGGATCGGAAAATATTTTACTGCCGGAGACTAAAAATTTTTCTGACGGAAAAATATTTTTGTTGATTGATCTCTCTTGTTTCTTGGTCATTTCTATTGAAAATATTTAGATCCGTTTAAAGGGAAAAGTGTGATACCAAAAAACAGCTTTCCGAAAAATTCGCAAGAAAACACAGAGGGAATAATGGAGCGTGTTGGAGGAAATTGCGGAGGAAAATGAGGGAGCCTTGTCTCCCTTGTATTTTTATTTAATAAATAAAATTCTTTAAATGTATTTTGTATAAAAAGATAATACACAACGCAAGACAAGCCCGAGACCGGACCGGGTCGGTCGGTTGGTGCGCGTGTGGAGAACCACATTCATCCAAGTCCTCACCCAATAGCACAAAAGTGTAATGCCCAAAGGGCTCAAGCCCTTAAGCAAATTCTTCCATATAAAAACCCATGAAAGGTTTTATATCTCTCCTATGTGGGACTTGGGATAACATCACATTTCATTAAATCTCCTTGTCTTGGTTTTATTTTTCTTTAAATACACAAAACTCCAACATTTTGTGACCACATATATTTGTTGGGCGATTTGAAAGTTTTATAAAAAGTGAGATAAGAGTCATATATAATTTTATACGAGTATATAAGAACTTTCAATTGTAATTTTATAAAATCCGTTTATAAGGTGTTTTTTAGGGGAGAGACCGCAGGTTTCATTCACCCTCCCATGACATGAATTTAAGCATCCCTTTATAGGGATACTTTTTATCGGTGAACTCTAACTTAGGTAGTATGATTGTCCATTCTTCATATTAGCAGACAGGGGTTTAAACCCTATGAGCAACAGTTTGGCGGGGAAGCTGACTAACTTTATAGGGATAGTAATGCAGGTATGGTGAATTCAGACTCCAGAGTAAAAGAAAGATTTTAAAGAGGAACTCGAGGCCGTCCGGATAGTTATGGATTATAATTGAATTAGAGCGAAATCAAGTTTTTGGAAAAGTGGTTGAAAGCGGTAATGAATCGGGCTCAAACCCCGTTAGGGTTGGTTTCAAATCCTTTTTAGAGATAGTTTGATTGGGAAGGGGCGGGACTACCTTTATTTGTGTAACCCATTACAATTTTTTAATAATAAAAAAATTGTATGCTCTATTCTTTGACTAGAGTGTTTTATTTTTATTTAAAAAAGAAAAAAAGTGAGTTGTAGCTCAAATTGTATTAGTGCTCACTTTTCACATGAGTGGACATAATTTACACCCCGCTAGAGGCAATCTAAGAATCCCTTTGAAGGACAGTTAGGGGAAGGCTATCCCCTTTGTATAGCTCAAATATCATTTGTTAATTAAAAAATAAAAATTGTGGTAAGCATGACTCATGATATACGCCTCGTATATATATAAAACACTAGTTATCAGTTCAAACTACTAGAGTCCGCCCACAGAATTGGTCTTTTGAGTTCAGCTTTTACTGTTTAAAAAAATCGTAACTACATATATTAACTTTTTCTATCGCTACTTTTCAAGCATTGAATGAGAGTGTACCTTGTAGAGAAATTTCATGTTGTTTTAAAACGAAATTTATTCATCTTTTATAAATATGATTGCTTTTACCATTGTGAGACGGCACACTGAAATAAATAAAATTTGATAAAAAAAAATAAAAGAGTACCTTTTCTGAGGTGTTTAACCAAACAAACAATAATACAGCTAGGAATGTGCAGAAAATTGCTTGGCCGAATAAAATCAACCGTACATATCGGGCCAACCTGAACCGGCGCACATTCTTTCATCTTTCTTAGCCCACGGTCCGGTCATCGGCTTGTCAAAACTAACAAACAAACTGGACTGTGCCCCCTCGGTCAGCCATACAAAGTGGCGCACGGTCTTGTCTATTTGCTCGAGTTTTTAAAATTTCAAAACCGAGAGACCGACCAGACCACCTCGAAAAAAATTGAAACAATACGATTTGGTCCGGTCTAAAGTTATAAATATATTGATGATCTAATTCCATTTCTAGTATCTCAAACCCAACCATGCCAGTCTAGTAAAAAATATTGTCAAAAGAACCAAATCAATTGAACCATGCATGTACACCGCTAGATACAACGGACATAATTTTTAATTTTAAATGACCAATGACTTATGTTTACATAGAATATATACATCTTTAACTGTAATATTCATTAATTGAGTTTCTTGAAAAAAAATTGTTAAGAATTTTGTAGACACAAGAATCTTTTTTTTATTCATGTTGATTGATTATAAGTTGCGTATATAAAAACTTTATTAAATCATATTTTTGAGTTTAAATTTAACTAAGACATTTAAATTTTTTAAATAAATTAATACAGAAAAAACAATGTGGAAGAGTAGAGACCCGGTAAATCTGTACGTGTGTTAGTCTTGATTGACACTAATTTAATATAAGAACACATTCAAACGCGTTAGCTGTATGTGAGAATGAGAATGATTTTGAGTCGCCATTATTTGTGTAGGCTTTTAATTAAGAGAGGAATATGATTTATTTCTTACAATATAGATTTATTTAATTAATCTACTCTATTTTAGCTCGTCTTTGAACTCAATTCTCTAAGGCCTCATTTGATTCAGGTATTAGGGTCAGTGGGATTAATAATACCAGTATTAATAGTACTGGACTATTAATCCTGGTATTAATTTAATACCAATACCCTGTTTGATTAATGCAGTATTAATACTGGGATATCTCATGCTGATGTTAATACCATGCTTGGTTCTGTAACTCGTATACGGGATTATATTTCGGACTAACAAAATAAAAAGAAAAAATTAAAAAGGAAAAAAAATGTAAAAAAAAAAAATATTTTAAAAAAATATTTTGTTAAAAAAAATATTAATAATATAGTAGTAGTAGTAGTAGTAGTAGTAGTAGTAGTAGTAGTAGTAGTAGTAGTAGTAGTGGCATTTTTTAAAATATTATAGTAGTAATGGCATTTTTGAAAATATATGGTTTCTTTTTCTTAATCTTGGATAAACAATACCACCTCCTCCGTGGTATTAAATTATACCACAAAGAGTGGTATTATGTTAATACCGGTATTAGTAATCCCAGCACATTTATACGAATCAAACAAGGTATTATAAAAAAAGTGGTATTAATAATCACATCCCACTTTTTAATATCCGAATCAAACGAGGCCTAAGGTTTTTGTCTCTTTGTCCTCGTAACATTGAGAATGAACAAACATGGATTTAAATCAAGAAACTCAAATCCTAATATTCATTTATTTCCCATTGATTTTAATTAACTGTCTTAACAAAATCATCGTCCACCTATTTAGTAACTGCAATAATGCTTGCATCCCCACCACACTGAACCATAATGTACAAAATTTAATAGGCTATAATCACGTTGATAGTGTACAATGCTTGACGGATTTGACCGAAAAATAGCATATACATTTTGTTAGATTTTATTCATCACACAAAACGTATATATTTATCCGAAAATTTTCAGAAGCAGTCCGGTTCGTACCAGAAACGGACTCTATATATATCTAAATATTTGTGATGTTGATATGTATGAAAATTAACATATTATTCTAGCTTCACACTCTGCCATCTCTCTCCCGCACTCACATTTATCTGTCATTACTTGTATAAATAAAACATAACATGTTAGCAAACATATATGTATATATATGCATAAATCGCACACGCATTAAATCAAAATAAAATTGTATATACATCTAAAGACTTTCCGTGCAACTTCGCGAATGGACACACTTGAAACATGTGAGTGGTCCATGAAGTAAACCTTATATACATATATAGTTATCTTATTGGGGTTCCACTAATGCGCACGACTAAGTGTGCATGGATTTTGTTTCCTTGTGGAATTTATACTTTTTGTTGGCATTTTAAAAATTGGACTAGTGGCTTATAAAAAATATTATCGATCCGTTTCTACTACATGATGAATATACAAGGCACATTGTGTATATATATAGTCCATTTTAAGTAAGAACAAAGTTTAAGAATTAATCCGTATAGTATGATTCTTTTGAGGGTGTAAACGGAAGAGTGTTTTTAAGAAATTTGGTGGAAATGATCTCATGATTAATAAATTATCTCAGCTAAATTTCATCAAATAATTCAACCAGGAAGTCAGTTAACTAAAAATTGATACATATATATATATATATACAGAGGCTGGCCTTTCTTTTAAGGATAGTCCTTAAGTTAACTATCATAAGGACCGTCCATTTCGAGTGGATAAATGGATGAATTTTTTTCATGAAACTTGTGGAGATTATTAATGATCATCTCCACCAAATTTTATTAAAAAAATCAACTGGAAAGTAGGTTAACAAAACAATTGTTAAATATGCACTTTTGTGGACGTTGAAATTTTAGATTTTTAGTTAACTCACTTCTTGTTTGAGTTTTTTGTTGAAATTTGGCGGATAAGATTTACTTATTGTAGAAATTATTTCCACCAAATTTCATGAAAATATTATTCCGTTTACCTCTTGAAATGGGCAGTCCTTTTGTTGACTAAGTTAAGGACGGTACTTAAGAAAGGGGAACTATATACACACATATATTCACATTTTTTTACATATATAACAATTTTTAAGTTAAATCACTTTCCGGTTGAATTTTTTGATAAAATTTAGTGAAAATAATCAACTAAGTATGGAACTCATTTTTACAATGTTTATATAAAAAAAAAACTCTCATTTTTTTACGCCTTCAAAAGTATTAATTAATCCGTATAGATTAGTCCTTGAACTACTTGGTGGTTACTTGAAATTTTTCATATATATACTAATAAAGTTTAACCGCAAATAATTAGGGTATTATTGGTTGTTTATCCAGTAGTGTATGGTGTTCTAAGAGTTTGACTTTTGGAAAGATGTGATTAAACTAAATAGATATTAGGGGATGTGGTTTTCAAATTTCGTTTTTGCTTCTTCTTGCTAGTTAAATCAATAGTGGGATACATATAGACCCAAAAAATAGTGGGTTACATCCTCAACATCACCTAAATTAAATACGTGTGGTCCAAGTTCTTCCCGTTCTCACACACACATGTATATATATATATTTAATTAATTTAATAGCTATCTATTTCAAAAGGTACATGAATTTTTTCATGAAACTTGGTAAGGATGATCTCTATAATAGATCATCTCCATTGATTTTTATCAAAAGAATTCAAACCGAAAGTAGGTTAATTAAAAATAAATTTCAACGTCTAGAAATATGCATATATATCATAAATTTTTCTGTTAACCCACTTTTCGATTGAGTTTCTTACGAAATTTGGAGGAGATGATCAACTCATTATAGAAATCATCTCCACTAACTTTCATAAAAAAATTCATCCGTCTACCACCTCAAAATGAACGGTTCTTAAATTAGTTAACTTAAAGATGGACCTTAAAAGAAGGGACTTACATTATA
This sequence comes from Lonicera japonica, assembly GCA_021464415.1. Lineage (NCBI taxonomy): Eukaryota > Viridiplantae > Streptophyta > Magnoliopsida > Dipsacales > Caprifoliaceae > Lonicera > Lonicera japonica. The sequence goes on from CM038463.1 coordinate 42,414,255, forward strand.
TATATATATATATATATATATGTCATGCTTTGAAATGGATAGGAAAAAAAATGGTCCTTAAATTGATCAGCACGTTGTAAATTTTCGTCTGTAAGACAAATACTACTTCAAAATGTGTCTCGGAGTAGACTAATAATATATGTGAATTAAACTAACAAAGAGTATATATTGATGTATTTAAAAATATGAGGTGTGTTCCGGTAATGACCTTAAAACATGTGTTCCGGTGCAGTGGGTTTGTTTGTTGAGGGTGTCTCTGGTCAACTGTGTACCGGTATGCAGCTTTAATTAGTCATACTGGTATGCGTACTCAGTGTCGAGACTAAGTAAGTTTCTAATATGGGCTTGCACATTAATTATTAATTATATTATAACCTATATTAATTAGGGACTTTTTGAGTTACCTCCTTATTATTAATGCAAAATTTAAGATACTTCATATTTTACTAATCATTTGAGTTACCCTCTATTTTTTTACATTTTAAACGGAATGAAGCAACTGGAACATTGTTAATAGTTACCCCAAGCAACTGGAATGCACAGCGTTAACAGGGAGGTAACTCAAATGATTAGTAAAATAGGGAGGTATCTTGATCGAGTTTTGCATTAATAATGGGGGGGGGGGGGGGGGGGGGGGGGGGGGGGGACTCAAAAAATCCCTATTAATTAAACATTTTATGAGTACGAGTTTTGCAATGTGTGGACACTCATTACTACTAAATTATGGTTGATGTGACTATATTTGACCTAGTATATAAAGAACCTCTTAGGGTTATGATCCCCAAGTAAAACCTTCTTACACTCTATAATACGCATGACAAAAAGTTCATTAGATTTGATAAAGGCACCCTAATTTGCATGAACATTAATATACGTAAATATTTCTAATAATATAATAAACATGAATGGGTAATTAGGAAAAATGATCCCTAAAGTTTGACCCAAATCTCTCGCTCGTTCCTAAAGTTTAATTTTTGGTTGAAACTTCTTTAAAGTTTCAAATTTTCTCTCACTCGTCCAAAACTGGATGCCCGTTAAAAAGATGAATGAAAAATGCGTGTGATTGTCACGGACCACTTTTTTAAGGGGGCATTTTTGGATGCTTCAACCGAAATTAGAAACTTTAAGGATGTCTAATAACGCGATCCTGGATCGTCTTGTGACGCCCCGAGTTCCGTTAGGAGGGAGAACCTCCGGAACACGGTTGATCACGGAGCCGTACGCGACGGCGGAAGTGAGTAAAAAGATAAATAACTCTGGCGAGGAAGGCCAATATGCAAAGGTCTAGTACATAAAACAAAATCAACTGGGAACATGCTAGAACTGTAGCTTCCCCTCCTGTTAACTCGTGCCTTACAGATTAGTCTGTACCGTTGCGCACCGGTTAACTAAAATGTAAGTCACTTGTCCACATTAGGCTAACATTCAACCATAGACATGTTCCTCCAACCCATTACAAAATAACCAAAAAGAATAAAATTAAGGAACAGTAAATGTCCGCAAAATACATACATTAGCAATATATAACTGTCACAAAATAGTCATACACAATACAGTCTCCATAACCTCAAGTAGGCTACATAGAGAGTACAAACATGGATACATAATATAAGTTGGGTTATGGTACAATAAGATAGATAACATGGCCTTTCAGTAGTGAAAGGCCCTCACACAACAGTATCAGAGGAGACTAAGACTTGTCGACCTTTCCCTTATCAGCTCGTCCCGTCCCATCCTTAGAAGTACCTGTGTAGGAAAAACTGTGAGCCAAACGGGCCCAGTAGGAACTATAGGAGTTGTGAGAAAATATGCATATGTAGGAGAAGCTTTATAAAGTGAGTTTGTAATTAGTCCGTGTACATAAGTCATACATATGTATGTAAACAATGGAATGTATATATAGTCTCAAGACACCGCGACCAGGCCTACATCGTATCAACCATGTATAATACTCACGTCTAGGATTTTTCATATCTACTGTACAGAGATAGCCGGCACTCGGTTTCTTCTGCCCAAGGCAGGGACCACCTACCAGGTCCACCTAGACGCTACCTCACGCAGCCACACAGGCATACGCTACCTCATGCAGCCACACAGGCATACGCTACCTCACGCAGCCACAAAGGCATACGCTACAATAATCTCACGTAGCCACTAAGGCTATACGCTACTGGTAATAACCATCTACCTGGTACGAGCGGTGTTGACTACTCTGTATAAGGAAAATCATATTTTTCCCAATCACAATTATAAGATCATATACATCATGTAAAAAGGTATAGTAGTCCATTTCATAAGTATCAAGTGATATGAAGTGCGTATCATAAGTTTACTTCACTATACGGACTGATAAGTACCTGCGCGCTAGAGGCCAGGAACAAGGGTTTGTCATAAATCAAGGAAATGGAAGAAATACTTGAGGAAATATGATATACTACATTTTATAGGATATAAACAACCATTTCCCTCATAATTTATAGGCCCAAAGCGCACATATACGCAGCAATAGTTGTAACCCTAGAAAACCCCCAAATTTGTTTAAAAATGGTGATTGGGTGTATAAACTCTTAAAATAGGTTTTAATAATAGTGTTCCTACCTCGATAGCGTCAAACCTTCACCACACGAGCCGCAAATCGAACTCTAGACGACGGGGGCGCAAGATACCATGGTTGAGCTTGAAACCCTAGCTTGGTGGATGTGAAGAAAGGAAGAAGATGATGGATATAATGTGTTTGATCTTTGATTTGGGTGGTAATATGTGTTAAAATTACACTCATGAACTCATTTCTACAATTCCTCACTTCCCTCAAGCTCTCTCCATGGGTTCAGGTCGAAGTGGAGAAGAAGAGAGGGTTGAAGGTGTATAAAAATCGAGTCAAAGCTTAAAAAATATCATTTTTGACTGCTACAGGGAAATGTAGTCGACTACACTACAGTTCATGTAGTCGACTACATGGTTCTGGAAATTGGTTCATCCTCAGCTTTGCTTGCTTATGCCACCAACTGATCTTGTAACCTTATTTTGACCAACGAGAAGTGGGAATTGGGTTCCGGGCCAAACACGAAAGTTCTTGGAAATTGAAATACCTTTCCAATGGTATAAAGTAGGTCCCATTCTGATCTAAAATGAAAAGGTTATGATATCTAGAATGACTGAAGGTCGGTTTGTCGGGTAAGTTTAAAATGTGAGATTTTGCAAATTTCGACTCGGGTACTCTACATAACCCTTTCCAATTTAAAAGATGAATGTAATAACATCTCTAAAATAGTGTGGAAGTATTTCCTACATTCGGATACGGCCCATGCACACTCTCGCGTCTCGGTCATAAAATGTGATACATTTACCCTACGGGTGTTACAACCTCCCCTCCTTAAGAAATTTCGTCCTCGAAATTAAAATAGAAGGAAAGGATATTACCTCATTGTAATAAGTGTGGGTACTTAGTTTGTATCTCTGATTCTAGCTCCCACGTAGCCTCTTCCGTCCCGTGATGTTGCCAAATCACCTTGACGAGTGGGATAACCCTGTTACGAAGAACTTGTTCCTTTCGGTCTACCACTGCTACTGGATGAGTCTCATATGACACATCTTCATTAACTTCAAGTTCCTCGACCGGAGTTACATGTGAAGGATCAGGTATGTACCTCCGAAGCATGGACACATGGAATACATCATGGATTCGCTGTAACTGTGAGGGCAATGCTAGGCGATATGAAACTGAACCAACACGCTGGATGATTTCAAACGGTCCTATATACAGAGGGGCTAACTTTCCCTTGTTACCAAAACGGACAATACCATGTCGAGGCTTGACTTTAAGAAATACATAGTCACCCACTTCAAACTCAAGTGGTCGTCTTCTCTTGTCGGCGTAACTCTTTTGTCGACTTTGGGCAGTTAGTAACCGTTGCTTGATAAGTTTAATCTTCTCCGTAGTGTCTTGCACTAACTGCGGTCCTAAAATTGCTGCTTCGCCTGCCTCAATCCAACAAACGGGAGATTTACATGGTCTTCCATATAATGCTTCAAATGGAGCCATTCCAATACTGGCTTGGAAACTATTATTATAGGCAAACTTGGCGAGTGGTAGGTACTCATCCCAATTTCCACGAAAATCAAGTATACAGGCCCGTAGCGTATCCTCAAGGATTTGGATAGTCCGTTCAGACTGTCCGTCAGTCTGCGGATGAAAAGCTGTACTAAAACCCAATCGAGTGCCTAACGAACGCTGAAGTGCTTCCCAGAAACGTGAAGTGAATCTAGAATCACGGTCAGACACTATTGAAACTGGGATGCCATGAAGTCGAACGATCTCGTTAATGTAGAGTTTTGCCAACTTTTCTAAGGAATCGGTCTCCCGAATTGGTAGGAAATGAGCCGACTTGGTAAGTCGATCCACAATAACCCAAACTGCATTGTGCTTCCGCTGCGTACTCGGTAAACCCATCAGAAAATCCATTGTGATATTGTCCCATTTCCACTCCGGAATAGGAAGAGGTTGAAGTTGACCCGCAGGCTTCTGGTTTTCTATCTTTATCCTTTGACAAGTTAAGCAGCGAGAAATAAATTGAGCCACATCTCGTTTCATTCCTTGCCACCAATAAGTACGTTTTAAATCTCGGTACATCTTAGTGCCTCCTGGATGAATAGAGAATCTTGAATTGTGAGCCTCGGCCATGATGGTTTCTTTAAGTTCGTTGTTTAACCTTGGTACAACTAGTTTCTCTTTATATCTCAATCCACCATCAGTACCCAATGTGAAACCTTCCACCTCATTTCCGGATTGAAGTTGATCTCGGCATTTTGCTAACTCATCGTCATACCATTGGCTCTCAATTACTTGACTCTGCAGTAATGGTCTGGCCACGAGATTTGAAAGGAAAGCAATGTCCTCATTTCGACGTACGATTAAGTTGTACCGCTGAAGCTCCTCTATGAGTTTCCACTCTCGGCATCTCAAAGCTGCCATTGAACCGGGTGTTTTCCGACTTAGAGCATCGGCAACCACGTTCGCCTTGCCGGGATGATATTGAAGCGTGAAGTCATAATCCTCAAGGTACTCTATCCAACGACGTTGTCTTAAATTCAAATCTCGTTGCGTGAAGATGTACTTGAGGCTTTTGTGGTCCGAAAATACCTCGAATTTCTCTCCATAAAGGTAATGACGCCATATCTTCAAAGCAAAAACTACTGCGGCTAGCTCTAGGTCATGCGTAGGATAATTCTTCTCATGAGCTTTCAGCTGGCGTGATGCATAGGCTATAACATGCTCTAACTACATTAGGACACAACCAAGTCCTAAGTGAGAAGCATCACAATATATCACATATCCTAGGCCCCTTTCTGGCAGTGCTAGGACTGGAGCGGTAGTTAAACGATACTTCAACTCATTAAAAGCTTCTTCACAGCGATTGTCCCAAACGAATGGCACACCTTTCTGGGTAAGGTGAGTAAGTGGAGATGCTATACGGGAGAAGTCTTGAACGAACCTTCTATAATAACCAGCTAAACCCAGAAAACTTCGGATTTCTGTCACATTAGTAGGGCGGCGCCAACTGGACACAGCGTCCACCTTAGCTGAATCTACAGAAATACCACCTCGTGAGACAACGTGTCCAAGAAATTTCACTTCTTCTCTCCAAAAGTCGCACTTCGAAAATTTGGCGTAGAGTTGGTGGTCTCTTAGCAACTGCAGGGCTGTGAAAAGGTGTTTCCTATGCTCCGCCTCTGAAGAAGAATAAATCAATATATCATCGACAAACACTATAACAAATCTGTCTAAGAATGGGCGGAAGATACGGTGCATCAAATCCATGAAAGCTGCTGGTGCGTTCGTTAATCCAAATGGCATAACTAGAAATTCATAGTGGCCGTAGCGTGTCCGGAAAGCTGTCTTAGGAATATCTTCTTCCCTTACCCTTAACTGATGGTATCCTGATCTTAAGTCGATCTTGGAAAAGAAATGAGCTCCCTGTAATTGATCAAATAAATCATCGATTCGTGGAAGAGGATACTTATTCTTGATCGTCACTCGATTTAGTTGGCGATAATCCACACACAATCGTAATGATCCATCAGCTTTCTTGGTAAACAACACAGGTGCCCCCCATGGTGACGAACTAGGGCGAATAAAACCCTTGGCTAAAAGAACCTCTAACTGGGTCTTAAGCTCCTTGAGTTCTGCAGGAGCCAACCGATATGGAGTAATAGAAATAGGAGCAGTTCCGGGAACTAGATCAATTGAGAACTCGATTTCACGTTGCGGCGGTAAACCAGGTAAATCCTCCGGAAAAACATCCAAGAATTTCTTAACAACGGGCACATCTTGTGGTGTAAGAAGTGAAACTTCATCACTCACAACGTTGCAAAGCCAGCCAACATAATCTCTCTGTTCCTTCTTAGTAGCATACGATATCGGGTATAGATTATATCTCTCGCCAAAGAAAACAACCGTTTCTCCCCAATGGTGGGTAATAATAACTCGCTTGGCATGACAATCGATCACCGCATAATATTTGGTCAACCAATCCATTCCCAAAATGAGATCATACTGTTCCATCTCCATGACTATAAAATCATCTTCTATATGACAATTCCGATGCAAGGTAATAATTGCGGTGCAATATTGGTTTAGGTTCGTTGTACTACCCATGGGAGAACTAATGCTAACGGGGAGACCAAGCCTCTTAGTTTTCAACTTTAAACTTGAAACACAGTTGAACGAAATAAAGGAGTGTGAAGCGCCAGTGTCGAATAAAACTCTAATTCCAGTCGAGAAAAGAATGAGGGTACCTTCCATAACGGTGTGGTCTTCCTGATCTCCAGCTGGGTTGAGTGAAAAGAATCGGCCTCCGGAGCTCCCTTGCGTTTGCGGTGGAATAGGGCGATAGTTGGATTGAAATTGATTCTGGATCGGGTAGTTGGATTGCTGGTAGCCTCCACTAACTGACTGACTCTGGCCTTCCGAAGAACCTTGGCCTGTATAATCACCATAATTACCATATTGGTTCTGCCGTCCATAATTGTCTCTACCACGACCACCTCGATAATCTCTTCCTCGACCACCCCGATTTCCTCGAAAACCTGACCTGCCAGGGACTTGTTTGTTTTTGGGGCAAGTTTTGATAACATGTCCGGTGTCCCCACATAAATAACAACCACCTGTGCGTCCACTACTACTCCCACTGCTGGTATAGTTTCCTCCTGAAGACTCTGAGCTAGAACGGGCTTTCTTGTCTCTACCCCATTTACCTCTACGATAACCCACATTGTCTCT